>JANPWX010019595.1:2154-182154 GCA_024734555.1 Trochalopteron elliotii
CCGTGCCCGGCCTTCGTCCGGGCTTGGGCTTCCGGGGGGACGGGGCGCGGACAGGGAGACTGCCCTGCCCTGCGCGGGCCCGTTCTCCCCGGGCAGCTACGAAAGCTGAACTGTCGGAGGTGGAGCGTTCGGCGTCTCTGTGCGTTTGAAAAAACGCAGTGTGTCTTGGGAGCCCATATGTGCAGGGGTCATCTCAGTATATCAAGAGGAGACCTGCGCCAATTCTGTGGCACAGCGCGTTAAGGAGCTACTTCTCATGTTTGCTCGTTTGTGTGTGGTGTTAATGCAAAAGTTAATAAAACTCCAGCGTCCGTCCTGTGGTTAAGAGCCAGGGAGGGCGGTTAAAACACACAAGTACTTAGAGTAGTAACACAAACTTTACCAGAATCCATGAAAGTTGTGGGACGTGCTCCTCGTTCCTGCTCTGTCCTTCAGAAGTTCTTTCCGGGTGTGTGCTTGCTGCTGAGGTTCTTTCAGAGATTTAGGGTACAGGTTCTTTCTCACTCTAGACATCTGGTGTTAAGGAGCATTAATCTTCCTTGATTTTGTATTTATGTGCACCTGGAATATTTGGAGGGAAGTAAAAGCTTTACAGGTTTCCCAGTCAGAAATCGGTTGGTTTTAGTTATGCTTCCTCTACCTATGATACTGTAGTCTTACCAAAAATCATTAACTTACTTAAGCTGTTTATTGGTTAAGAACTACAACGTAAACTCTAAACATCGGGTTTTGTAGTCGTAAGTGAAAAATACTGTTTGCACACTAACTGTTCCATAGGATGCTCACAAGTATCATTAAAAAAAAATCAGTTTGATAGAAAACAAAGGGAATATTGAGGGTCTTCGTGAAAGTAGTCAGAATTGCATCACTGTTTGTGGTGTAGGTTTGTGCAAGTGCAAAATGCAATTTATTTTTGTTTATGAAAACAAAAATGGAAAGGAAACTTGCCAGTAAATGATAGTCAGAATTACCAGTTTTCAAGCACTGGGCAAGGTAACATTTGCTAGAATGTATTTAAGGTAAAAATTATACTCAAGTTGTAACTGTAAAAGTGAGTGATATTACTTAGCAGTCATTTACTAAATGCTGTATAGAAAGAAATGCCTCTATTTTATCTTTTTTCTCCTGAGGAGTACTTCAGAAAAATTCAGATCCTATTCTAACTTGTAAATTGTAGCATTTAATAGCAGGTCTTTGTCAAAGTATGAGGAGTGGATATGTTTAGGTTCTGTACACAGTTCAGGCCTCATTCAGGCACCCATGAAATATTCTGTAAATTTCTTCTTTGGCCTTTTTATTTCAAGTATATACTACTTCTATATTTAATATAGATTATTAGTAATTAATTAATAATTAATTATTAGTAAATTCAATATTTACTTCTATATTGCAATTTAGTTTATGACGCTTTTTTAATTGGCAGCTTCTATCGAAATACAAATAGGGAGGGTAGATGTCAAAAAAAAGACGTTACATTAAAGCATGATCTATTTTGTAGCCTTAAATTGGAATGTGAGAAACTGGCAAGCGAAAAGACAGAAATGCAGAGGCATTATGTGATGGTAAGTATATTTGTTTTTATCTTTATTTCAATAAATATCTCCTAATACAATGTAAGTCAGCATAAGAAAATAATGTATGCTCATTTATTTGCAGTACTATGAAATGTCGTATGGATTAAACATTGAAATGCACAAACAGGTAAGACATTTTGTTTTCTAAGCCACAAAATCTGCAGTTTGTCTGGCGCATTTAAATGTAGCTGTGCTGTTTATGCTCAGATGACTGTATCGTGCCTGAATCAATAGCCTGATTTGTAGCCTGATTAGTAGACCTTTGCCTACCTCCTGTCAGATGAGGTGTAGATTAGGTTAAACAGCAATGCCTTTTTTGGTATTGGTCCTGAAAGACTGTGGCATAAATAGGGAAGATCTTGTTATCTGTGGTTTTAAAAATGCAGTTCAGTACTTTACAAATCTGGGTTTTTAGGCATCGGGTTTTTTTGTTTGTTTTGTTACTGGTAGGGGCTCTGACATGTAGAACTGATCCTGTGTCTGTGTGGCATATGTACTCCTAGTTACTCAAATCCCTGCCTTGTAAAGGTAAGAAGAGGTTAGTGATTTGGAAAGCTCTAGTTATGACTATGAGTTTGCAAGTTCCCATAAAATTCACACTTATGGCCACTATAATGGTGAATAAAAAGAGTATTGAACTGGAACAAGACACTAAGGACCTCATGAGAGAAGAAAAGCTAAATGATTGCACAGCCCAGAGGACCCTCAATTGAGTAGTCATTGTCTGCCAAATAAAGCATTAATGGCAGGGTGTAAGTATTCTGTAGATATGCTGACATTCACTTTTTCATCAAGATGCTAGTACAATAAGTCTTTCAGAAATCGATGGCCTCTTAAAAAAATTATCGTTAGATGAAGTTGCACAGTTGGACACATTTCAAAGTGCAACAATACAATTCTTTCTTGATGTGTATGTGCCATTTCATCTAAAACTCTTGTTTCATTAAATTAAAGAGCATGGCTGACCGGCTAGGGCACAGTGAAGAAATTGATTAGTTCAGGCTTCAGATCTTCAGTATATTCAAAGACATTCATTAAGCAAGTGAATTACGGAGCTGAATTTTGCTTTTGTAACTCTGAACCCTTTGAAATTTTTTTTGTTGTTTGTTTTGTTTTCCCCTAAAAATATCATAGTTGGTAAAGTGGCGTTGTAGTTCCATGGTAGCTTTCTATCTGCAAATCTGGGTAGGTATTCTTTAGGGCTTTGGAAGTATGCTTGTTTCAATTCAAAAGGCCATTAAAATGAGTTGTATTATGACAACCTTTTTTTTTTTTTAATAATGCACCAACTAACCAGATGGAACAGCAAACTTAGTGCTTGACTTGGTTCTGTACTGTAGTTTAACTAATTTTCTTGTGGCTTGTGTTTTAGAAGTTTTTCTGTGAGGTGACTTTTCATAGCTTTATGATTTTGAGATTTTTTTCTTGCATTTCTTCTCTTCAACAGCTTCTTGGCACACTGTCACCTGTGATGAAGGCAGTGTCTGTATAGGAAGCTCATTTGTTGCAAAGTAGATGTTATTTTCACGAGGTCTTTGAAGAGAATGTGTGGTTTCAGTTAGCGTACTAGGAATTAACTTTAGGTAAAATCAGTTGAACGCACAGGATTAAAGTGGGTGAGAACTAAGGTTTCCACTTTGACCTTAACATATGTATAATGGTTTAATGTTCTGTATGTATGGCAATTAGAATTATGTACCCAGTAGGCAGTGATACTTTGGAAGCTTTTAAGATCTGTAACAGAGCATTACATCTGTGTTAATTGCAGCTGGGGAGAGTAATGCACACTTGTTCTCTCTGTGCTGTTAAGAAAAGAATAGGCTTTTGAAGGTATAAATACATTACTCTGTATGTGAGTCTCAGATACTATGCTTTTACATATTAAATAATTCTAATTTCTGGTAAAAGTAGCTCCTTCACGTTCAAGGCTATTGATTCAGATGCCTCCAGTGAGGATGCCAAATGGTATTGCAGTTCAGGATGTAGGTGGCCTTAGATTACAGGAAGAAAAGAAAAAAGCTTAACAATGACATTCTTCTGAATTTCTACTGCTAACGATAAGTTCTGAGCAGGCTTTTGACAGATAGTAATCATAATTCTTATTAACTGGTGACGTCTACCCCCAAGGGTGTAGCCAGGCTCAAATTGATGCTTTTTGCTGGCTGATCACCAGCATGGCCTAAGTGCTCATTATGTTGTAGAAAGGGCCTTTGGAGCTCTCATTACGTTTGACAGGAATTCTCTCTAGGGGGAAACTGGGCATTAGCTAGACTCCTGACAGGCTGAAATTATTCCTGCTTTATGGCTTATAACCAAATGCTAGCAAGGCATCATCAGGGGACATGAAAAATTGTCATTTCTGACAACATCTTTGTTACTGGAAAATGCAGTGATAGGGAAACTTTCCAGTGAACAAGCTTTAACATTTTTAAGGTCTTCCTCCTGTTTGGATGCTGTACTTGCTCTGTGTGAAACTCTTCAGACTGCCTGGGCTGCCGCTACAAAAACAAAATTACATTGCAGCAGAGCTTATTTATGGAGTGTGGTGTGTACATCACTTTAAGGTTGTTAAGGTACAGTCACTTAAATAAAATGAAGTACTTGCAGTTAGCCTGCATGTAAATGAGTTTGAGTTCTTGTACTGATGGATTTGTGTCAGCAGTTGTGTCTTTGATTTAGTAATCTGTTATAATTTAACTAAAATAAAGATAGTCAAGACTCGAATGTTATTATAAACAGACTTAACTGAAGTGAACTTTGCATACACAAACAGCTGTACTGGCAGAGCTTTTCACTTGAATATGTTGCATTTAAGTCCAGAAATGGCCATGGGAAGGCTTCCCTCACAAATCTAGCTTTGGCCCTTTGCAGTGTTTAACTTCATGATGTGTGCTTAAATTGAGGTGCTGCTGCGTTTTAATCTGCTGGCTGAATAGTGGTCAGGAAATAATCTTTTTGACACATTTGTATCTGGTTTAGATTTGGTTTTCTTTGTTTCCTTCTTTTTTTTGTGTAGGTTTTTAAACTTCTCTAACTTGTGAATTCCAAATACTTTTTCTTAAGAGCACGTTTTATGTAAACACTTATACCATATTCTTAGAAACTATTTTAAGGTGAATAGTTATTGACCAAGTTTTGCATTCCTGAAACAGAAACAACCACCTGAGGATTTGTTTAGGTAGATGTGGGTTGATTTAGATATTGTTTTCATATGTGTCAAAACAGAATGAATAAGAACATTGTGTGGTCTTCAGTTTCTTTTCTGTATTATACTGTCCAAGTGAGATTTTCCCCAGTGTGACATCTGTGGCTGGCAAAGCAGATGAATCAACTGCTAGTGCCAAGATGAAGAGTTGGTTGGGTGTTAAAAATCCTTCTGTACTTAGAGCTGCTGCCTTTGACTTCTAGGGCACTGTGTCTTTATTTTTGCCAGCTCTGCTTGTCATCTTAAGTCAGAAAATAAGGCTTCCTGTACATTTAATGTCTAGATTGGTGAGGTGCAAGATTATCTTTTGTTCATTGGCAGACAGCCACAGAAAAAAAAATTCATCAGTCCTGAACCAAGCACTAGACTTATAAACTGCTACAGTGTCTGAGTTTCTGCTATCACAACAGTTATGGCAAGGTTTCCTTCTCTTTGGGTGAGTCTTTTTGATCTCTGTGACCTGCCTGGAGGCAGACATGTCATTCAGTAGCTTGCCTGTTGTAGAAAAATATACAAACTCCAAAGCTGCATTGTGTTAACCAGTTGTACAGGAGTTACATGCCCGTTTTATCCTGGACTGTTCTGTGGAATCATTTCTAATGCTTCATGGCAAAGGACAAAGTCTTCTAATGATATCTCATTAGAACATCAGTCTTCAGGAGAGGGTTAAACAGGAGGGAATTAAGGAGCTTAGTTAGCTCTCTGCAGCTCTTGAGTAGGATGGCTTTGCCGTTGAAAGGGATTTAAAGATAAATTAATTTTCTTCTCTTTTCCTACATTTTAATTATTGAAATGAAAAACTCCTTAACATTTTGGTGGTGTGCAGTGAATATTTCAAGAGCATTTTACAGTTGGCACAGCCACAAAAGACATGCAAAAATTTTTTCTTTAAAAGGGAAAATGGTAGGATTGATTGTGACAGTATTTTACTCTTAAAAAATTGTACTTATTCTACAAATATTTGGTTTCTAAATGAATACAATTGTGTCAGCAGCCTAGCCATTTCAACCACAAGTAGAGTTGCCAGTTTGAAAGAGCAGAAAAGACTAATTACCTCAACTTTTGTAACTTTTGAACCATGTTTCAAGCTCGAGGCCAACATTATTGTGAAGGAGTTATGTGACAGATTCAGGGCACTGTGAAGTACATCTCCGTGTGTCTTTCACATAACCATGTTGTCAGATACCATCTATTATGTCAGCTCCATACAGAACTTAATTCAAAAATGTGTCAGAGTGTAAACACTGTACATACGTTAAATAGTGCTTGATCATCTCTCATTTTAGACTTAGTCTACCAGGTTTCATGTTCCTCAAGAGCCGGAGTGAGGAACAGTATTCCTATCAGCTACGTTGTTTAACTTCCCCTTGCATTGCTGGAGCTTGCATTGCCACATCTGTTGATGTACTTTGTGTACCTGTTCAGTTGGAGGGAAGGAAAAAAAAAAGTCCTGGTAACTTTTGGGGTAGGGGAAAGAGTAAGAGAGGAGTTGCTTTGTGAATGTGCAGTATCCTTTTGTCACAGCAGATTCTGTGGGGAAAGCTTAATGGTTTTCCTCCTGCTGGTCACTATACCAAATCAAACTGAGCATTTGAATTGCCTTTCATCCCTCTCTGCTTAAGTGTTTGCAGCAAAGGGCTAAAACTGCAGTGTTTCCTGTGCAAAATGGAAAATTAGGATGCTTTAGACTTGATAGATCACCACTGCTATACAGTAAAAGCCTTTAAAACCAATTTTGGATCAACTAGCACTTATCAGAAGACTTCACAGTACCTACTTTAAAAATGATAACAGCTTTGAATGGAGCTAATGAAATTACTTTTCCACTTGGGGTAAGATATAGCGATATCTAATGGCAATTATGTCTGACACTACCATTGTGACTTTCTGCATCACACTTCTTAGTTGGATTCTTAAGTGTAGGTATTTGAACAATAGTTGGTTACATAGTTGCTTTCCAAATGGATAAACACAAAGGCAGGGAGAATTCATAGTTTTATCACCATTGAACTGTCAAGACAGCTAATTTAATAGATTAGTCCTTATGATTACTTGGTGACTACGTCTTTTAAAGTTCTTGCAAGCTGGTCCCATAGTCAAGCTGAATTTCCAACCTGTGTTCTTCTAAGTATCAAGTTTCCACTTAAAACAGTTTTCTGGAGGTAATATTGCATGACATGTTGGGGCAACGCTTTGTAGTGTTTGACCTGCCCTTATGGAGAAGAATTTTATCCTTCACCAACTGGGAGTTTGCCTTTCCGCACTGGTAACCATTGTGTGCCTTTTGTTCTTCTATTGTGCACATCCAAGAAGGAGCTGACATAGTCCTCTCCATAATCACTTCTGGGAAGTGATTGAGGTCTCATCTCCTATTAATCCCCCTTCTTCTTGAAGCTGATGAAGCTATTTTCTCCCTGCTATGATGTGTGTTCTGATTGCCTGATCATTTTACTGGTGACACTTAGAGACTTGCTCCAGTTCAGCAACATCTTCCTTCTGGCCATACAAGGAGAACAGAAGGGGGAATTATTTCAAACAGCCAGTTGGTTACAGTCATTCTCCTGTGTCCTCACATGAGGTATAGCCTTCATCAGCACGTGAGTGTGGGGCTGATGCGTATTCAGCTTGTTCTCCAGAGCCCTCCTCTGCAAAACTCCTTTCTAGTGTGTTTCCACCATTGCTGTGCTGTTGTGAGGAGAAAGTTGTTCCTGATTTAGGACAACCTCCCACCTTTGTTTGCTTTGGACCTGATTTCCACTGTCTTCATTTGATGGCCACTGCTTCTCAGGACAGAAGCTGTTGATGCCTAGCTGCGTTTTCAATGGAGTGAAAATGTTATACCTCTTGCAGCCCATCTCTATTGACTCCTTTTCAGGTTGGGCAGTCCAGCTTTAATAGTTGTGTAGCTTTCTTTGATCGCTTTTCTTGCTTTTCACTCAACCTTTTCTAATTTTTAACTTAGACTTTTGAAATAAGGAAAATAGAATTGCATGCAGTTCCCAGGATGCTGGTGAACCAGAGATTTGTAGCACCACCTTTTTCTGTTTTCTGGATGTTTCTTGTTTGTTTTCTTAAATTTCATTTCTTCAGTAAAATTTCCAAGTTTTTGCTTTTGACTGCCATGAAATGCTGAACTGCTGGAGACACCTTTGACATTTGAGTTCTTGCATGAATGATAATTTTAAGTTCAGAAACCATCATTTTATGTGGCTAAGGATGTCTCCTCCTAGTGTGTAAATTTTGTTTATGTACGATTGTTTCATTGCCCTTTGCAATTCTTCAGCTGTTGCTTTTACCGTCTTGTGGACAAAATGTATTTCTATTTCCTTGCAGCCTTTGTATTTACTTTCTTTCTAATTATTTTGTGGAGCAAGTTCTCTTACTTGCTGCTTGCTGTCTTTTCCAGGCTGTGCTGCTGTTCATATTAGTAAAACAGATTAGAACAAAGGCCCCTGTGAAAATCCACCAGTGAACTGTTTCTGGCATAGTGCTGGAGGTGACTGAAAAGTGGATTTGAGCTTGCTGAAATTGAGTTTAATTTTAACTAAACTCTAGTTAAATCAGGTTAGACTTAAAAATCAGTTATTTCCTGAGGTTGTCTCTTTTTAAGAAAGAAGCCCTAGTGCTACACAAACAAACAAAAACCTCCCATAAAACAAAAACTTAAAATATTACAACCCTGTGAAATAATGCTATAAGCCTTTTTTGATTTTAATTTCACTTGAAAGTATTGTGATTATATTTTATAAGTTATATATTTTAATATTGTTTCCATAGGTTTATATGAGTCTTGACAGCATCATGGTGGGCTGTTCAGGTTTCTTTTGTTTTGAGTATTGAGTCTTACTTCAGTTGTTAGCAAGCCTACTTATAAAATACACTTTCTAGTTTGGTGAAATCAGTTCAGGAAATTAATATGTTTGGCCAGTGCCCCTAAGCTTTTTTATAATGATAGTATTCTGTGTCTAATGAGAAATTGCAGAGTGTATTAGAAGAGTGTAGTCACTAATTGGGGATTGGCTAAGTCGCTCCCACCTTTTCTTTATGTTCTTCAGGACATTTGCTCTTTGTGAACAAATTAGCACTGATGATTAAATTGCAGATTAAAGTTCTTTGAGGGGTGTTAGGTAAGCTTTGTGTCAGGGCTGCCTGCCTGAAAGTATTTTGTACCTCTTACATGATCTGAAGAGCTAACTAGCCTTTTTGGCTAGGTGATAACAAAACAGAAAACTTAGGCTAATTTGTGTTTTGGTTTAAGACTTCTTAGTTTGTTTGGGTTTTTGGATTTTTTTTTTTTTTGGTTCCCATCCTTCAGCAACATGGATGTTCTCTTTTTTCTGTTTGGTCTTTATTTCTTTGTCTTGAAGCTTTTTGATGTTTGTGTAAACAGTTGGTCAAAGCAACTTACTTGTAAGGTGACCAGTCACTGTATTGACAAGAGCAGACACAATAGAAAACTGCATTAGGAGGCAAGCCGTTGGGATTTGCAGTAAATATATTACAGAACACAAGTGCATTGCCGATACTGCTTGTTTAGCAGTTTGCAAGGGCAGTGGTAGTATGGATTTTTGAATTAGAAGGGAAGGACTGATCTTTCTGTGTGCTGGAACATCCAGTTGATGGCTGAGGATAAAATTGATTTAGAGAACCAGAATGCTGCCATCTCTATTTGTACCATTTTAAAGGCTTCTATGGATTAGCAAGCAAAAACAAAAGATAGCTTTCATTTTGGAGAATGGGAGCAAGAATGGGTATGCTTGCTGAGCTGCATCTTGATAAGATATTAAGTCTATGAGAACCTACTTTTGTTAGCTCAAGAAAAAGAAAGGGCATCTGAAACTGGGTGGGTTTTATGATCTGTGAAAATCTGCCTATTTATGGATTTGTTTTCTAAGTGTTCTAAATGCCCTTGAGGTGCCATGCTATCTGCTTCAAGACATGATGATCTCAACTTTAAGTATAGAAATTTGAATTAAGCTGGGGAGAGGGGATGAAAACCCTACACTTTCTTGGTAAAAATGACTTACAGAAAGATAATTTTTTGTACTTTTGCTCCAACAGTTTCTATTTAGAGCAATTTTTTTTATTTCATCAAAGAAAGGTAAAACATTCATCTTTCTTTAAGGTGTAAGGGTATAAGGTCATTCTTAATTTCTATTGTTGTAACGGGTTATAAGATTTCCAGCCATTAGGTTTCAGACAGTAAACTTGTCTAGCTGTCTGTGGCCTCAGATGACGACTATAAATTGTCAGTTAAACAAATGCAAAATTTCCAGCAGGACTTTTAGGTTGCCTTAGTTTGTTTCTTCAGACTGCAATATGAACTCTAGTATCATGTCACTAGCAGGGACCTAGTGCCTCCCTGTGTCCTCCTAGAAGATCAGCTGTACCAGTGTCATTGTTGATAGGATGCTTGTTCTGTGTGTTAGCAGGGAGTTTGATGGTAGTGGCAACCCTGAAGCTCTTCAGGTAGCAGATTGCTTTTATGTCCTTGCTGTTGAAGTGCTTCTTCAGTTACAATTTCAGTCTTTTGTGTTGTAACTTCAGCTCTTTACTATGCATTTTCTTCACCTGAATAAGGAGAGCAAATCACTCCTCTGCCTTCCATGCTGCATACCTCTAGAGTCGAGTGCCCATTCTCTGAATGGTGTTGCCCAGCTGAAGTGCAGTACTCCAGGGGAGGAAGTGCCATGCTGAGTAGCATAGAAGGTTTGCTTAGAATACAGCTTACTGTGGTGGCAGCCTTCTCTGCAACAGCCTGCTATTGACTTATGTTCAACTTCTGATCCTCTGTGACCGAGGGATTCATTCCTGAGGCCCATTATTTCCTTTTCTTTTATGTTCCTGTCTAGGCATGCTATGGGCCTTTATCCCTGCCCTTTTTACTTTTCAGTCCATTTTTCCATTCACTGTAAAGTGAGTTCTGAGGCTATTCTCCAGCATATTCTGTCTTTCTCAGCTTGAAACTCTTTGCAAATTGAGGATTAGCGTAAATGAAGAGATCTTTATGCTTGTTAGTGGGAAATACTAAAAAATACTGGACCTATCATGAATGCAGAACTTCTTAGTTCAAAAAAACCCAACTGATTTTACCCATACATGGTTTAATAATAAAGCACTTTTGTCCCTGTTCCCATGAAGTTTTTGCTGTGCTGCTAGTGTTGTTCCTAATAATGCTATGACTGTCAGATTCATAGCAAAGATGTTAACATCATCTGCCTCTCTTATCTGTAATTACTTCACCTTTTTGGACTTTGCATAATTCTGTTGTTTTCTGCTGAAAAATATTTCTGAGCTGTGGTTTTTTTATCTGTTTCACTTCAATTTTTGTGCATAAGAGGCTTTTTAATGCCTATAGTTGAGTAATTAAGCTGGAGTTCTTTACTCTTTCATTTGCTCTGTTTTGTTAGGCATTGTCCTCTCATAGTTTCCTGTCCATTTGACTTTTGGGGTTCTGCAAGATGTCCACTAGCTGCTCAGTCTTCACTAATGTGCTTTTTGTATTTCATCAGATTGAGTCAGTATGAAGATATTTTACATGGAACTCTCCCTCACATTTCTTTGCTTTTTTGATGCTTTGGAGTGGCTACCTAGAAGAGAGGCTAGACAAGATAAGAGAATAAAAGTGGAAATTTATTAAAGGCCTTCAATAGGTATGCCTTGGGCAGTCAGAAACCTCCCAGAGACTACACCCAAGATAGACCATGGTCATGAGTTCTTCAGAGAGATACAAGTTTAGTCCATTTACATATCAGGGGTTAATTGTCCAATTACAACTTCAGGTAATGAAGTTATATACCCCCAGTTTGCTCCCCACTCCCCGCAACTCACTTGAGTTTCAGGCCTAGAGGAATTGTTTTGTCTGACCAAAATGTGAATGCAGTAACTAACACTCTGTATGGAGTTCAGAGTTACACAGTAAAGTAGTACAGAATTTGAGAAATATAAAAGCTGAAATCCTAAGGCATCAGTTTAAGCTGAAGCATTGACCTTAAATGACTTAATAAATGACTTAAATTTATAATAAATAATTTGTAATAATTCTAATATAGTTAAGAAGCATGCAAAAAAGCATTGACTTTTTGGCCTTCTTGATGTCCCTTGACCATACCTTCCCTTTTCTGGATGAGAGGATCAAACCTGACTATTCCAATCTGTAAGCAGAAGCTTTACTTTAGTTGTTTCTTACTTCTGGCATATATGCTCTTGTGCTGTATATGTTTATACTGCCTCACTGGATTTAGCTTCCACTTCATGCATGCTTTCCTGTTTGTGTGAAGTCAGTGAAGAATCTGGGATTTAGTCTCTTGGCAAAATTCCATCCTTCCTATTTTTCCTCTCTCCTTTCCACCTCCATGTGTAGGTCTATTAACTGTCATCCATGTCCTTAATGTTGTTTCAAAAAGAAAATGTCATCTCTCCATAATGCCATTTGATCTCCCTCATCAGTAGCAGGTCCTATAAAGCTGACCTTACCAGTTGGGATGTGCTTTTGTGAAGTTTTACTTGGTTTTCATTTCCTTCCTTTCCTAGTCATTATAAATTGCAGTGATTTCAGTCTTAATCAAATTTGTTTCTATCTGGACTGTTTCAATGCACTCTTGCCTATTAGAATGCAGTTTAAATGGTCTTTTTACTATTGTTTCTATTCGATAAGCCACAGAATATATTTAAAAAATAATAAAATGGTAAGGAATTTACTGTCATGTTCCCAGAGTTTTGCTGAAAGATTTGTGAACATATTCCCCCACACAGTGAAAATATCCATTATGTTCACCTTCTTCGCAAATCCTGTGTGGTAGGTGGTTCCACTAGTTGCTATCAAAGGAGTTGTCAATCCCTCTTAACTTGTTATTCATTAGTGAGTCACCTGATGGCACCTGAAGCATTGATATGAGTGAGTGTTTAAATCGTTATTCTGACTTGATAGATTTTTGAAACTGAGTTGTGAATATACTAAGTATTTTAAAATGGTGAAAATACATTAAATGTAGAGTAGTACATGTGACTTAGTTGGTATGGTTAATTTGGTAGTTATTTCTGAAGTCTGATTGTAGCGTAGTGATTAGTTCTCCCCCCCCCCCCCAGTAATTCAGACCCTTGTCTTAATATTTCTCTTTTGTTGGATGGCATACTTATTGTTCTAGTAAATAAATTCTGGTCCTACTGCTGTTACAGTCTTACTTGAATGTTGATAAGGACAGAACCCTGGCTGGGAGCTTTGTTATTGACTTGCACAGTGTAAATGTATGTGCTTGGTTTGAGGAACTTTATGCTCTAATTTTTTAGAAACTGTTATTCCAGGTACTTCTCCAGCCATGTAAGTGCTTTGACTTTCTACTGCCATCCCAATCAAGTGGCTCAGTGTGGCAAGTACTGAAAAGATATTTGCAGAAAGTCCAATGTGGCTTATGGGAGTGAGAGCAAAAAAGGAAGCAAATTTAAAATAACATCCTAAACTAAATGAAGAGCCACTCGTGCTCTTTCCTGATAGGAGTGTAGGAGTTATAGATATACTTTTTATGCTCTTTTATCTTTCTGTTCTCTTTGTCTCCTTGTTGCTGTGTAATGCAGTGTTGCTCAGTTGTCCAGAGTAAATCAAGTTCTTAGTGACCTTAAAGCTAATATTGCAAAATGTGCTGGATAATTTTTGAGACTGTGCTGCTTATAGAGCTGCGTAACAACTTATTAAGAGTATAGTCTTATGAGAAGAGGGGAACTCATTGATAGCTTTTGTTTCTCCCAAAAACCTCTGCTCACATCTTGGTTCTCGTGATACTTTGGGCTGTTCTACTGGATGGATGCCTCCTGTGAGTTTGTTTCGCTCCTTGATATAGTGGTCTACTAAGCTGGCCCTTTCCCACTTTGTATTATAGTAATGTTTTTTGCCTGACTAGTTGTTGAGATGTTTGGCAGGTCTCTAGGTGTCTGCAGTATGGTTCAAAGGAATTGTGTCCCTGAAGGCAGAGGTGGCAAAGACCTCTTCTGGGTTGGAGTCAGCCTTTGATTCGCTCAGCATCTCTTGGAATCTAAATAAAAGTGGGAACTCTGTGTCCTGGAAAACAGCTTGAAAGTAAAACAAAGCTGTATGCTCACTTAAGAGATTTAAATACTTCTGTGTGTATTTAAGGTTAGCTTAGGCTTAGAAACTAAACAATGGAACTAAGATTTAGATAAATACACCTTTTGTAGTTGTGAGTGCTTAAGCAACATGGGCTGAAGTTAGATTAAAGGAGAAATGTGGTAACTGCCTTCTTTAGCCAAGTTTAAGAAGAGTCTTGACATCGTGAAGATATGCGAAAGGAGCACTTTGACATCCTGACAACAGATTCTTTGTTGCCAGTTGGCTTTGTTTCAACAGGATTTACAGCTGTAAATGGGATGGGCAGTTGTGTACAGTGGTTCATTGAGAGTTACACAGAGCCTCTCTATTATTATAAAGCATTGAAATTACCCATCTGAAATATATCCAGTCACTTCACAATTGAATGGGATCCAAATCTGTAGTAGATATTTGGCAAGTGTAGCTGTTGTCTTGTGCATCATATGTAGCTTATGTTCAAATTAATATGACCTTTCTGTAATTTAAACAAACATCTAAAAGGATTCAGATAAAAGTAGTTTAGGTACTGAATTGAAGCCCTCTAATTTCACTTTGGAAACTATGTAGCATTCTGTGGCTTTATAACTTTGAATTTTTATTCTGTTAATAGTTCTGCTACTTCCTCCTTTCCCCACACCCGCTTATGATATGGTGGTGTTTTGGTTTCTTTCATTGCTAAAGATTTTTCATCCAAGTCTTCTGGGATTTTAATATCATCTTGTGGGTGACTGATCTCACAATTAAAATGTGGGGCAGAAGGAAAGCTGTGTTTATGAATTATATGTCATGCTAAACCGAAGTTTATGCCCAAAGTACAGAGATTATTTGTGTTGCTGAAATGAATGCTACCCATTGCTTCTTGTCAGATTGAATATCAAGTATCTGTTGAGAATAAACCTTCCCATTCCTTCCTATTGGTGAGAATATTAGTGATGACAGTGTTTATAATTTAAAATACAGTTGGAAGGCTGACTTCCGCAGTTTGTTGCAGGTTGGTTAATATGGCAGTAGAAAGGAGATGGATGTGGCTACTTGTGCAAGTTTATTACTCAGGAGGCCTGTAAATTTGATTGGCTGCTGCAGTTCTTCCAGAATCATTGGATTTGAGAGCAATAGAAAGATAAGATATCCAGTTACTCAAATGATTTGCAGGGTTAGCCAATGTTGTCATGGAAACACAAGTTGGAACAAAATTACATTTTAAGCAATAAAATAATCTTAAAGCACGTCTGGGAACAAGAAAATTTGGCAGTGGCACTTACCTGAATTGAATCTTAGCTTGACATGCTGTTGTTTGACACTGATATACTATGGGGGCCTAAACTTTTAAATGGCATGTTGCCTTTATTTCTTTTTTTTCTTTTGCAGCCATTGCCAAAATGGAATGTAGCGTATTAATTTCAAATAAAAGGGCATTCATAATATATGCATATCTCTGTGCTCAACCTGGATTCAATAACTCATGAATAGCAAAGTTCACAGAATGCTAGCCTTAATCATTTGAAGCTTTTGAGTGTTTAAGTTTTGAGATTTAATTATAACTCCAACATCCCCTCATCCCCCGAATTCTTAGCAATGGAGTTTTGGAGGTGCTAGAGTCTTGCTATAGCAAGTACTAACAAAGCATGCAGAAAGTTGAGCACAGTGAAATATGTCTTTTTCTATAATTACTCTCTGAATGTGGGTGCTTTCTGTTGTTTTTTGAAGATCTTGGTCACAAAAAGAATAAAAGCTTTGTCATTAAAGTTGCAGTGCTTGTTTCAGTGATACTGTTGGAAAAATTAAAACACTAAATGGGTATTAAACTTCAGTACAAGACTAAAATATATGATTTCCTACTACATTTCACAAGTCTTTGGGTATTTGAATGAGTTTTGGCTTGCAGCAGGGACTAAAAAAGAATAGTCAAGCCTGTCCCATAAAGAGGGCTTTTATTCACATGTCTTATAGACAGATGGAGATGAAAACTGGGCCAAGGTCAAGCCATTTGCAATATTCTCATAGGCTTCGATTTTCTTCTCATCCCCACCACAGATAATCTCATATGATTCAGTAATGACCAAAAGTGCAGCATTGACCTTTCCTCTCCAGTGTATTACTGTGCTACGTGTTGTATATGGCAGGAAGTCCATTTTGTCCTTCCAAGAGGAGTTCAGTGTTGTACTTGGCTTTCTAAGTCTTGAAAGTGTAAGCAGAGGCAGAGTGCTTAAGAATTGCCTTCTAAAGCTTTTGTGAATGTGTTTTAACAGAATGTTATTCCTTTCTGTGCATGAATTAGGACATACTCTTTTGGTATTATCAGAACTTTGGAGTTTTTTGCTTTACTTTTAATCATGTTGTTCCTAGCTGTATTTTTCTGAATTTGTTATAAAATTTACTTTCAAAATTGGATCAAAATAATAGCATAAAAAAAATTCAATAAATAAGAATACATAAAGCCATCCTTCAGAACTGGTGATAGAGTGCTTTCAGGTCTGATCTAACTTTGTGATACTGGAAGTTCAGTGCAGGAAAGAATAAAAACCTTCTGACGTAAAATGGACATCTTTAGCTAACCATTGCTTTGTAAAATAAACTGGACAGTTTTGACGAGTCTCAGCAATAGTAGTAGAGCAGCTGTTGCAGCACAAGTGATTGCTAAAACTGATGTGTTGTGAGATTTAATTTTTGTCTTAAATCACCATGGATGCTATAGCTGAAGTTACTACTGGGATATGTATTGGTAGACAATGGTTGGAGCAGACACAAAATTGCTCCTGTTGAAACCTCTGAAGCTGAAAGGGGTTTAACTAGTTATCCTCAGAGGAAGTCTGTGTTCTTCACTCAGAAGTTAAACTGCTGATTCCCATAAGCTAGGGCTTCTTACATTAGAACTAAATATACATGGAAGTTTGTTATGCTATGAAATAGAATTTGGATACTTTTATTATATTTCTTTTTAATTTCATTGCAAAAATCTGTGGTTTTCAAGAAATTGTGGTGATTTAGGTATGATACCTTATGTGGAGCTTGGAAAGTACAGGCTATCAAAATGCAGAATTATCTGGAATAGACTGTTGTAAAAGAAAACAGGTCAATACTTTTTTCTAACAGAAATGCAGAAGGGAAAAAAATCCATTATACAGAGAAGCTTAAGTCCATAGTAAAATGCCTTATTTAAATAAGAGTATTATATTTAGTAAGTAGTCTGGCTGCTTTGTTCTTTGTCATTATGTTAAGAACTCACTTTAACAACTGAGCAAGACAAACTTAAGTACAAACACTTGAGTTTGGCAATGGTTAGGTCAAAACATTTAAGTCCTTAACTAAATGGAACAGAGGCAAAAAAAATTACACAAGAGAAAAAAATCCATCAGCTCAACTTAATTTTACAAACTGCAGCTGAATTCCTTCATGTTAATTTTTAATGATACTTCAGAAAGGAGGGTAGCACTTCAGTGAGAGGTCTGACAGGCTAGTCATTTGCAAATAAATCAAAAGACAATCGTTACAGCAGCAAGAACCAGTGAATGATGTAGTTTTGTAACTCTTTGATGGGCCTCGCACTCAAGTTCTCTATTAAAAATGAATGTATTCAAGAGGCTCTGCCTTAAGAACACAAACAATTAAGGGCACTTCAGATGCTTTGCTAAGAGCTGCCATAGAGCTCAGAGGACTTTCATGAGAGATGTGGGCTTCTGTAGCCTGCCTTACCAAGGAGCCACAGAATATGGGCAATTAGTCGTGTTTGTCTGTTTGAGCAGCTTTCTGCAAAGTTTCCTTTGTTTATTCATCCTTAGGACCTCTCTATATGTCTCAAGATAAGCAGTTGGGTAATAGTTATGTTATATTCGAAGGCCTCTAGAAACAGGAGATAAGTACCTTTATTTTAAGACTTTCAAATTCACGAGCCCCAGGTCTGGGGGCTTACTCTAATGACACCAGTTACTGATGTCTAGTCTTGATTAAGGAAACTGTCCTTGACTCTTTCAGAAAGGGGTTTTGCTTTCCAGAATGAATGAGTATACACTCACAGACACAAGTACATGCATACTCAAGGGTAATTCACCTTAAAAAGCAAATGTACATTGTCTACTGGACTGTTGCATTTACATTTAAAATAACAAATGTCCCTTTTTCTCAATTCTGAAAACAATCTCTTGTAATTCTTGATCAGCAAAATTGCATGAATTGTGCATTAAAACCTAATTTTCACAACTTGCAAGACAACAAAAATATTTTTTACTTAATATTAGAGGGCACCAAACAGGAGGTGCATGAAATTGTATGGTAGATAAATAATTTTAAGTACATTAAACATGTGTGAAAACTCAGATGAACTGCCTATTAAATGCAAGCAGATTTTTTTATGATTGATAGAATAGGCATTTCAGTTTTCAGTGTAGATGTCTCTTAACTGGCACTTGTAACTACAAGAAATCTCAAAATAAACTTATTTCATGGCATGTACATTTAAGTTTATCTAGTATTGTAGTTGAATTAATGTTGCTGTTCATATATGGTTATCAATAGCTTTGGTAAAGACAAACTAAGAAATACAGGTTTTTTTTCTGTACTGACATTAAATCAGGTGTGATAGTACTGAGACAATAGTTTTAACAGAAGATTGGTGTGGAAAGGGGGAAAGTTGATTATTTTAGAAAAAGAGTAATTTTTAGAAAATAAATTAAAAAAAACATCTACCTGATGTTCATTGGAAGGCAATTATAACCTGATACATGTGAGACTGTTTTTTTGTCTTACTGCTTGATGTCATGTATGCTGTGTTATCACAGTGTAGCTCAGATTTTGGGGACAGAAAAATCCAATAATATGGACAAGTTGCATGTTTCACAGACTCTACTAAAAATAGGATTGCATTTTGTTTTCTTATCGCAACAATACGGACATTTACCTCAGAATAGGGAGACTTTTGTGTAGCCCATGCAGGCCAAAGAACTTTTCAGTAGACACCGAGTGAGTTCCTTACTTTATTCTTTCTCTATCCCCTCTTGTCACCTGCTATGATTTGTACTTTTTTCTGCCTGAAAAACAAAGTTAATCCCATTGGTCTAGGCAGTTAAGTCCTTGGATCTTAAACATCTTAGCTAAACATCAGCCAAACAGATTGCCATGCAACAGAGTACCTTTCCATGATGTACCCTGCTTTCTGGAGAGATATACTAAGTATGTATAAAAATGCCCGTTAGTACATCTGTTTGTGGTTTTTCTCCTTTAACAGTGAAATGCCAACAGATTTGGTAACAGTTAAGTCTGATAACCAGTAATAGTTAAGCTGGTAACTTCCAATTATTGACTTTCATGTATGTAGTACCAGTACTAAAGGTTGAACTTGGAATTATAGATGTTTTGGGGTTGTGGCCCAGACAGAATGGAAAAGACCACTGTGGTACTCTGAAATTATAGCTGTTTCAGTTGAGAATAGTTTACCACCTTGTTGCAAGGAGTAAAGATTTCCTGTAAAGCAACTTGTCACTTCATTGCCCTTAGTTAAGGGATACCTTTTAATCCTGGAAAGAAACCATCCCAGAACTTCCTTGGAAGCTTCTGCAAAACTTTATAGAGTGGGTGTGTCAAATATCAGGCTTTGGTTAGGTGGAGTGCTTCTTGTCGAGGGAGAAAAGGTGTTTTACAGGTCTGGATGCCATCATGAGTTTTCCCTCTGCCTGTCAGAGGTTGGGAAGGAGGTGTTAAAATTTGGTAATTATACTTAGATCCTGAATCACCTGTCTCTTGAGACATAAAACTAGAGGATGGGTTTTGTATCCCAATTGTTATGTGACTGATGTATAAAGATCAATGTATCACAGCGTCTTCTTAAAAAAACTCAGAATTATGGGAAAGTTCAGGAAAAGGCTTGGCAGAGAGTTAACAGTTTTAGTCTGACTTAAATGAGTTTATCTTTGTTCGGCTTTAATACATGTCATTTCATAGAAGGCCTAACGATTCACAGTAGTGACCACTTGTTTCTTGTGTATTGAAACATAGAAAAACCCCCCAACTAACCAAGAAATATCTTTATGGGTTAATTGTATGACAGAGATTGACAGGAGCTGTTCAGTGTCTTTTACATAAGCTGTGTTCTTGTCTGGTTGCTGATTTTGGTTCTGTGCAACTGTGCTACAGTGACTGAAATAGCTGTTTTTAAGGAAGACTGGGGAAATTGTATAGGGACTTTGAGGGTTAATTATAATAGTGGTTCTGAATTATGGGCAGATGTAGAGGTCTGAAAAGATGTAAACACAGGTAACGCTGAGTAATGAGAGAAAAAAATCCCTTTATCGCTGCAGGAATCCAGTGTTTAAGTTGACATGCCAAAATGGGAGATACAGAAGTAGAAGATATATAAAGCTGTTGAAAAGTGGGACTCGGACTCTGTGTCCTGCTGTAATCTCTGTTGATCTCAGTGAAGGATTGTTCTGTGCTTTACTGGTTCCTAATTGTTCTACCTTGTTCTCCTGCTGCTCATGGTTTCACAAATTTGCTGTTATAGACTATCACATTTTTTGATCTGATTTTTTTTTCGCCTTTGCATTATTTTAATTATCTTTCAATATGGATTTTAGAAGTCTGTACTTTTTGGTCTCCATTCTTCCTCACTTCTGTTCTAGTGTTTCTTTTGTATTCCCGATGGTACCTTTCTGTAGTTTTACCTTCTAATAGGCAGATAAAATTGATCATGAAAGAAGCATTTTTCTTTTATGCCTGTTGCCTTCATGTTATGCTGCTTGATAATTTGAGTAACAATAAATCTACCTTTTAAAAGCTTCATCTTGGAGTTAATGGATTTCAAAAATGCACTGCTTATTAATGAACTATATGCAAGGATCAGATTTCTGCCTAAATGTGTATACAGATTAGGTGCTTTAGACATGGCAGATGTCCTAGAATAGCTAAAGAAATCTCTTTCCTTGTCTGGGCTTATATATTAAGTATTTATATTTGCAGTAGTATGAAAAATGGGTAATTTTTTTGTTACTTGCTTCACCGTCTGAATGTAATATACTCCTGTATACTAGTTAACGTGTGTCAAACACCCTAAAATGAAGTTTTTAATCAAAATACTTTTCTTCTGTAGACAGAAATCGCAAAGAGATTGAATACAATTTGTGCGCAAGTCATCCCATTTTTGTCTCAGGAAGTAAGTAAAACTGTTCAGCTGTTAAAGTGCAATTATGTTGTTTTTCTGTTTGCAAATTAGTTAGTTTTAAGATGTTAATTTTATCACAATACACAAGTGTAAGGAACATCTGTTATAGCTGAAGTGTGCAAACCCCCTGCTAATTGATCTAACAAATCTGAGTTCAAACTAGTGACAATGGCTCAGCCTCATTCATTGTCTGAGGAGGTGGGAATCTGTAAAATAGTAGCAATACAAGAAAATGCTTTCATTTCTCATCATGGTGATTGTTTATTAGATGGTCAGTTGTCGAGTGTAGATCTAGTGAAATAAGCATGTTTATATTCTTTACATAATTTATGTCAAAGGTGAAGTTTTTAGCTCATATGCAAAGCACTATTTAAGTTCGTAAACCTACATTTGGTCAGAATGACTGATTTTAGCATGTTGTGGGCAGCTGGTGTTATGTTTTGAAACTTGGTATTTTCAAACACTATATTTGTCCAAAGAGTATTTGTAATTCTTGATTTCAGTGGTCAGTTTTCCCTGTTTGGAATTCCAGTTGGTTTTGCTATGTGGGCACGGAGTCTATAAATGTTAAAATTTAAATTAATGTAAAATTGACATTATTATCCTGTCAGCTCAATTAAAAATGATTATTCATTTGCCAGAAAACTAATAATGAAGGGATGTAGGTTAAGAGATAAGCTGGCTGCCTTCCGGTCTCTTCTTTTGAACAGGTGAAAAATAGGGCATTGTTGCCTTATATCTGCATGAGATGTCTTGTAATGGGTAGTGTGGGCTCCTGCAGACAATCTGGTTATTCAAGTATTTGTGATCCTGGTTTGATCTGGTGTGCTAATATCTTAATGCAGATTCCTCCTTATACCCCTTCTTCTTTCAACAGCATCAGCAACAAGTGGCCCAAGCTGTAGAACGTGCCAAACAAGTGACCATGGCTGAATTGAATGCCATCATCGGGGTACGTGGTCTTCCAGGTCTACCTCCTACAGTGTGTATAACTTGCTTTCATATCTTACTGCTTTGCTATTTTTAAAATAAACGTAATGTTTTGATACCTAACACTGTTTTTGTGCCCAGTGTTGCTGAAGTGTTTGTGGTTCACACAGATTTTAGCAGAGATAAAGGTAATAGTTCACTTTGTCAGAACATAATTTTGTCCAGCAGTGCTGTGTGCAACAAAACTTTTTCTGCAAGAAATACAGTTTTAGGAGAGTTGCTTGTTTATTTATGGGTATTGTATGTCAGTTGAGCTAGTTACTTTTTCCTCATGCTTTTTGTGACACTTGAGTTCTTGGAGCTTATACAACTATTCGTTCTTCTTTCTTTCCCTTTTTTGTGAATCTTTCATGAATTTTAAATTAGCAAGCTGCTGAATAGAAACTTCACTTGCTTTTGAAGTAGTATTAATTGTCTGACACAGTGTTCTAATGGCCTTTCACCAAGAATGTGCTTTTAAATATGCTAAAAAAGTTAATACTACTTGCTTGTGACTGGTTGTCAATCACAAGTCATTTGCTTTGTATTAATGAACTTTTTGAACCATACATTCCTTCCACTGTATGAGTTCATTTCCCCTGCCACTAAGTCTGGAATATTTCTCATGTTTTCTGCCCTTCCAACTAAGTGAAAGAAGTAGCCGAAACAAGAACCTGTCCTTTCTGATTTTATTCTTATGTGAGCGCCTTGAGCGGATTCAAATTACTCATTTATCAATTTATGTTAATTGCTTGTGAGAAGATGCCCTGCTGGTCTTTATAGTTCCCTCAGACACTTTGTAATGATAATTAGACATGCTGCTGTACGGATTAACAGTGCCATAGTCCAATGACGTCTACAGACAATGGAACCAGTTAATCCATCTGTGCTTAAAATTACATCCCAACTGGAGATGGAAAAAAAAAATAGGAGTGAGAGAGGATTAAAAGAATGAGCCTCAGCTTGAAAATGCTCCTTTCATCAGTTTCTCAATTGCAGATCTGCAGTCGGTTTGCCTGTGGTAAGCTATTGGCAGTCAATTAGGTGAAATAAACTGGGAGGGTGACCTTCATTTCCTTTTAATAGCTTTTCCTCCCTGAAATGGGGAGCTTCAGTGGATTTTCAGCTTAAATTTTATTCAAGCTGCTTTATTACACTTGACAGATTAGCTTTGCATAAACATACCCCCCCTTCAAATCTGTGCTGTTTTTCCTTCGTATCAAATTTTGACTGTTACTTAGTTGATTTGCTAATCACATCTTAGAAACCCACACAATTACATCTGTATTTGTCAGAATCTCCTCTATGCTTGGCTTGTGTGATGAATTAGTTTATGAATACCTGATTTGATCTTTGAAATACACCACATGTACATTTGTGGTATTTGATTAGCAAAGATTAGAGAACCGTACTTTCTTGCATTTTTTAAAACAAATTGCTTCTTAAGGATAAAAATGGTATGAAAAACACTTCATTATGAACTGGTTTTAACTAAGAGTTTATGCAGTAAAAGGAAACATATTAAAACATATTTTAAAAGATTCTTACTTGCCTAAAAATAGTGCTACTTAGGCAAACCAAATTTTGCTATCTCAGGCGTATGAACTGCTGCTTTTAAAAGAGTGCACAACACAGTCTTAAAAGCTATAGGATTTACAAGTACCACATGCAGTGGTGGAATAGTAGGCTCTATTGTTCTTGTTTTATAATTATTTAAGATTTACCTGAAGAAATATTTTCATATGTCTCATGAAAGGCTTCTGGATGATGCCATACAAATCCAAAACCATGAATGAGGAAATTAACATGCTGGGCACAAAATTTGTTTGACCACGTAGATGCGTGCATTTACGTATTGCCAAAATCAGATGTATGTCCCAGTGTTCTTTTACAGTCTTATTAATCAGTAGTTACCTTGTGCCGTACAATAAGTTTCATGCTCTGACATATACTTGGTTTTGTTTGAAAGGGACGGTGTATGTCCTGGAAAATCTGAATAGCATAAAATCAGGCTGACAATTCAGTGGACCTTTGCTCCCCCTCACTGAGCACTGAGGGTGTCAAGCCCTTTCCCCAGAGGGGAGGACACATCAGAAGCCTGCCTGTTCCTACAAGCGGCAGCTGCACTGAGGGCGAGCACGGCACAGTTTGATAGCAGCTGTCAGTATTGTTCAGGGGCCCGACTTAGTGTAAAGAACAATGCAAGGGCCATGGTGCTAAAGTGCCAGTGTCTTTCAAGATAAGAAAAGATATAGTAATTTAACGGTTTAGACACCTATTATGGGCATGAAAGATCATCAAACTTCTTTTCAGGGTGCAAATAGGCCGGACCAATCTGTAACAGTAGAAGATGCAATCAACGGGCTTGTGGTGCCACACTACCTAAAATACATGCATATGATAATTCTTGAGGATAGGAGGGAAATTTCATTTTGCCAGCTGGTACTGACTTGTCTGGTTTCTCGTGACTAAATAAAATTCTGCATTTTTGCCAAGATTTGCCTTTTTTCCCCCTCTTCCTTTCTGTCCTTAAGGGCCATTGTTTCCTGACACCAGATGATTCAAGAGTTTCCCAACTGACTTCCTTCAATTAGAGAAATTCCTGTTCCTCCTGTGCAATGTGTGAATTCTGGAAGGGAACAAAGACTTTTTAATTACTGGGAATAATGTTTTGAAATACAAAATGGTTTTAAACTATATTTATTTTATACTTCTTATTTCCACTTGAAAAGAGGGAGGCCTATTAGTGGACAGACTATGAGGACGGAGACTTGTGGTCTCACAGGACTGGGATTTTTCAGAGGATTTGCCTACAAAATCAAAAGCCAGGCTTTGAAATAGGTGTATATTAAGCACGTACAGAAGAGAATGAATAAATTGACACATTTTTTTTAAGAAAGTAATATAGTTGGACTCAGTGAGCTTTCAAGCAATGCTAATCCTCTGTGTTCATTAAAAATTCTTACTTCAGGAAAAAAGCTTGGATGATGTTTGGTTATTAACAGTCATACTCCTGGCCTTACACTTATCCTACATGTTTGTGAAGGTTTTTACTTTCAGCCATGGGGTAGCAGTATGGCTAAACAATCTCCTTTCAAATGTTTTAAAATAGCACCATTTAATATTTACTATATTACAGTGGAATGAAGTAGCAATTTTGCTGGATAAATAATGAGCAAGGCAGAAACCCTAACTAAAAGGATAAGTACCCCCATTAACTCCTTGGCATTGCTGCAGGCAGTGTCCACTAATGCGGTTAAAGAGTCTAGATCATGATATGAAAAATTTAGGTAGACTATTATGGTTTAACTTGAAGGGTTGTTTAGGCTTCTTTTTGGGTGATTTGGGGTTTTTTTGTGGTTTTTTTTCTCATTGTTTGCTTGTTTTTTTGTGGGGTTGTTTTCATGAGATGTCTAGAAAATAAAAGGTTTATGTTCGGGAGTATTAGGGACAGTTAAATTGGTATGTTGAGGTGTGAACAATGCAAGATTAGATTTACTTTCTAATCCATAAACCAGTTTTATGGGTAGAATATGCAAATATCTGAATGAGAGATTCAAGCAGCAAACTGGAAACTTTCTTCAGCACTGCATTTTTGAGGCATGATTTCAGCATACCACTGAGAAGCCAGGTATGTCTTATTTTTCCTGTTGAGGTGGGTTGCTAATGTTTTAGTGAAATATGAATCTTTTGGACTGACAATGCTCCTGAGACAGATTGAGTTGTTGGCCTCCGAGAGGCCTCTCCACTGTTGCATGAGGTGATTGGCTAAAGGATTAGCAAGATGTGGGATTATTTTTTCTCTCTTGGCTGTGGTTGCCAGCTATCTCTGGGATTGTAGTGTGTGAAGCTTAAGAGGATGAGGTTAACCTCTTGAGGGTTTATTCTTATGAGTGTGTAGTTAATCCTTAGAAAGCCTATAAATAACTAGGCTGTATGTTTCATTATAAAATAGAAATACAGACTAGAGCAGAAATGAATGCAGAATTTAGTGGAAGGGAAGAGCTAAGCAGCTGTAGCATTACTTTAGATCCTTCTCAGCCACGATCTGCATTATGTGCTGAGGGAGGGGAAATTGCCTAGTTCTTTTAAATTAAATAAAATGAGATCTAGTGAGCACAAGACACTCTCCTCACTTTTAACATAAACTCCCAGTAACTCCAAGTCTAAATTACTGAACTCTGGCAATAGGAGCTCTATTGTGTAGCAACATCCTGGGTTGTTCTGCATATTTTAGAACACATAGAAATCTAGGATTCATGGTAGCTACTTTTAGAATACAAAGGCTCCCAACTGAATTTACAGTTTAAAGTAGATAGCAAGGGAGGAAACTATTTGTCAGCATGATAGTCAGTATTCTCAAAATACCAGTCCCCAAACAATGGTCAGAGTTTTACTGTTAGTGCCACTAAGCTTGGACGAAAAATAAGGAAGTGGTATTGATTACTTAGGGGTATTGGTAACTTGATCTACTCAAAAGAGAAAATCTAGGAGAAGGCGTGCAAAATATGAAAGAGTGTGGTGTTAACCAAACTTGGTTTCATCTTGACACCCCACCACCACACACTTGCTCTCTGTGGATTGGGGAAATGAAGAATCTTGGAGCAGCAATATAGAGGAAGGTATTATCTAAACAAAACAATTTTCTGCAGAGGAAGGTATTCTCAGTCATTCTGGAGACGGCAGAATTTTATCCAAAAGTCAAATGAAATTGAATTGCAGGCCAGACCTCCCTTGTCTTGCAAGGCTTCATGTGGGGTGGGTGGAAAAAGCTTCACCTTGGATCTTGCCAAAAAGAAAAGGAAAAGAACTTCAGCTGGCTCTCATCAAGATCTAGTATCTAAACTACAAGTCAAAGGTGAGGCCAAGTATGCAGTTACAAATTTGTGAAGCCTAGGAGCTTTCAGGAAAGGAGTGAAAGTATAACAGTTGAATGAAAAATATTGTTAGCTAGTGCTAAAACGTGAAGATAAGCAACTCTGACTGCAGCTCTGAATCTCTTATGAGAGCATGTGAGGTACCAAATGTGAGTTGGTACCTTTTGCTAGATTCCTTTTTACTGAGAGGATGTTGGGGATATAGCATGTACACTTTTAATGCTGTAGATCTCAAAACTGGTCTGTTTTGCAGCAGAGGTGAATGGTAAGTTTGGAAAAATATGTGTGTGATAACAGTGAACGAAAGAAATTCTGACTGGAATGTGTTTTCAGGAGGGGTTAGATGGAAGGATTTGATATTGAAGAGTTGATTGATTCGATTTGGACTGGTTTAGAAAGAATGGTTTTGGTGGAATAAAAGGGACTGAAGTTAGATGCAAATGCTGGAATAGTGCAGTTGAAAGCAAGAATTTGCAGAATGTGTTGGATCAGTGTGCGTGTGTATTCATATATGTAATTGGCACAGAGATTAAGTAATTTATCCTAGAGGAAAGTATTACTTCCTCTAGGAAGTGATTCAACTCACCTCTCTTGATTCAAGTGTATAGGCAGAATAGCTTACCTTGTTTGAAGATAGTGATAAAGTGGATAATTTTCATAAAAAGTTAAGTAAAAGGAGACAAAATGAAGAGATGTACATAATTTTTTCTCTTACAAATGTCTGCTTTGCTATCATTCATATTGAGATATGTGGAGGAATTGAAGTAGATAAAGAGTCAGTGAGATAAAATATGATGTAACCTTGAATACTTGGAAACTGCTGGAAAGTAGTTGGAAATATGTTATGTTTGGAGGAGGAAGGAGTTTTGTGGGAGAGGTGAATTTGTAGATGCAGACAAAAAAATTCAGGTTGGACTGCATATGAGGAGAAATGAAATGTAAAGAAGTTAGTTGAATAAGGACAAAGGATGGTTATGTTCATGGAGTTGTCCCATCCCAGCATAAGCAGGAATAGAGAAAGTTGTTGGGAAGTTAGTATGTTGAATGATTCAGTTACAGGTCAGCCTACTTTACAGTAAAAGTGGTGCAAAGAATGAACCATACAGGTTTGGAGAAGGAAATGCTGATGAACTGAGGTGAACTAATTGTCACTGCGTGGATAGGAGTGATGCAGACTGCACAGGCAAAATGCACCTCTTAACTAGGTGCCAGTGTCAACAATGGAGTCACTGAGTAGAAGGTGCAGAGGAAGATGCAGCTGGAGGAAGATACAGGGGGACACAAGTACGGTTGTTCTGGGGTGACTTTATAATGTTTGTACCGCATTCATCTGTTTAGCCTTAGAGGGACCCCATTTGCAGGTTTCCTCCCAAAATTTGTCCTAAGCCAGGACAACTGTAAATACAAACATTGGAAATGTACAAGAAAACAGCAACCTGCTGCTGTGTTTCTCATGGAGGAAGGGCAAGAGAGACTTGAGATGAGGACTGTGTGGGAGGACAAACAAGAAGCTTGCCTTCCTTAGTCTTGCACAGAGAGAGGAATAGGCAGTTAGGATAACTTTAGGAAATAGTAAAGTCATGACAAAGACACAGTTTTCACAGTATTTTGTTGTAACTCTTCAAAATGCATAAGAGTTTGTTTCAATTGTAGAATTTCTGTTATCTAGTAACTGCATTATTTTTGAATTTTTGAGTACCTGCTGAACTACCAAGGTTGCTATCTCGTGTAATAGTTAATTGCCTGAAATTAACACTCAACTGCCTGAAACAGTATTTAGTAGCATTTAGAAAGATGCTGGATAACTGGCTCTTTAGACTGAGTACTTATAAGCAGCAGTAGTGAGGAAGTGAAAGCAAGAATTAGCGAAAGTGCTTAAATGCATGTTCAGAAGTAATTGTTGCTTGGTGTGTCAAAGTCGTTATGGAATGTAGAGAAAATGCACAAGATTCTGGTCCTGGCTTGGAACACTAAATAAAGATTGGTGTAATGCTTTTCTTATGACAGTCATATTTTTCATTTTTTGTTGTCTCTGAAATGTTTTCGTAATTAGTAGTAGCTGGGACAAAAGGGTAGTGAGTATAATTTCAAACCTTCTATTTAAATTCTGGATTTTAATTTACCAAAAAGCCTTGGTACTTAATAATTTCTGTCATGTTGAGCAAGAGTTAAATTTCTGGAGACTAAAAGAGCCTGGAAGGAAAGTAAATACTTTTTCAGATAATCATACGTCAGTAATAAAACCCTCTGGAGTAATATCTGTAAGTCATTTCCAAATTGGTGCATGCTTGAGCTAGTTGTTTTTGGCAGCTGTGCAGTAGGAGCATGCTTTTGAAGTGTTGTTGGATGGTGGTGGTATGCTAACAGTAGCTAAAAAGGCAAATACATAGATCTGAGGTTAGAAGGTGAGTAATAGCAGGAATTTATGGTTGCCGCAGAAATGAAATGTGCTGGCAGTTTCTGCAGAGCAGAAGCAGTGTGTGCTGACAGCTTCATTCTAGGGACTTCAGGCTTGCATCCGAGTCTTAAGGCAGAATGTACTTGTCTAAAATTAAAGAAAAGCTTGTTCTTGAACTGACTTAAACTGACACTGATAGAGAAATGTGAATGCTTTCAGAAAACCAGCCTTTGTCTTGTCTGGACCAGGAGATTTTAAGGTCATCTTCTGTGACTTATATACTGTGGTTCTGGATTTGTTACTTTCTTATAGAGTCTGGGAAATCCTTTGGTGGAGACATGTTTTCCTGAGCAAGGATCATTTTTTCTGTGGTGACTCTGACTCTGCCCTTCCTGTCCTGTGGCATCTGTTTTTTGCAAAGGCCTGTCTGGCTCTTCCATTGTGGCAGTCCTTTCCTCCTGGTTGCCTTCAGCTTTGCTGTTTATCCCTTACTTCTTCAAAATTTAGCCTAAGCAAAGAAAAAAACCCCATGATTTTATCTAAGCTGAAAACAAGGCAAATAATGTAATTAATACAAGGGCCCTTAAAAACATGATCTTCTGATTAATTTCTATTTGGTTTTGTTGGTTTTTTTCTTTTGCTATGAAGTGTTTGAGACAGGAATTGTTCTTAAACAAGCCCTGGAGTACACATTTTTTATTTGTACAAACACACCGAAGATCTATATTTTTACCTAGAATTTAAACAGTCAATATATATAATATACATAGAACATATATATATATATATATATATATAGAGTATATATATAGAATGTGTGTGTATATATATAGTATGTGTTGTATGTAATGATATATTAGTGATACATTAAGATGTAAAATCTTGTGTATATGTCATATAAAATGTGGTGTGTTTGTACATACATAAAAGGTTATACTAGCAAAAGGGCTTTAGTTTGTGGGCTGCTTGTTTTTGTTGTTCTGCTCACGCTTCAGTGGGGTCTGCACATGGTACAACCTACAGAATTTTAGGTTGACTTGCATTGCCTAAAAGCACAGAAGGAAGAAAACGGTTTTCCATCGGCACAAGCCTTTGTGTGGGTGCAGCTATAGTAGGGGAGTGTTAATGCACTTTGGGGAGACGATGTCACTGAACTGGAAGAATTCCATCTGTTGGCAGTGCCCTGCATCCTCGCAGCAGGGCTCTGCCTGCGTGCGGTGGGGTGATCTGTAGAGGCTCCACAGCGTAGAGAGGCTGTGAGAGTAGACCTACTTTGGTGAAAACACCAGTCTTGCTGCCAGTGCTATGTAATTGTTCTGTCTATGATAGTGGGAAATCCTGCCATTTAAGAATCATCACTAAAAATTTGTTAAATAGTTAATTGTAGATCACTTTACTGGAAAAACAGCTGATGTGCTTATTCACTGGGTGCAGTGGTGAATGATTTGGGTGGGGTCACCCACGCCTGTCATTTACTGTTTACAAAAGTGATCTGAAGTGTATTATCTCTTATCTTTCTAATTCTGGTGCCTGGGCCTGCCCTGGAAGATGCCAAAAGGAAAGGCAGTGAAACCTAGCTATTTACAGTAAGACAGGAAGGCACAGTGAAGATAAGAGTTGGTGCTCGGATTTGTACTAAGGGAAAGATAAGAGGCCTTTCTCCCTTGTGATGTATAGTGATTATGTGGAAACTAATCAATGATTAATAAGTTACCCTTGAATATTAATTTTTAAATGCTTTTTGAATTTTATTGGGAAGCATTGAATGTCTGTTTTTTAATTCTGTAGGTGTAAAACTAACTGCAGTATTAAAATTTAAGAGTGCGATCTTGTGATTCAGAAAAAGTACTGTGTGTGTACTGGCACTGGCCATGTAAGAACAGCCCAAGCCTTTCTGGTGTTGGAAGACTTTCTCTTCACATTGAAAAAATTCAAAATTTCTCATAAAAGTAGAAAATATTTCAGAATGCAAGCTGAAGAATACATGTACAGAATCAGAATCAAAAAATGGGTAAGGTTGGAAGGGACCACAGGAGGGCATCTGGTCCAACCTCCCTGCTCAAGCCAAATCATCCTAGAGCACATAGCACAGGATTGTGTCCAGATGGTTTTTGAATATCTCCTTTGAAGGAGGGAGACTCCACAACCTCTCTGGGCAATCTGTGCCAGTGCTCAGTCACCTGCACAGTAAAGACGTTTTTCCTCATGTTCAAGTGGAGCTTCCTGTGAATCAGTTTATGGCCATTGCCTCTTGTCCCATTGCTCAGAACCTTTGAACAGAGACTGAATCCATCACCTTGACACCCTCTCTTCAGATGCTCACAAACATTGATGAGCACCCATCTGTCATCTGTTCTTGAGGCTGAACAGGCCCAGCTCTCTCAGCTTTTTCTCATACGTGAGGTGCTCCATTTCCCCAATCACCTTAATAACTCCACTAGGTGAAGGCTTCACTTGGGCTGAATAGAGGGGCAGGATCACTGCCGTCAACCTGCTGGCAATGTTCTTCCTGATGCACCCCAGAACACCTTTGGCCTTCTTGGCCACCAGGAAATACTGCTGGTCCATGGACGACTTCTTGTCCACCAGGACCCCAAGGTCCTTCTCCACAGAGCTGCTTTTTGGCAGATCAGATCCCAGCCTGTGCTGGTGCTTGAGGTAATTCCTCCCCAGTGCAGGACCCTGCATTTGCTCTTGTCAAATTTCAGAAGATTCCACTCTGCCCGTCTCTCCACCCTGCTGAGGCCCTTCTGAAGGACTGCACTCTGGGGTATTGGCCACTGCTCCCAGCTCTGTGTCATCAGTGACCTGCTGAGGAGGCATCTGTTCCATTGTCAGAGTCACTGATGAACAAGTTAAATAATACTGGGGTTATTTTGAACCTTGGGGTACAGGCTTCCAGCTAGGCTTCATGCTGTTTTGAAGTAGCTTTGTGGATTACTTTGAGCATGTTGCTGGACCTTCTGTGTCTTACTTTTTTCTTTTAGTAGTCAGAGTGACACAAGGGCTTACTGTATTTAAAATCACTGTATCAGTGGATCACTGAAATACAACTTGTCTGTCTTAGTTACCTTAGAGCTGAAATTAATTTCTGAAAAAAGGACTGTTTGGGGTATGTGTGTGGCAAGCTGCCTTTACCTCAGTATAGCATCAGTTTTCTGTTTTATGAGAGGCAATTTATGCAACCCTTTACTGCTTAAAAGTGTTGTTGTGCAATTGATACTTATTAGTGGTTTGTGTTGTCTGAACAAGCGAAAACAGGAAATGTGGAAAAACTTTGAAGAGCTTTCTGTTCAGAAATTTAACAGACTTAACTTAGATCTTCTTTCTGACTTGGATATTTGGTTGCTGGCATAAATTCTCTTCTCAGTAAAATTGTGGGGTTTCATTTGCTTTTTTTGTGGGAGTGGAAAACCAGTGTGAAGACTCCAAGACACTACCCTATACATCTCCATTAATAAAGCGTGAAAAAGGTACAGGATTTTACTCATGGGACAGCTGGGGCTTTAAATAGGCATGCCACTGCCACACAAATTCTGTGTGTGTGAAATATATGGCTTTGAATAGCTTTTGCCAATGTTGTCCTTTTATGGACTTAAATTTCTGTAGCACAATTACATTTCATGTGGTTTATGAATGGAAGAGACTTACTGAGGACGCTATTCTTTGTTCCTGATGGGACCTCTCTTCCCACATTAGGCACTGTGGCTTGTTCACTTAAGGATAGTTTTCAAACAACTTCTACAAACTCACATTTTTGGCTCATTAGCTAGACATGCAGTCATGGGCACTTCAGAATTTGTTTACTGTCATAGAGTGTGGCTTTCTTCCTGTCAAAATGAAGGGTTTAGAAGACAAGGAAGCAAGGAAACCAGATTGACCAAAATAAACAAAAATTTCAGAGGAAGTAGTTAGAAAATTAAGAAATTATAGTAGTACCTGACTCATTTTTCTAAAAGTTGTTTAAACAGGGGAAACAACAGTAAGCAGTAAGAATTGGCACGTGGTCTAGTGGCAGGCCTGTCACTAGCAGGGGGGCTACAAAGATGATTAAGGAACTGGAGCATCTCACTTAATGAGGAAAGGCTTACAGACTTGGGCCTGTTCAGCCTCAAGCCGAGATGACTGAGAGTAGTCCTCATGAGTGTCTGTGAATATCAGGGAGGATATCAGAGGATGGATCCAGGCTCTGTTCAGTGATGCTGAGCAATAGGACATGAGGCCATTGTCACAAACTGATGTACAGGAAGTTCCATTTGAATATGCGGAAGAAATTCTTTGCTTTGTGGGCAACCAAGTGCTGGAACATGTCATCCAGAGAAGTTGTGGAGTCTCTCTCACTCGAGATATTCAAGAACTACGTGGACACAATCCTGTGCCATGTGCTCTGGGATGACCTGGCTTGAGCAGAGAGATTGGATCACATGTCCTTCTATGGTCTCTCGAAGCCTCAGGCATTCTGTGATTCTGCTGTCTGTGAATCATGAAATTGATAAGGTTGGAAGAGACCACTGGAGGTCATCTGATCTAATTGCCCCTGCTCAAACCAGGCCACCTAAGGCCAGTTATGCAGGACCATGTCCATACAGCTTTTGAGTATGTTCAAGGATGGAAACTCCAAAGCTCCCTGGGTAGTCTGTGCAAGAGCTTGGTCAAAAACCGAGTTTTCTAATGTTAAAGATGAACCTCCCATGTTTCAGTTTGCATCCATTGCCTCTTGTGATTGGGCCGTACAGTGATGGGCTATAAAGGTAAGGGTATGTTGTAAGAGGAGGAGCTGAGAGACCTGGACTATTTAGCCATCTCTAGACATATTGTTGGATGCTCTTTGTTTGGTTCACATTTCTTGTAAGGAGAAACCCAGAATAGGATATAGTAATTCAGCTGTAGTTTCAACAGGGATAAGTAGAGAAGAAGGATCCCCCTAGAGGAATGGGATCCCTAGACCCACTGGCAAATACTTTGTCTAATGCAGCTGAAGATGCCATTCACCTTCTTTCCATAAGGGAACATTGCTGCTGGCTCATCCACAATTTGGTATGGAAGGACCTTTTCTGCAAATCTGCTTTCTAGCTGTGTTGACCCCAACATACGAGTTTATGGGATTGTTCTGCATGGTGTAGGATATTGCACTTGCCCTTGTTGAGATGTCAATGCCAATGTCATGAGATTCCTGTGAGTCTGTTTTTCCAGCCTGTTGAGTTCTCTATGAATGTTATTGCAGTGGTCTGGTGTATCACATTCAACATTCATATCAACTCTTCACAGTTGTGTACTGTCAGCAAAAGAAAGCTAACTCAGACCTTAGTTTTGTAAATTGCTGCAGTAGTACTGAAGATTAGGGTTGAAATAGGTCAGAAGGAAGTGTGTTGTGGCGACTGTTAACACACTTTGTGTGATATTAACAAGAAAAAAGAAACTTGTAGAAGCATTGTATATAAATTCTAATTTTTTTACAAAACACTTTCTATATAAAGATCACAGATATCTCTGGAACCTTCAGGCTGAAGGTCTTTGTCTTTTTTTCTTAAGGAAAAGTGTTCCAGCCCTTTCAGATAATTTCTGTGGGCCTTCTCTGAACCTGCTGTAGCAGGTTAATATCTTGGGCTGTGGACCCCAGAGTAGGGCATGGTACTCCAGTAGGCGTCTCATGATGTAAAGGGAAGAAGAGGGACAGAATCACTTCCCTTGACCTACTGGCCAAATTCTTTTGATATGTCCCAGGATACAGCTGGTGTTCTGAGCTGCAGATGCAATAATCTAGTGATTTATCTTATAGCACCCACCAGTCCTTTTCAGCAGGGCCATTCCCAAGCCCTTCATTCCCCAGTCTAGGAATTGTCACAGCTCAGGTGCCAGACGTTGCATTTGGCATTGTGGAACTTGATGAGAACCTCATGAGATGGTCCCACTTCTCAGTCCTGTCAAAGTCTGCCTCAATGTCAGTCCTTCTCTTAAGTTGATCAATTGCACTGCAGAGCTTGGTGTCATCTGCAAATTTGCAGAGGGCACAGTCAGTCCAATTACCTGTGTTATTGATGAAGATGTTGAGTAGTGTTGGTCACATTTTGCACTCCTGAGGGACACCACTGGTTACTGTTTTCCACAGAGGTGTGAAGCCATTGACTCTTCTTGGGTTAAAGTTTCATTGACTCTTAAGATGCAGTCATCCATCCAGTTCCTCATCTGTGTAATAATCCATTCCTAATTCATTATTTCTTTGAGTGGCAAGAATTTTGTGAGAGGCCATATCAGATACGCCAGAAGTCTTAAGTAGATGGTATCTGTTACTCTTCCCATGTCCATGGATGATGTCACTTTTGCAGAGGAATGTGGATATATTCTTCCGTGCAGTTGTTCATTGTCCTGAAATATGTTCTTCCCTGTAGCTGAAATACTCTTTGGAAAGTACTCTTACAGAGATTTAAAAGTAAGTGTTAATTAACATCTTAGAGTCTCTATTGAGTTTCTGCCTGCGAAATTTGACTGCTAGTACTGTGGGCTGTGCATACAGGGCTTTTGGGTTTTTTAGGATGAGGGAAAAATGGGATGTGACAGGAGCATAGTGTTAAGTTACTTCCTTTTTTATAAAGGTATGTTTGCAATACTGGTTTTAAGAGTATTTCTGAACAGTAAGGGAAAAGGTTATTCCTTGATCAGCTGTCTGTATGTGCTCAGGCAGTGGCCCTCTTGTGTTTGTTGGCTCTAGATATTTGATGCAGGCTCTCACTTCCTTATGAAATTCAAGGAAGCAAATGAAAAACCAAATTGTCCCTTTGGAGAGGAAGTGAATATGATAATGAAACTGAGCACAGTAATACGTGTTTGTCTCTCATGTCTTTCTGTCTGCTTGAGTTGAACAAAATCACATTTTTTCTGTTTCACAGAAGTTGACATCAAATAGCATCCTTTGCATTTTGGCTCTCTAAATGACCTGTGTTTTCCAGATATTTTTTCAGAACACCTCTGTGGAGGTTGGAGGCAACTGTTGATTGTATTACTGATGCTAGTGCTGATAAGATTTAGGAAAACTTTTTCTGTGTTTATTTTTCAAGTGTTTATTTAGAAAAGCACAAGAGAAGACAACTATTGTAGTTTGGGACAAAGCATAACTTTTTTCCACTATTCATTTACAATCACATTTGAATTTTTAATTCAGTGCTTTTCAAGAGAGACAGAAGAGTACATCATACATTTGTTTAAAAACAGAAGAATGCTCTTAAGAGCTTAATGATAAGGACTAAAAAACATATTTAAGTGAAAAAGGTGTTAAAATAAAATCAGATGTTTGAGATCTTGACAGAGTTGTTTTAAGGTGAGGGTTGTAGGAGCTTGTTGTCTACCTCTGTGAGCAAGGAGCGTAAGGGAGACCTGTCACTCTTTAATTACAGGAGCTCTGTTTCACAAAGGCATGCTAACTCTGTCCTTGGAAGTCTTTGTCAGAGATTGAAAATGTAATTCCACATTTTAAGTCTTGATTAAAGATCTCTTCATAGCTGGACTTTGCCTAAAATGTGGGAGATAAAAAACTGTGCTGCCTTGAAAATTGTTAGGAGATCCTTGCTTGGAGACACTAATACTGTTTTTTATATGCCGAGTTTTGGGTGTTTATGGGGTGATTATGGAGATGCTGGGAAATAAAAATCTGAGGCAGTAAAACCTATATCTAAAGAGTACAGTAATATGAGTTTGTAGTTCCTTTTCTCCCTTTGCAAATATGAAGAACTTCTGGGTTTGCAACAAAATGGTGGGTGAACTACCGATACTTTTAAAATCACTGCTGTGTCTAATTGTCTTAGTGCAGTCACTAAAGTATGCATCATTGCACTCTTTTCTGCCTTCCCACTTTCCTCTCAAAGTGGACACAGCCTTTGCTCTGCAAGTAATGATAATAATTGGTACTAAGACAGACCTGTTACTCATCCTTTTTTGAGCACATTTCTTATGGCAGATGTCTAGTTTTTAATTAACTGGTAATGAACATGCCTAGTAGACCATGATAGCACTGCCAACCTACTCCATTTTATATCTCACTGCTGCTAAGCTCTTGAAAGGTTACAGAACAGGCATTAGTGTCTTTGAAGTGATGGGAAAGTGATTATATGCATAACATAATTGTTTGTAGGATCTACTGTGGCAAATGTTAATTACTAAATGCATCTGGCGAACATTGCTGTTATCTCTTTCCCTGGTCTTTATTTTCTTCCTTTGTGTGCAGCACTTTTTACCCCTTCTATAAAAATAATACAATATGATTTTAAAAACTAAAACTTTTTAAGTAAAAAGAATATGAACTTCTGGAAAGGATCATCTTTATGGATGATCCCTCATCTCTCAGGGAGAACTTCAAACCTATTATGAATAAATAACATATAAGCAATAAATCAGTATATTAAAGTCCTAAGCAGCAATGAACATCAGATAATAAACATGAAATCATGACATAACTTTGGTGGCTTAAGAGACCATGATCAGGATTTCAGTCTTAAGTCAGTTTCATGTAGCTTCGTATTTAGGGATCCTTGTGTACCATGCCTCTTAGTAACCATTTTTTAAGCTACAAAAACGTGCAGAGCAGCTTTGCAATGCACTTGTAGCTCTCACACCACACCTTGCCTACTGCTCCTCATTGTCTGTGTGCAGTTCCACCAGAGAACACTAGACACAGCTCTCCCACTCTCAGCTTCAGAACTTTTTGCAGAGCATTAATCTGTTCCTCATTTCTCTGACTTTCATGATGCGTGGTATGTAGGCTACAAACCAGAGCCAGGGAAATGGCAGGTAATGTGCCCATTTCTTAAAACCTAAACCTGTGCTTCCTGAAATCAAGTGGGTTAATTTGTTTCGTAATTAAACCAAGCAGGAGAGGGATGAATAAGGGTTATCTTTGTATGCTTCCCAAATGGTAAGGACAAGAATGGAAACAATTTAGCTTCTGTTCCCTGTTCTGACTTCCCTGTGGTCACACTGCAAAAGCTAGTTTGAGCTTATTGTTGGGAAAGGGAGGAGGCTTTTCTCCATGAAACCAGTTTAGAAAGAATAAAATTGCTTTTTATTCTTAGGCAGCTGCACACCAAAACTAGGTAATGTGGGGTGATAGTGCAGCTGGGGACAGATAAGACCAGTGCCAACAATGCTGCACAGTACTGGTGATTCATGTTGCCTCAGAGCTAGAGTGACCTGGCTGAAGTGGTCAATGAGGAAGGAGGTGACTAAATTGCCATCTCTGAGAGAGGCTGTCAAAATACGAGGTTATCACCTGTTCTGAGGAAATGTGCTGGAAACTACTGAAGTTACGTTAAAGTCTATGTGGAGAGGGATGTCATATTGTTCTTTAGAGAGAGGCTGGATGCAAAAAGCAAACAAGACCCCCAAAACAAACCTCTGTAGTCCTGTCAGACCTTGCAGTGCTCCTTACTAATAGTTCTTCAGTTAAGTGAAGCTTCACTAGCAAAAACTGATTGATATTGTAGAAAGGGGTCTACTGTCTTTAACTACTTAAAATCTATGATTCCTCATACTTCCTTCAAAATGTTGGCTTTTGTGTTGTTGTAAACACATTAAATTAGAAGAATAAGAAGTCCTTACCTTTTACCTTGTTTTCTAAACATACCAAAAAGGGTGGTGATCAGATGTATGTTCTGAAGTGTAGACCAGCATGGCTTTTTATGCAACACTCAAAAAATTCCTGATATGTGGTGTGAGAGACTAGGTAAATGTGTGGCTTTACAGAATTGACTAATGGATTGTGGTAAACTTAAAGATTGTCTTGTATATCAAAATAAGCAAATGATTGCTGCATGACAGTTGGGACAGCAGAAGAGTAAAAAATTAACAAGTGCAATACAGAGTTCTTGAATATCAGCCCTTGTGTCTGCATAATTTTATAGACAGCTCAAGGCATGCCTTGGGGTGGGGTTATGAGAAGTAAAAGTGTAGGACTTCAGTAGTTATATATATAAGTAGTAATAAATAAATTCATTCATATGCCAGTAGATGTTATACAGGTATTGTTGACAGTGTCTTGAAAAGTCTTCACACCTAAAGAAACAGATAAAATATTTCTGCATTTTATCTATTTTGAGTAGAGGTTTTTTTGAAGTGATGGGTGAAATATTGTAAGCTGCAGTCCAGGCATGATTTCGTTACCTGCCAGCGGTACTGTAACAATTTTACATGCTATTACAAGACCACTAGCAGTCACCTGGTCAAACTTGAGTTCATCCTGTTCAGACATATGTTTATTGGTCTCCTTTTCAACCCCAAGATTTGGATGTCACTCTAGCTTTTTCCTGGTATATGCCTTGAGCAGAGGGACAGTGGAGAGTGGCCAGGGTGGAAAGGATTGTTCTGCGTTCTATTCATGTGCCTAGACACAAGGAAGCAGGAGAGAGAGGCAAAATATCCGTTAACCTGGAACAGATAATGGGAGCTATGACTAATCTAAAGGTGCTTTTGAAGCTTCATTTTCTAAAAAAACCCTGTGCTGAGTATTTTGGACAAATTGAATGGATAGCTGAACTTGGTAAGCATTAATAAAACCATGAAAGTTTTAACTAGAAAATATCTTTAATATTTAAACTATGGGGAAGACGTTCTGATGGAAAAACTCTGTTTCTAAAATTGCTTACAGATTACTTTAGCAGATTGGTTATAGGTTTGTATATCTACTCATGATTTTGATTTTGCAAGCTCGTTTTAAAACAGGTGGAGGTATTCATCAATATGATGTTTCTTGTTGAGAATTCCATGCTGTCCAAAATACCTGGATTTTCAGCTGAAATCTGGTTCCTAAACAGAATGTTAAATTATAAATAATTTACCCTCTTCCCCTAAAAATCTTGGCCAGAATAAAATGCAAATTAAATTTCACTAAATATGAAATTCAGCATATCTTTTGCATTTTTTAATGTTCAGGGTAGAAATGCACTTGTTGCTTCCAAATTAAGGGAAGAGAGGGATATGAATTTAAAACAATCTCGCTGCTGAAAATTTTTTTTTTTTCAGAGCAGAGATCAGGCTTTCTATAGAAAAGGAAAGGTGTTCAATTCTTCTGCTGCTGTTCTTTGTTGCCAGAGATGCTGTGGCGGGCAGTAGCTGCCCAAAACAATCTATAGTTGCGTAACTTACTTGTTACAGCTAACTTTTTTGGGGCATGAGCAGAATTGTCCTCTGTCATCATGATATAATGCAGTGTATATATAGTGTGGTGGGTTAAACGGGAGGGGCTGGATTAAGAAGAAACAAATAAATGTCAAAATCCGCTATAGATTCTCGATAATTAACCAAACTTCTGCCTTATCTTTCCCAAACTATGTGCTCCACGTTGTTTTTCTGGGGATGATGGTACCGCTGGGTACAGCAGCAGCAGTTGCAGGCTCAGCATCTCTCCCATGGCCATGGACCTCCAGTGCCTCTAACACCGCATCCATCAGGACTTCAGCCTCCAGGAATCCCTCCACTTGGAAGCAGTGCTGGCCTTCTTGCCCTCTCCAGTGCTTTGGGTGGGCAGTCTCACTTGGCAATAAAAGATGACAAGAAGCATCACGATGCAGACCACCACAGAGGTGAGAGGCATGGCAGGCCTGATTAGGACATTGTCAAATTTGCGCATTGCTGCAAATTATGTGCATCTCTAAAGAATTCAAGTTATATAGAATGAGAAAAAACTCTTGGCAAACTTTAAAATGTCTACATATAAACCACTGAAGCAAAATTCAGCTTGAAATTCTTCAATATTTTAAAGGGGATCACTAGGTGTCACCTGCTCTACACTTTGCTGGGCCTTTTGACATCCTGGTAAATGCTTAGTTTTAATAGCAGTAGCCTGCACCATATTGTGGAAAATTGTTAAACTTCATAATGAGGATTTTTTAAAAGAAAGTAATGTTGTGAAATGGGTGGGTGGGAAGGTAGGGGGAACAAGAAGTTAAATTTTGAAGTGAATGTGTTCAAACAAAAGATTTAAATAATTGCATCTGTTACTTTAGTTTCATAAGCTTAAATTCTAGTACTCAGTTAAATATTGGGCAAAATTGCACTTGACTAATTTTTGAAAAGAAAATAATTTATTCTGTCATGAAATAAAACTAGGCTTTGTGTATGGTTAAACTGTAAATCATGTTTACAAAATACTGTAATTTTCAGGAAATCACTGTATTAGGAATGTGCAATGACTTACATAAATAAAAGCCATTTTAAAACTTTGTGGCTTGTGTTCTAATTTTTTCCCCCCTTTTTTATTTCTATTCTTGTCTCTGTGTCTGAACGGGCATGTCTGTCCATTTCTTGGTTACTGCGGGAGCAGACAGAGAGCCAGGCACAGTAAGTACCAACATTCCTGCTAATGTTTCCATTTCCAGTAATGTAATAATCAGTTGTTGTGCTGTTTGTCTGTTTTGTCTTCCTTTTAGTTATTTTCATGAGACAAGGCATATTTGTTTTCTGTTAAGATATGTCTTGGTTTGTGCAGAACACCAGATCATTTGTTTGATGGACTGTATGAAGGAGTTTTGTTTCTGAGCAGAATGTTTTAGGTAAACTTGAACTTTAATTTGCTTGTTGGAGGCAGAAAGGGGGCATGAAGCTGCAAATCACAAAGACCATTGCAAATAGAGCATTTTTAATATTCAGGTATTTTAGTTTTTAGTATTTTAGACTAAGGCTTTAGTTGCTAGGATTTTAAGGAATTAAGAGTTGGAGACCAGGTGAGAAATTTAAATGTGAGAATTTTAAATGTGTCAAGATGGTGTTTGGCCCTAGGAGGTTTTTTTAACTGCATGTCTTTAATCCATACTAGTGTCATTACTGCTTAATTTGTGCTTCAGGTATAACTCCTGCAGTGATACTTTTTTCCCTGTAGACATAAGCTGGTGTAGAATTGACCTTGTCTGAAAAGCCCTCTGAAGAACTACTTGCTGCTTTTCATGCTGTTTTGTTTTGAGTGATACTGCTGTATTAATCTGTTAGACATGGTCATATGCAACTTTATTCAAGTAAAAGCTCATTCTGTTTGTTTATGTCAGAGGTGAATTTGGGCTCTATTTTGTTACTTTTCTCAATTAGGAAAGACAAGAAAAAAAATTAGGAAAAGTTATTTGACAGATAGTTGTACAGTACTAAACTTCTGACTTTTATTGCTGCTTATTTAATATATATACAAGGCTTCCTTGACAGTTTTTACTGGAAACTATCTGCATATCTTTTGCAGCAGTCTTTTAGTTTCAGATTACTAAGCAAGAAGCATTAATTTCAGCTTGCTTACTGTTATTAATGACAGTGTATCTGCAGAAATAATTTTAAGCTGTTTTTTTATGAAGTCTCTGACCTATTAAGGACTTCTTGCTCTGTGTGGAACATACTTCTTTGACAGCTGTTAGTTGACTGCAGGAATCTCTGGCTAGTGATTGCTCTGTGTTTTGATTTGGTTGTTATGTTTCCTGTCCTTGCCCTGCTCCCAGCTTCCCCTGCCCTGTCTGTCATGTCATTTGGTCAAGAGTTTGAATTTAAAATCAGATGTTTAGCATTGTGAAATTTGGACTCTAATTCATCTTGTAGTTGAGAATAGTTCTTGCCTATGGAAGGAGAACTACCACAAATCCAACCTGGCTTTTGTGTTGTGGGAGGGTTACAGGATCACTTGGTTAGTTTACTGTAGATGTAAATTTTACTTAATCTGTGTAAAATTGTTGCTGCAGTTGCTTCTGTATCGGCTAGCTGATGATTAGTTGCTTATTACCTGAAGCAGACTGTTTTTATGCTGAGTTTATCAGTAATCTTAAATAATCTGAGGCTTTATATCATAAAGGAATTTTGCCATGTGGATATATTGAGTTTTGGATACTACGCTGTGGTCATTCTAGTTTCTTTTTGGTCTCAGTTTATAGCTAACTTAAACTTCAATAGCTGAATACAGGTAAACTTGAATTTAAAATTGTTTAAATTGTTTAAATTTAAAATTGTTTAAAAGCTTGATTTAACAGTAAAGGAAGGACACCTTCAATGAAAGAATAATTCGAGAGATAAGTTCAACTGCCTAAAATGATCAGCTGGGAATTACTGGCTCTTCAAACTTCTCTAATTCTCTTGTATTTTTAATGGATTTTTTTTTAATGTAAAATATATTTTTAAGGGTAATAGGAAATGGGTCTCAAGTACACAAGGGATAGCAGCAGGTCTGTTTGAATATTATCTGTGATTGAAATCACTTTATAACATCTGGGTTATCAAGATAAAGTCAATCTGATTTTCAGAGTAACATTTTAAAAGTAATGGTGCTGCTAAAAATCCTGACAGGCATGCTTTCATCAACCAAGACACCAAACCCAATACTGTTTGTAAGTTACCTAAATTCACCATGATGTTTGGTATTACAAACTACAAATGATGTAGTTCTACAGTATGATTTCCATCAAATATGTCTAGCATGACCTTCGAGCACTATCAGTAGAAGCTAACGGCTTGAAAGGTTGAAGTTTGAAAAGTCAAAATTTAGGACTTGTCTGTGGGGTTTTAAATTGAGTTTTTGTGACGTAACTTTGAGTTAAAGCATATTGTGACGGATTAGAGCATATTCATTTTTGAATTAGAATTGGATTTAGTTTTTTAAAGTCTCTTTAGATAAATAAGCAGTCATGAGCTTTTATGTATTGTATGTCTAGAAATACATGAAAATTAGAGAAATTCTTGTAGTTACAAATTAATATAAAGGCATGGTTTCGTTATTTTTTATTTTGATCCATTTAACTACTTTTGTTATATCTAAATAACAAGGGCAACATTTTTGTTATATGTATTAGCTCAAGTTCCAGAAGGTAAACTGAGGAAGAGTTTTTTGGTAAATGCATGTTTGTGTAATGTGTAACATATAAGTTAGTAATAGCATACTAATTTGCTGCACAAATGCTAAAAGTGTTTTGTTGGATTTAAATTGCATGCTTACATGGATAACAGCTGGTGGATTTTGGCTGATCTGTGTCTCTAACGGTCCCAAACTTGTGCCGTGTTATTGTGCAAATGCACGCATCCTTTCTAACATGGCAAATTCTGGCTGCAGGTAGTGAATCCAGGCAAAGGAAGCAAGTTTTGCAACTGAAACGGAAAGCTTTGGGAGATGTCAATATAAAAGAACTTTGATGTCCACATTTTTTTCTTTAGGAAACATACTTGCAGCATTTTTCAAACGTTGTAGGTTTTCAGCTGACTGAGGGTACATATCCTCAGTCATGTATCTAATCTGTTCGTTTATCACTTGTCCCTCTATTCTAGTATCCTGTTTGGACAGCACAGAAATGCAAATGTTTTGATGCACTCTGTTACAGTAGTAATTTTCAGACAGTGAAATCTTACTTCATTGTGTGCTTAGCATTTACATTAGTTGGTGTTTATCTTTTGTCCTCATGAAAAATACTGAGCTTACGTTCTAAGACCTAGGAAGTATTCATAAATTTTCCCAGACATTTTTTTTGCCTTCATTGTTAAGCGTAAATGTTGCTATTGTTTTACAAAGCAAATGCTCTTTTCCTATAGTAGAAAAGTATTCTGTGCCCTGAGCTCTCTATCCTATTCATCTCCCAGTCTTGGAGAAGGTGGTCATGAACAAACAACTGAGTACTGTTTTTGGAAGATATGCACAAGCTGTTTTTGTTTCGTGTTTTAATTCTTTTAATGGGGGGAGGAAATTCATAAAAGTTGTTCTATGGAAGTTTAGGGTACTGATCAGCATAGCACAAGTGTTGCTCCAGACTACTGCAGAGGTTGCTCATATGTAAGAGTTGTGGGTTGCTATGTTGCAGTTTAGTTGTAGCTTATAGAAGGCAGGATAAGGTTGATGACAAAGGACAGTGGGATTGAGGTGGTCTCGTAAATATTTTTATATATACCTTGGTTTTGACAAACAGTAGCTCGAAAATACTGATCAACTTATTCCTTGTTAATGTCTTCTGATAATAAAATCGATACAACTTAAAATGGTGCTTGAAAAGAAGGTGAATGCAAGTAGCTTTCCGTCAGGAGTAATCTGACACAAAAACTACTGATGACTTTGTAAGTCAGCTATGGGGTTCTTAACGTGCGTGTTTGCAATAAGAGTATTGAACAGATTGAAGTTAATGATTCTAGAGTAGAATAGCTTTGAGTGCAATTTTCTTTTGCCTGTCTAGGGGATATTGAAGTCCATCTTTCAGCATCTACCGTATTCCTGTCAGTGAGTCCTAACAAAGAGCAACTGATGTTTTGGGTGTAGTTGTTAGACTTGATCCTGTTTTGCCTACTCAGCAAGGAATTTCACCTGTTCCTGTCTATATGAGCATACATGTAGATAGCACTCGTGTGGGGTGCAGTGACAGGCCAGAGGTCCTGTGTATGGTTAAATGAAATAAACACAGAGGCTCTACTAGAGAGCAAAGCAGGCAAGCCCAAGTTGTTAGCTGTGGTAACTGGCTGTGATGGCTGGTGGCTGTCCTTGGCATGGATATGCAGCAGCAAGTCAGGGAATGACCAGGCACAGAGCAAGCCTCTGTGTGTGCACATTTTTGGGGGAAAGGGGTCAAGAGTAGTAAGGAGCCCAGCACTAGAGGAGATCTTAATTGGGACCAGGTGTAGTTGAACCATGTGCACAGATGTAATGTAAATACTGTTTTTTAATTGCTGTAATGATCAGCATAAAGTCAGTTGTCAGTTCTGTATGTACTATTCTGTATGAATTGTCTGTGCTGTACTACAAGTGGGATAATGGGATAAATGAGATACTGTGTGCTCTCAGCCTTTACCTCTGGCACACATAGTTGAGGTTTGGAAATGGTTTCTGTGGGGAACAGTGTGGCAGTCAAGGAGGTGCATTTGAATAATGTGCATTATATTCCTAGTAGGGGACCTGCCTGCTTCTTGTGCATCATGTCTAGGTTTTTGTTTTGCATTTGCCTTCTGGTGGTTTCAGTATTTAGTTTTTGCTGGCAGCGGAGTTGCTTTAGGATCACAAGTGGCCTGTTATATAGCATTTATGTGGCTTGGTAGTTCTGACAGGAGGCAGTGCTACATTAACTTTATTTTCTTTTGGGACTTACTTGAAGAAAAGAGCTTCATATGTATGAACAAATGATCAAAAGAAAAAGGAAAACACATAAAATGATTTTGACCACTTGCTCTGGTCTGAGCTTCATGATTTGCAAATGTTGCACTGGTAATCCTTAATAAACTGAAGTCTTAAGTATGAAAGGCATATCCTCAGTCATGTATCTAATCTGTTGAAATTAAGGCAAAATAAAAATTGGTGCCATTCAGTTTTTCTTTAGGATGTAAACTATGCATGTATATATCTTTTGCCCTTTTGGCATAAGCTGATTATTATTGAAGATCTATCCCAACTGAAAAATTCTGTAGAGTTACTAAAAAAATTACAGCAAAAATAAATATTCTTGTACTACTTTTGAAAATAAGTCAGTTGTTAGTAGACCTAGTTAGGAGAACTAAAGAGATTACTCTTCTAGAGAAGAGAAGATAAGGAGAATCTAATATTATGAAGCTTTTGCTACTGTCTTCTGACTGGCCCTGTTTGATAGTGGACATGCAGCAAGTATAAACTCTACCAGAGTTGAAATGAGAAAAGATGGCTTTTAGTATGCTGTCCTGTTCCCTGAACCTTAACATTGCAAGGGTGAGAGAGATCAATAGCCCAAGGCTTGTATGATCATCTCTTTGCCAGTTCTTGTTTGTATTTTCATTTATTTAATTTGTTCTTCAGTGTTCTGGATTTACCACTTGCACTACTTGGAAAGATTCATATTTTGACATTGTTGAATGAAATCTTACATATTTGGTAGTTTGAATTGTGGTAGTAGTTTACAGTAGCAGGCTGTTTTTTTCTTTACCACGCTTTAGTCACAGTTGTTAGAACTTGTATGGGAAAAAAACCAGGAACTTTTTAATTTTTGAGTTTACTGATAGATTTTGCCATAAAAAGAGTACAATCTTAATTGCAATTTCTGATGCAGCTGTTGGGAAATGAGCTGCTCTACAACAGCTTCTAGCTTGGACACTGATCACAGAGAACAGCAGTTTAAATTAATGTGGTAAGTTATAGAAAGGTGGTGTAAATATGACCATAGGGAATATGTTTTGCAGAATAGGCTTGTGATATAATTACATGTTCGTGCGAGAAACCATCAGTCTTTTGGAGAAAAAACAAATCTAATAATCTTTGTTTGGCGTTTAGGACACAGTGGGAGCTGGGATTTTCTACGTTATATTTCACAGTTTTGAAATTCTGCAAGACAAACAGTGTAAAATAATGTCAGCATTGTCTAGGTAGACTAAATAAAAAAAGAAAAAGAAAATCAGCTGTTGTAGTTATGCCTATAGGTTGTCAAATTTTGCAAGCTGTAACTCCAAATGGCAGGTTTGCTAAATTTTTTCCAGATGTTGCCTCTTTGCCACCTTTTTGCTATTCACACTTTTTTTTAGAAAATTAGAGCAAGGAGCTGATTTTATTCTCTTTTCTGCTTTTCCTTTAATTGTTTTAATCTAAACTCTTCAGTAGTAAAACAGGTATTTTAAATTATTTTTATTAAGGAAAGTATCTCTTAGCTAACAGACTTTCTTCCTTACGAGGAAAGCGTTTCTGGTCAAGTTTGAATTGACACCTTGCTTCTTAAGATGTTTCTACTGCCACAAACATGACGGATTGAACATTAAAACGTTGAAAACTAGTTTTAATGGTTTTCAAACTAGTGAATCCCTGAATTTATGTGGATCTGGGAGGAGATAAGGGGTTAAATTCCGAACGTATTTGTCAAGGCAATTAGTTCAATGATCCAACAAGCCCACCTTTTAGCTACAAAACATTTTGGTAAAGACATTATTTTGAGCCTCTTTATACTCAATTTCAATAGACCCTCCTATATGCTTTATGTAAGCCCTTTGACATTTGTTTAGCTTGAATAGTCATGAATAAAAGAGCTTAGAGTTGGCTTTAAAGTGCAGCTTCTGAATTAGGAAAAAGGGGATTCAGATTGCCTTATGTACCTTGTTTCCTTGTCGTTCTCCTTGGGGCTAAACATTTGTGTCTGGGCAAAACTACCTTGATGTCTTGAGGTTTTCAAGGGGAAGTTATTCAGTGCATAGTTCACTGGCCATTTGTATGTGTTTATGGTACATTACAAGTAAATATCTCTGTCTCTTGGGTAGGTCTAAATATGTCCTTTGAGGGTCTACACTGAAGTACATGTTGGTATTAGACTTCTCTCTTGAGAGAGTTACGTGTATGGATGTAAACGTATGTTTACTTATATATTTATGTGCGCCTGTATTTATTTATCTAAGCATGTACTTGGCTTTTAGGATCTAGGCTTACCAGGTCTTTGTGAAAGGAGATTTTTTTCTCAACCCATTCAGTATTGTTCACAGCATTAACACATCAGTGAACAAATTGCCCTCTTGCATATGCTAATCCTGCACTTAAAAGAACTCATTGTAACACATTTTAATGCTTTAGCTGGAACTGAGATGGAGATGGGAATCGGGAATCACAGGCATATCAAATTGTCATGTGACTGAAAAATGTCTGAAATGCTCTTTGGGTCAACAGTTTGTACTTAGCATAACTTAGCATGAATGAAAGCAGTCCATGTAGTTTGAGGAAAAGATTAGTCTTTGCTTTTGTCTTTTGTGTGCCTGTGTCGGCCTCAGTTTTTCAGATCAAGTCTGATTAAGCCTTAATTTCACGCTAGTAGTGAATGTTATGCTGGAAGTAAAAATATTTGATCTTTGTTTGCAATACATTTGTTGAAGGAATCCAATTGGAGTTTACTCCAGCTAACAGTTGATTACTGCATAACGGTACTCAGCAAATACTTGTTATTTTAGGCATTAAAGGCAAGCTGCTATTTATCTGTCCATACCTGCAGGTGTACATACCAAATCCTCATCTATCGACGATGTTCTAAACGTGACTGCTCAATCAGATTGTGTAGTAAATCTCTTTTATTATATGAAATCAGAATATTAAAAAAATAAGAAAATTGTTGTTACTTGCTCATTAATAAACCGCAAGCCGGCTTCTTCTCCTAAACAATAAATTCAGTTGAATTAATTAGTTAAATAGATGGTGACTGACAAGTGAAACTTCTGATAAGTTGAACAATGGAAAGCCAAGCTTCTTAGAATTTGTGAAGCTGTACATGTTTGCCTGGAGGACTTTGTTTTGAATTAAACTGAATTAAAGACCAAGTAGATATCACATTTCTAAAGCATCTATCACATCAATTTGAGTTTTTAAGAATATATGAAGGAATCCTGTAAGGAATTTTTGATTTACCTTGCTTTTTGTCTTTACAGAGTAATTCTCTGTTGGTCCCTGACAGTCTACGAAGCGCAGATAAACGCAGGAATGGCCCTGAATATGCCAATGACATCAAAAAGAGAAAGGTGGATGATAAGGATTCCAACCACTATGTAAGCAAATCTGTGTCAAGGAAATGATTAATTTATTTGCACATACTGTGCTTGTATGAAGAGTAAAAGAGCTGTGAAGAACAAGGCAACTTTCCTATGGCTGAAGTAGTACATGAATATATGTGCCAGAGAATCACAAGATTAAAATTGTGGGAGAGCAGTGACTCAGTAGTTTGAGATATATTGAAGTAATAATCCTCAATAGGAGTAGCTGTTTGGGATTCATGTGTGCCCTGGGGCATTTTTCAGGGTTTGAGTGGCATTCTTTCTGGACTGCTCTAGAAACTGCAAGTTTGTTTGGAATGGAGGATTTTGTTATTGAGGGGTTTGGTGAATTTTAATGATAAGTAGCTATTACTCTGCTGAGTTATAATTACCATTACAAATTGCATATGCTGTTAGGCTGTACCAACTTACTGAAGCTTACTTTTGGCTGATACGGCAATTTCAGCAGAAAGCAAACTGAAATATTGAAAGTTCAGAATTTTGTGTTCTGCGTTTTTGACTAGCTTGCTTGTTGCTTGGTTTCAAAGAGAGACTTCAGTACAGCAATGTATGTGAACATCAGAAGGTTCACATAGGCTTTTGACTTTCAGGTCTAAATGCTCAGCCAAAACACAGGATAGCACTTGAACAGGAGACTAGGACTGGTGTGAGACAGTACTGAAAAGCAAAATTTAAATCTAATAGAACATACTGTATCTTGACATAGCAACAATGGCAAATAGTGTGGTTTGTGTGATTCAGATCACTAATTAGTTCTTGGTTACTGAAGCCCAAGAGAAAATTAGGTGCCATTTTATTTTCTCAGTATTTGTTAGGGTAATTTTAATTTCTCTCCACTTGGACAGTATCTTTGAGCATCTATTAGATATTTTAGTGCTGTTAATGGTTTTACAAATTGTATTTTCACCACTTTCTAATAATAATGTTTTGATTACAGAAGGGTTTGGCAAATTTCCCCATGTTATTCTCTCAGCTTAAGGGTTTGATGCTCTATTGGCATTTTTCATTTTGAATATTTGGAGATTCGGCATTCTTATGCTACACTTAATATAAAATGGAAGAAAAAGCTTAACTTACTTGTTTTTCTTGTGTTTCTACCATAAAGAAAAGTAAAGAATGCTATTACACAATAGAAGCAGTTTTTAACCCACCTTTTAAATATGTTTCTGCCCACTGTTTGTTTGAAATGGATTTTACAGCTAAAGGCAGCATCAAATTAAAAAGTGGAGTAAAGGAAGGATATTTGAAAGTTCCAGATTTATTCTAATCTTAAAGATGACTTTTTTTTTTAGGGTCCACCAGTTAAGCAAATCCAAAGCTGCTGATTTTGAGCTTGTTTTAGAGGATCCCCATGTAGGGACAGGGAAATACTGCTTTCATCAAAGGGGGCATAAATGAGTTGTAGGACCTGTAGCTTTTGGAATAAGCATGAAAAGGGATTTTTTTTTTCCCCTTTATGACTTTTGAATAACTTTCGTATTAGTACCTACGTAGTTTCAATGTGCAACTTTATTAGTGAGGAGAATCTTCTGATATTGGTAGAAGTTATGGGATGTGCCTTTGAAAATCCAAGGAAATTTCTATTTATTAAGGTGACAAAGTCAGTGGGGTTCATTTAAACATTGCTTTGCAACTAATTTTGCCCTCCTCCAGAGGGGCATTTCTGGCAAACAAGTGTGCGCTCTCCCGCGCTCTCCCACCTGTTCTAGCACTCTGGGTGCTTCATACTTCTCAAGAGGTGGAAGATAACCAGAGCTAAATCTTTCATGTCCTTTGTTTGCACCTGTTGATTGGATAGCTTCCCGAGTAGCAAATAGAGTGACCATTCTGTGTCCAGTGGTACTCTTGGATCCCTAATATGTCTGTGGTATTTCTTGGAGGAAGATTCAGCTGTTAACAGAAGGGAAGATTTGAAACTACTGGTTGGTTAGGGGGGGATTTTTCAGTTGGATTTTTGGTTTTTTGGGTGGTTTTTTTTGTTGGTTGGTTGGTTTGGGGTTTCTTTTTTGGTTAGTTTTAGGTGGCTCGGTTTTGTTTTGTTTTTATAAAACATTGTGGCTTCAAGTGAGAGTAAGGATCTAGTGTTACGTGTGAAAGCTCAGACACTTTGAAAGCAAGAGATGGAGGACAGTTGAGCAATCTTGTATGTCTGGTTTGTTTGCATAGAAGCTTTTTAACTAGAAGTACCTTTATTGGAAATGTCAAACTTATTCCCACAAAAATTTCAAGTTTTAACATTCACTTAATTTCTTTGACTTTGCGTCAAGACTCGCCTTCTGATTGAAACACACTGTAGTACTGTGGAAATCACTAGACTTCTGTGTATCAGGGTGTGTCTGCTGGGGCATCCTGGCCTCTATTGGAGAGAGGGACCAGGAGGCGCTACAGTAACAGCAATCATTAATAGACCAGCTCAGGTGGACATCAGTCTAAGTGGAACAGTCAAAATGCAGCTTGACAAGCTGCAGTAGAACATTTCTATTAAGGAACGTCCAAGTATTTTGCTTTTCTTGGGCAGAAATATTGAAATGCCTTGGCATTTCTGAAGTTTTTTCTTCCCAGAACTTTTGATTTCAAAACTTGCCTTTCTGAAAAAAGGGAGGAAATGGTGGTATCAGTTTAAGGAAGATAATTCATCAAACAAGCCAGAAAGCTCCATTTTCTTGAGATCTGTTTTTTGGTGTTTTTCCAGGTATGCACAAGCAGTACTTTCTCTAAATTAATGCAAGATTAGTGTATGAACAGAGTACCTTTCTCTTTTAGGACTAGTGTTAACACTGTTTATGATGGTAATAAGGAGGGGTTTTGGACCATCTTGCACTGATGGTGAGATCTCTATCTTTCAACTAGTTCTACCTTACTTGGGTTTTACTACTGTAGCAGAAATAAGGTATTCTGTTTCTGTTTTAATTGTTCTTCCTGTTGCTAATAACTTAATGAAAGGCTGTTTGCTTTTTGTTTAGGAAAAACAAAAAATGTCTGAGTAGATGCGTAGTCTTTCTGTCTGGGCTCTTACTGTACTAATTGAAATGAACACTATATTTATTTATTTTTAATAGGACAGTGATGGGGACAAGAGTGACGATAACTTGGTTGTAGATGTATCCAATGAGGTAACTTTTTACGTTTTTGTAGTCTTGACATTTGCCCGAAGGTGAAAGGAAAAGTACATGTAGTTGTTAGAAGATAAATAATCCTCTATGTGGATATGTTAAAATATTCACAGCTTCTCCTTTTCATTAGTCTTTGTCTTCCTCTGAGCTTTATCTGGTTGCCTTCTCAGTTTTTCCTTCTGCTGCTTTGTTCACGTCTCTTCTCTCTGCAGTTCTGACGCTTCACAGCTGCTCTGTAGTGCAGAGAGTTGTGAAGTGCGTGTGGAAGGCTGAGGTTTCAAAATTACTATCTTCGAATGAGAAAGGAAGACGTTATGTAATGTTGTACCTCACAGTAGGATTGTTATTAAAAAAAAAACCCCTTTAAAATTGCTTGTATTTTAATCTCCTACATTGAAGACATTTTCCAGACATGTTTTTTTTAAATGAAGTTAATTTAGAAGATTTCCAGAGACTGTAGACACTTTTTTCTCCAGGGCTGAGATTTGGTAATGGCATCAAGGTAAAGGCATGGGTGCTGCCTTTTCTTCATCTTCTATTTCATATAACACACAGATTTAGGAAACCTGAATATGGTAGTGTGGTTCTTCTGGTCTGCGAAAAGCACAGGGAGAGAAACTGATAGAAAAGTGCCTTCAGTAGCTCCAGGTGCCCAAATGATGTCAGCTAAGTAGAAAAATAGGTGTCCAACTAGTGATTTCAGTAATCCTTTCAGGTTGGCTCACAATGAAACTACTTAATAATCAGTCAGTAGACTTATTGCCCTTTTGTGAGGTGTGATTTCTCCCTGGTTCTATTCTTATGAGCCAAAGGGGCACGGAGAACCTGCGGAGCTCTGATAGCACTGTAACTCACGGGGCTGGCTATTTCAAGTTAAAGTAAATGCAGAGAATGTCTCTGGAACAAAGAAAAAAAATCACCTGAGAGGTGATTTCAGTTTTCCTTTAGATGTAAGTGGCAAGGCAATTACAGATTGTGTTTAGCAAAAATGTGAGAGCTATTATGGCATATAAAGATCCCTGTACGGGCCATTCCACTTAAGAGTTGGACTCCATGATCCTTGTGGGTCTCTTCCAGCGCAAAATATTCTGTGAAATCTTGGAAGGCATGCATCTATCTCTTCTTCTGAAGGCAGAGATGAGCAGGATCTTTATCCCCTAAAAGAGGTTATTGAAATGTTTATTGCAACAAGCAGAGAATGCAGAACGTGCATGATGAAAACAGTGTCTGCAGTTTCTGTTGGTTTTCCTTGCTCTTACCATGTTTTCTGCATTTGTTTTAGATTGTGCTTAGGTTCACTTTGCAAGCTCTGTGCTTGAAAACAATTTATGATTAAATATAGCGTAAAATAAAACCAGATTGCTTATCATGTGACTTTACCGACTTCTCGAGACTGCTGAATGGATTTCAGCTTTTTTTCTATAAAGATAACGAAACCTCTTGTCATTTGCACTTACTGCGTAAATTCTCCTAGCTTGTTGTTTTTCTTTTCTCCATAGACTCCTTAGTAGTGTTTGTGTACCAGTTTATGACACGGTTCTACGCTGTTCTTCCCTTCCCATTGTTTTAGGATCCTTCTTCCCCAAGGGCAAGTCCCACTCATTCACCACGTGAAAATGGTATAGACAAAACCCGCCTGCTGAAGAAGGATGCCTCCAGCAGTCCAGCATCTACAGCCTCTTCAGGAAGTTCCACTTCCCTCAAATCCAAAGAAATGGGTCTGGTAGGTAGCAGTGTGTGGTCCAGATACTCATCTTTCTTGTAAAATCTAACGACCTTGCAACTCTTCTGCAACTAGTTGTGGTGCAAATTACCTGGCATTAAACGTTTGAGGCTGAAATTGACCACTGTCTTTCTAGATCTTTAAATTATTATTGAGCTTTCCTCCTCAGCAGTATTTTCTGACTTGTTTTGATTTCATGTATTTCCTACATTTCTGTCAAATGAATTGCAAATTTATTGCAAGGAACAAGAATTGCTTAAGCATTGATATTTTTTGAGGTTTTATTTTTTTGAGCAATAACTTATGGTTTAACATGGCCTATATACAGTCACTAAGAAGTTTTTCAGGCTTTTGTTAAACTCTTCTAAATAAAATGTTATTCCTTTGAGACTTTTTCTTGTATCTTGTAATTTGATCTGATTCTCTGTAATTTTTGTGTCATGTCTTTTTGATACAATCAACTATAATGATATTTTGTTTTTTTAGTTAGATTTTCTGTGTCCGGTAATAATTGAGATATTAATGATTTCAAACTAAAATAGTTTGGTAATGCATTGTGTATTTTCCTGAAGAAAAAAAAGACCTCAGGCATTTGTTTTTTTGTGTCAGTAGAAGAGGAAAAAAATAACTTTCTACGTTTCTTATTTTAATTTTGGCAGCAATCAAAAAGGTCAACATTTCTCTCTCACGAGTTAATGTTGTCAGCATTGTGTGGATTTATGAAAATTGGCCGAGGGACTAGGTAGTAGGTGCCCAGCATCCCAGCTGCTGTTGTGATAAATTGTATAATATGGCCTGGATTAAAAATAATACTCATTTAATTTGTTTAATGATACCAGCATGAAAAAGCCAGCACGCCTGTTCTGAAATCCAGCACACCAACTCCTCGAGGTGATGTGCCAACCCCAGGCACTAGTGCAACTCCAGGACTCCGTCCAGGCCTTGGCAAGCCTCCAACAATGGACCCTCTGGTTAACCAAGCTGGTAAATGCATTACCTCATGTGTTTTTATGGTTCCAAAATTAATCTTTTTTTACACATGTGGCTGTTAACTAAATATATTGCTTTGTTCTTGATATCAAGAGAGGGCTTGATGAGAAGCTGATGTTTGGATTATCAGGAGTTTGAATATTTTTCTGTCTCTTAGTCTTTGTTTACTTTTGTCTTCATGTTTTTAGCAAATAATCCAGAGACTGAATGCAATATAGAAAGACTTGTCAGAAGTTTCTGGTACTTATTCTGCATGCAATCTCTTCTACAGTCTTTGTCTGAATCTACTAATATTTGCTGCAGTGCACAGCTTGACAAATGCCGGGGGAAGTTTACTTTTGCTATTCAGGCTGGTACACACAGTTGCTTCAGACATGAGCAGTGTAAACCATGTCTGTCGGCTTTACTGCTTAATTTGGCAAAGAAGAAATTAATGTAAACAGGGGAATATTACAGAAATGGAAATGGGTAATGCCAGAAGAGATTGCTAGAAGTGATCATCAAGTTCAGACTTCAGTAGATCTTATTTACACTGAAAAGAGCTGGTGGTACTGACAGATTATGGGGATGTTTCTTGACAATGTGTGAGAGGAGAAGCTGAGATGTTTTAGGGGAGAAAAAAAAGGGCTTCTTTCCTGTATGCAGGGATACATAAATAAACCCACTTAATTTCCTTATTCTGTAGCTGCAGGTCTGCGGACACCATTGGCAGTACCAGGACCGTACCCTGCCCCGTTTGGAATGGTGCCTCATGCTGGCATGAATGGAGAGTTAACTAGCCCAGGGGCAGCCTATGCCAGTCTGCACAATATGTCACCCCAGATGAGTGCTGCTGCTGCTGCAGCTGCCGTGGTTGCCTATGGAAGATCTCCTATGGTAGGCCATACACTGCATGCAGTCTCAGTCCTGTGAGTTGTGGTTCACTGAGAAAAGCTCTATGCTTCATTTAGCACTGCAGAATTCCCAACTCATAACAGTGCCAGAGGCTTGACAGCTTCATTGCATGCTTCACTGCATGCTTCACTTTGCTGTGTGGCTGAAGAAACAAATTTGCACCTTGAAAACAAGGAATCTCAGTGTATTAATGCATGTTTGCTTTTTGTCCTTCACCTTTGTCAGGGCTTTAACTGATGAACAAATGCCAATAAAATTATTTTGTGCTGCTGTATGTGAAAACATAGTTTTGGTAGACACAAAGTCTTTCACTGTAGCTGTAGACATCTGCTTTTTTGTTGCTGAACCACATTTGTGTTCCATATAGACATAACAAATTAATCTTGAAGCATGTAGAAGTCTTTTTATCTGGACCTGTGTCCCTGTGTTTTGTTGGTTTCTTGGTGAAAATCAACCTGAGAAGTTGGTCAGCACCTATTTGGGAGCTCTGAGATCAGGTGTGTTAAGAATAGTTGCTGTTGTGGGTGTACTAGGTAGGTGGAACCCTGGTAGTTATAGTAGTTTGTCACACAAAATAATCTAGGGGCCTGATTCTGCAAACATGAACTTGATGGCAGCTTTCTGCATAGGCAAAGTTACCTACTTGTAAATTTGCAAAATTGGATTTATGCTTGTCAGCTTCTCGTTATTGTTTGTGTGACCACTTTTTTCAAATTGGTAAACAGGGATTTTATGTGAAAATGCGCAAATTTTAAATAACCTATACCCTCCTTTTAATGCAATAACAATGCTTATTCTAGTATAATATTCAGAAGTGAAACTAAGTCTTTTTTTGTCCAGAATTTCTGCTTGGATTATTTGGTAAACATACTTATTCAAGATGTAAAAATACAGTGGAATAGCAGCATCTAAAGAGAATTTCATTTTTTTTAAGCTGTGGACAAGCTTGTTTGCACCCCACAACGTGTCTCTGAGAGAGATCTCAGCTGCTGTGCCCACACGGAAGGCTGTGGAGAAAGTGAGATCCTAGCTGGGGCCCAAAGCTACTTTCCAGCACCACTCTTTGCCAGCCTGAGTACCTGCTAACTCTCTCAGGCGTAAAGAGTGCTGGCATGGCTTGGTGCTGACAGGGATTCTAATTCCGGGGCTGACACAAGACTCTCCCTGCTAACCGGTACTGCTGAGTTATGCTCAGTTGTGTGAATGCATGATAAATTATTTTCTGCTTTCATATGTGTGCTTCTGTCAGAAGTATGCCCAGGGAAAAGGTCTGGATTTTGCCCCCCAGTGGAGGGCCATGCAGTTACCTGAAACTGAGGGTAAAAGCCACCTTTCGGTTAAATGCATAATGTCTTGGGAGTGGAGAAGAGGCCTGCTGAGAAATGGATGAGAAATTCCAAGTGTGAGATTAATTCACTTTTTGTTGTCAGGTTGGGTTTGATCCTCCTCCTCACATGAGAGTACCTGGAATTCCTCCAAACCTAGCAGGGATTCCTGGAGGAAAACCGTAAGTAACTTTTAACATTTTGGTAACGTCCGCAATGTTTTGAGGGAATTAAGTTATATTTGTCAGTGAACAGGGATTTCAAGAGGGATAGTGTCTGGTTGTTTCTAAGAGGGTGTTTTAGACTTCTCCAAGTAGAACCTACAGCACAAAAGTTCTCAAATGGTCGTTGTCATATCCCGAAACAGGTGTCTGTGTACCTATTTCCAAGTAAAAGTTGTTGAAGGTTTTACTTTAAGGTGTTTTTGATTTCTTTTTTTCTGGGGGAAGTTAAGAGGACTACAAACTAAATGCGAAATAGTGGTGAAATGTGTTAGATAAAAATATATTGAAACTAAAATTTGCACTACACTGAGGATAAATGTGTAATGCAAACTTGCAGACTTTTTGTCTGGCACTTGTTTTATCAGGCATGGAAGTCTGCAGCTGATGACAATGGGTATCTGAAGCAGTTACTTTAGCAACAGATTACACACACCTTGCATAATGGAGCAAACTATTTAGAACTTTTGTGTGAGTGCAGCTGGAGAGCAAAAGGATGATGACGCAGTTGTGGAGCAGGTGGTACGTAGATGTAGAAGAGTTTCCATAATAAGTTCTTTTAAATAAAAAAGTTTTGGTTATTGGTGAAGCAGTTATTAAATAAAATACTTATGTGATGCTGTGACTTATTGATGTTTCAATAAAATAAATACAGCAGCATACATGAAATATTTCAGTAATTTGGCTTTGGTAGACCGTTGACTGTGAACTTAACCAGTGCAGTAGACTCATGAGCATGTATGACCTCTGAAAATATGCAATTAATGTTTGGGTATTTTTGGACAAGTAGTCTATGCAGTTACTAACAGACCAATTTTAACTTAGCTGTTTCTCTGGAGAGAATGGGGCAGAGAGAACTCTCAACAGTTTTTTCAACACTGTTAGAACCTGTTCTTTGTTCAAACTTGGCAGTCAGTCCTGACTTGTCTTTCAACAGGAACTTACAGTTAGTGTAATTTTTCTCTACCTAGGTACTTCCATAATTTTGAAACTTACTTAACATGTTGTGTTTTCTGTGCAGGATGTTCATGGTCCATAATGTCTGTTTACCAATCTAAATTTAATTTTTCTTTTTGCAGTTTCAGGAAACATATAGAAACTATTACTTTTAGGATGCTAAGTTGTCAGACAGGCTGTGGTGAAAGTTATATACTCAGTTATATCTATTTCCTTTGATTTTGGACTCCTGTTAGTAACTGGTAATGTTAGTCTTGCAAACATCCTTGAAAGGCTACCAGATTACAGGCAAAAAAGTGTATCTTTTCTTCTAATATTTTCCTATAACAATAGAAAAGCAGCAGACTTAGTTTGGAAAGCTGTCCTGAATGTGTTTTTGTGGTTATCCACCATACTCCTGGGAACAGGCTTAGCTATCTGTTGACAGTGTGAGAAACCTGTTAAATCTTGCTTGTACCTAAAGTTGGTTGTGTGTTGACAAGGTTAGTGAAGTGAGGGCTCAATGAGTTGGTGTTGTGTATCAAATGTGGCGTATTTAAATTTAGTGCAGTAAGGATCAGGCTTTGTACTCAAAATTCAGAAACATTCTTGCTGACTTTCATAAAATTTGGCATACTTAAATAAAATACTTTTAAAAATTGCATAATTGAGTGGCTCTAAGTTCTTACTTCTAAACAACTGTATTCATAAGCTTTCAATAACATATTTCATTAATAATGACTTGCAATATTTTATGTTGTAATCTAGTGAAGCCTATTTTTGTTCAATCAGACATTTTCTGTGTCTGAGTTCTAGTTGTTACACTGTTCAAGACAAAAGGACAGCATATGTATACTGCTCTACTTTGTATCCTGGTAATTAAGCTAAATTATTGTCAAGGGGGGAAGCTGTGTGGGGGTTGCTTTGTTTTTTTTAATGTTTTTACCACTTAATTCACACTGCTTCAGATACTGCCTACTTTGATACATTCTCCCTAGTTGCCATTTCATTTAGTGTGTTCTACAATGTTTGGGGGTTTTTGTGGTCATGTTACTTGTACATTTCTTCTAAAATTACATCTTTGCTTATCTTAGTGAAGCAAGCCTAAAATTCCATAAACTCATGGAATTGTCTTTCCATTGACAGCTATGGAACAATTTCACGTTTTAATCTTGATTGGCTAGATGCTGTCTTCTACCTGCAGCATTTATGAGTATCTCACTTACTTCAGGTTTTTCTTCTGTATTTTCTGTACAGAGCAGATATAATGGTGCAAACTGGTGGAGTATGCCTTGTTTATTTTCAAAGTCAGCCTTTTTCTTGAGTGCAGATACAGTGACACATTGAATGTGTTTTACTAGATGTGAAGTTTTAGTGAATCTAGTTGTAAGTGGTACAGAGAATTTTTGGGTGTAACTATTGAATCTCCACTCATATGTGTATGCTTTAGGCTGCACATTTTTTTATCAACAGTTATGCTTACACTGTTTTTTTCATCCAAGAGAAAATTATGTTTCCTTCTTTCCAAATAACATGTTCCCTTCTCTCCAAATGACACTTCTCTTGGCACCCAGTTTTTTTTAACCCTTTTATGTTCTGAGATCTGTTAATGACCTGCTTGTTAGAAAGTTGTGTAGCCTGTTAAAAATCCACTTGGACATGAACATGTGGTGTCTGAGTCCTAAACTCTTTTGTTTTAATGCATTTAAATATGCCCAGGACTGTAAGTGTTTTGATTTGTAAGTGTTGCTCTAATAATTTTTAATTTGCTTTGCGTAGTCTTTCTAACAAGTACTTGGCTTTCAGTATTCTGTAGCTGCTGAATTAACATTCTTACGGATTTGTGGTTTATGTGAACCATGCCTTCTAATAGTTGGATTGCGGACTAAATAGAGTTTCAAGATTAGTGGTAAATTTATGTCCACAGTACTGCTTCCCTGGTGTCTAAAATTCTGAATTCTCCTTCTGCTTGTAAGCTGACTTTCATTGTGATTTTGGATAAGTGTACCATACTCTTTTGGAATTGCTTGATTTCAGTTCTGTTCTTCAGATCTTCATACTTTTACAGTGAATGTACAATGAGAGATATTGTAAAGGAAGGCTCATTTTACTGTGTTATAGGAGATGAATTGCTGTGTGCATCCCTGCCATTTATCTCTAAATAGACTTATTTGGTGACATGTATGAAAATGAAAATTCAGTTGTTTCTGTACAAATACCTCTATCCTTATTTCTTGGCATTTTTTTCTATATGATGAAACAGCACACTCAGATACTCACTCTTTCTTGTGATAACTACAATTAAAAATGAGCTGCAGTGCAAAGAAAAGATGAAAGCAAAATGCAGTCATGAATGGAAGGAACTTTTTGCTTTTGTGTTCTGCTGTTGGGGGTATTGTGCTAGTTAAAGAAGTCTGCTTGAATTGAAGGTATAAAGTGGAAGTTTCTGAGGGTTTTTTTTCTTAAGGCATGGTACTTTAGTAGGCAGGAATTGTGTGCATTTGTACGTCAATCTGAATACTTAGAGTAGCTGGCAGGTAGTTCAGTTAATCTGCTATGTTCTTGGGTAGTGAATTAATTATCCTGAACTCTCCTCAGCATGTCAGATGATACCTACTTGCTGTATATTTATTCGGAAATTGGGGAGTTAAGATGAGAAACTGGTTTGTATTAGTATCACTTAACCATGTTGCTATGCATAGGAACTGTGCAGGTTCTCAGTCCTTACTGCTTTGACACATGAGAGAAGTCTCTGGATGCAGTAATTCAGAAGACTTCCATTATTCAGAAATAATGTAAGTGACAATATACTATTTCTCAGAACTCTTCTAAGTAAAAGGCACAGAAGTTTGTCTTGTTATTGTTCTTGTCATAATATTCAGATAATTAAAAGTGTATATGTATGTATTACTTGATATGTTCTTAGCTTATTTTATATTAAATTTTGATAGCATTTTTATAAGATAATTTTCTTTCTTTGTTAGCCCAGCACAAGAAAGGACTCTTTGACCAAAGAGGGATAGTCATGGAATCCATGATAGGATAGCCATCTTTGATACAGACAGAATGCTCTGAGTGAGACAGAAAACTGTACTAGTCATGAGACTAAACAGCAGTTTCTGGCATACATGGTCAGTTCTAAAAGAAAAGTGGATCGTCAAGTGGTACCTGTTAGGAAATCCTGAGCTTTAGGGAGCTCAATAATTTCCCAGATTTTGCTAGCTGTTGACTCTTTCTAAGTCAGATAATGAAAATTTTTGTCATTCTTGAGAATTGAGGCCTATGAATATGTCTAGTGCATTAAAAATTGAGTCTTCTGTAGGTGTAGAACTGTAAGTACAGTCCTTCCCAGAAGCAGCAGGATCTCTCTCATGGTGACCTGATGAGAGGAAGCCAAGGGCTGCAGCAGCTGAGCTGCAAATAGTCATTTCCACTGCTGTCTCCAGTCCTGCATTCTTCTCGAGACAGACACTTTCCTTGTCCAGGGAGTGTCAGGAGTGTCAGTCTGGTAAAAAGATGCAAGTATTTTCAAGGTTAAAAGGTATTGTGTAACAAAAGTTATACCATAATACCTAGCAGATACAAGTCACTAGACTACCATATCATGAGTATGCTGGCAGTGGTGATGTTAGTATTATATGCCACATGTCTTCCAGCAAGCAGGAGCATGTACTGTTTTAAGTGCTTGTCTTGGCAGAGGAATTTGGCAAAGTGTAGCCATTTCTTTCTACAGTGGATTGCAGATAACTTGCACTGTAGAAAAAGCTGTCCTGGCTTATAAGAAACTATCACTGGTCTGTTTTCTAGCCATCAAACTCAGTCATCCTGTGTCCCTATCAGCCAGTCTTAGAAGCAAATGCTAAAAAAGACTGTCTGCTTCTATGGTTAGTATAGCCCTATTTTAAACATACACATAGTGGTAAAATTCTACATGGTTAAAAAATAAACTGGGTAGGCCTCTGATGTTTCAAAGCATAAGAGTCATTACGTTTCTACAGTAAACAGGAAGTACTTGAGAAATGTTTCTATTGTCTTCGTCACACCCCATCTCAGCAAGAACTGAGGAGTTCTGTGTGTGCACCTAAACATTTCAAAACACTAATTATTTAGGTATTTTGAATTGAACAGAACATTTAAGCTGTAATCTTCAAATAAAAAAAAAGTCATGGACAAGTAGATTATTCATCTTGGACATGCTGGAAAAAATTGCCTAATACATGCTTAATTGTTTTGCTTCAGTCCATGATAAAAGCAAAGGCGGACTGAAACTTCAAAGCTGTACAGTTCTGTGTACTCTTACTGTTAACAAATACTCTGTAACTGACTTTGATCTGGAGCCCAGGATGGGTCCAAACTTTTCAGTGTCTTAAATGGTGTGACTCTTGTTGGATTCTGTAGATGAACCTGAGCAGTTCAGCCTCAAGCAGTCTTGTTGCTGCTCCTGTTCTGCTTCCTCTCCTGTCCTGTGTCAGATCTGTTTAGTGAATAGCTGCTTTGGGACAATCTTGTCTCTATTCTTCTTCACAAAGAGGAATGGGTTTCTAGTTAAGCCTTTATCATTACTGTAATTCCTCATACAAAAAGCCAGAAAGGGTCCCATGGGACAAAATACATTTGATATTCTGTGTGCCTTGTGTACGTGTAAGGGAGTGAACATTGCACTTCCTTTCTTATCTTACATTTCCCATTCCTGTGACAAAAAAGATGTCATCTTTTGTACTTGCTCATCCTTTTATGTCTGTACTCTCTGAGCAAGCTTTCTGCTTATACGTCCAACCATGAAACATGAATGAGACAGGAATTGCATACATATGCAATTAAAATTTCTCCTCTGTTTAAGAGGATTATTTTTTAAAAAAATAATTTACTGTTAACTAGTTTTTACCCTTCACTTAAGAAAAAACTGTGATACTGCATGGGTTGACTGTTTTCAGTCTTTCTGTATGAAAGAGATGTAGAGCTCTTTCATCTCTCCTCATATAGAGAGGAATATATCTTATGCCCAGAAGCAGAGCAGATTCAGTTCTCTGTGATGTCTGTTGCAGAACCAGGCGTCTTCCTTGTTCCTTCATTTCAAACTGTGTGATACTTGGGAACACGTAATAAAATACCTTGAAAATACTAGCTTATTATTCAGAATAGAAGATTTAATAGAAATATCTATTTTTGGGTTCTTGGAAGATGGATGTGATACTGTCCTGGTTTAGGGCAAATTTGGGAGGAAATCTCCGAATGGGGTTCCTCTGAAAAGCAAATCCAAACAGCCCCTCCCCCCAGCCGGTCCGGGGAAATAACTCCCCAGAGAAGAGTGGAAAAAAAAGCCTTATTTATTTAACAAACAAAATGCCCACAAGCATAAAGAATGAATAATAATAATAACAATAATAATAATATGAAACAATAAAACCTCTCGCTGCTCCGAAGAGAGATGGCAAAACTGAGAGTCCGTGCCAGGAGTCTGTTTATCAGTCCCTTCAGTGCTGGAAGATGCCGAGTCCCAGCCCGGTGGGCCACGGGTGCAAGATCCCGGTGCTCCTCTGGGTTTTTCAGTCCAGAGCAGATTTAAACAGTCCCAAAGAAAAATAAAATAATAAAAAAAAACAGTCCAGGAAAGCTTCTTTACCTCAGCTAGCTAGACTAACAAAAGGAGAAAAAAACTCTCTCTGGCTGCCCTCCGTGCATCCGACGAAGGAAAAAAAAAACAACCACACAGTCCCAAGGACGAGAGCAGATTCCGAGGAGTGAGTTTGTTTCTCAAAACAAACTGCGCGCTTCTTCTTTCCCTGCTCACTCTCAGAACCAGTCTTAAAGGTACAGAACACAGAACAGACGATTTGGGGATACATAGTCACCCTAGGACAGATACTAATAGTTGAGCTACAGTGATTGAAGATTTCTGAGGAAGAAAGTAGGTTTGGAAAAGAAAGGGAAGGTCTGAGCAAAAGTATGTATTAGAAAAAGGAGTGTTTCAGTAGGGAGATGGCAGCTCATTAGTGAAAAAAATACTCTCACCATTTTTCATCCATTTTGGCCTCTGGAAGGATGCTGTTGATGTAACGACAGCACCACAAGCATGAGCTATGAGTGCACTTACAACAGAAGTAACAGAAAAGGAGCTCACTAGTATAACAAAGCCAGCCTTTTGCAGTAGTATTTTCATTATTAGTTAAAATAAACAAACAAAGAAACCTCTTCTGCACTTTAAACTTTTATTAGTTGGTGTTTGCACCCTTGTCCTTGAGTAGAGCTGACTTCAAACTTTTCAGTGACATGAAAAAATAATTTCATCTGCTTTTCCCTAAAGAGAATTTTTATTCAGTGCTAGAATGTCACTTCCTCAACCCTCGGTTTACTGAAACTTGATATCATGCAATGAATACAAATAAAATGTATTTCTGAAGTGCCAAAAGTATTTGGAAAACTGACCCTTTCAGGTTTTCCAATGTACTTATTCAAGAAAACATAATTGTGAGAAGACGATATCAGCTTTCTGGTGAAATCTGTGTGCAACAACTCTGTGTTTCTGTTTTTTGCTTAAAGCACTACTTACAACTAGCAGGAGGGGAATATGAGCACAGCCAGTGGTGATGTTAAAGATAAGATGCAGGAATCAAGCAAAACTATGGCTTGTGGCACTGCAAGGCAACAGGTGCAAGCCTCATGAAAGGATGGGAATAGTGCTTGGTGAGGGTGCCTGCTGTTGTAGGACTTGTGGTGATGAGACTTGGATCTGCTAGCTAGAAACCAGGGGCTGAAAGGTCTTTTGATTATCTAAGTGGCTGAGGGATAGCAGCCGTGACCTTGGTCTGTAGAGTTAAGTGTGGAATTTAACCTGCTTCCCCATTACACAAATACTTCACCTGAGGCAAACTGAAAATTTCCATTGGGAATCCATCTCTCCTTCTGAGGTTTCATCTGCCTGTATTACTCAGCTCTGTAGCTCTGATTTTCATGAGATGATTGGCAAAGAGCTGTAATTAAAAAGTGTGTTTTTCTCGCATTGTAGTTCTGTAATGGCTGATTTTTAAAATTGTTTTGTCTTTTCTCTTTCCTTTCCCCAAAAGAGCCTACTCCTTTCATGTTACTGCAGATGGTCAGATGCAGCCAGTTCCTTTCCCTCCTGATGCCCTCATCGGTCCAGGAATCCCTCGCCATGCCCGTCAGATCAACACCCTGAACCACGGGGAAGTTGTGTGTGCAGTTACTATCAGCAACCCCACGAGACATGTGTACACGGGTGGGAAGGGCTGTGTCAAGGTCTGGGACATCAGTCAGCCGGGCAACAAGAGCCCTGTCTCCCAGCTGGACTGCCTGGTAGGTGAACAAGAATTTATGCACAAGGGTAGCTTCTCCTTGAAGACTCAAAAAAAAAAAAAAAAAAAAGCTGTCTTTGTTTGGATTTTGCTCATATTAGGAGGAAATAGCAGGCAGATCTGTTGCCTGGTGTCCTTTTTTTTTGATACGTAATGGTGTTACAGAGAATAGTGCTGGTTTGTTCAGTGATAATTATCACTAAGGGTCAAATAACAGAACAAATTTCTGAATAGAACGTGTATGTCATATTTTGAATGAAATGTGATTTTTTTTTCCCTTTCTAGTTGTTCTAATGATTTTTGGGCTTGAGATTAAAAGGAATGTAGCTTGTCTTCTGCAGGGCTGCAGAGAACCTTCCTAGGTCTTTCACTCAGACAAGGAGTGAAAAGCTCATTTTTGTAAGATTATAGCAGCCACATACTGAAATAATGTGACATGGTACCAAAGGTTACTTTGGGTTTTGCAATAATTTTTGTTCATGATCCACTAGTTATACGTGTAGGCTGGTTATTTTCACATGTGCAGGGTACAGAAGGGACTTGGTGCAATAGCATAGGTAGCTGAAAAGCTAACTCGAAAAAGATAATGGCTCAGTAAGATGCTTCTCACTAGAAGCAGCAGAGAGGTTTGTGCAGTGTTAACTGAGAAGACAATGTTGTCAAGCACAGCAGTATGTATTGTAAATGAAAATTCTAGCTTCAGTGTTGATCCAATTAAATGTGGTGGGGGGTTTTGGTTTTTTTACCCTTTATCCTTTCTTTACTGGTATCATTTTATAATTGTCTAGTAGCAGTAGTGAAGTTGAGTAGGTATTCTGTTCTGTGGCAGGTATTGGTCTGGATGCAGAGCCTTCATTTTAATTATGGAGCAGTAATGACTGATTAAGTCAACATTTTCACTGCTCTACTTTCTGCTTCTTTGTTGCAAATGTAAAAAAAAAGTCATAGTAGGAATGCTGTTAACTAATCTTTGCAGGGTTTTTTTCCTATGTCGTGAGTTACAGATCTTAATCATCAGTTTTGTAAAAAACTGTTGCCAGTCAAGCAAAGTTACAACCTTAGGAATAAGGAAAGGTAGAAGTGTCTTCTGTCACTAACTCCCCCTCAGTACCTCTCAAATCAAAAGTGGTATCACAAATGAGAGATCAATATGTACAATAAGAATCACATTGAACTACAAAGGACCAACATAAATAAGGACCAACATAGGAATACTTAATCTTTCAGCTTTATTACTGTGAATGCAAAATAGTATTTGAAAGAAAAATTCAAAAATCTGAAGGGCATGAAACTAGAACGACATTTTCATATAGGACTGTTAAATGCCAAATGAAAGGTCATTTGCTTTAATATTTCTGTTGTTGGTGACCTTCACTGATGGAGTACATTTGCAGAAAAGCAAGCTTGCTTTGGCTCTGTTTTTGTGTAACGAGATAGAAAACCTGCTATTTGTCATGTTTGAAACAGAATAGACTGTGGCAACAGGAGTCTGCAGTTTTAATTTCTGCAGCTGTAGTTTCTAATTAGTGATGAGAAGTAGGTGTTTCCAACCTTTTAGGATCTGCTGGTTCACCTTCAGTACTTTGGTAATGGAAAAAGTACCAAACTGTTTGAAACTTTGATGCAGTCAGAATTATATTAGCGTTCATTACTGGCAGGCACGTAACTGAGGTGATTTGTGTTGTACAGAACAGAGATAACTACATCCGCTCCTGTAAACTGCTGCCCGATGGATGCACCCTCATAGTTGGCGGGGAAGCCAGCACATTATCCATATGGGACCTGGCAGCTCCAACTCCTCGTATAAAAGCAGAGCTGACATCCTCAGCACCTGCCTGCTATGCTCTGGCTATCAGCCCTGATTCCAAGGTGTGCTTTTCCTGCTGCAGTGATGGGAACATTGCAGTGTGGGATCTGCACAATCAGACATTGGTCAGGTGAGTTGTTGTTTACAGAAAATTTTAATAGAAATTACTCTTTGGACAGGTGCATAAATATTTATCTTCCTGAATAGGGTTTATGGCAGCAGAGTAAATAGTGTCTCTTACTCAGAGGAGTGGTTTACACCCAAGTTAGGCGGAAAGTAGTCTTGGTAGCTTCAGCCTAGTCTTGGCAGATGTGCTTTCAGGGTTGGTCCATAACCTACCGTAATCAATGTAAAAGCTCCTGCGGGTCTCTGTTATTTGAGATTGGTCTGCAGGTTTCTGCAAGCAGCGTTCTTGCTGGTTTGTTACTGATATGGACTGAACATGACTTTTAGGCAACACTTTGAGGTTTGTTCTGTTCCTTTTTCTTAAACCTTGTTAAGCAAAAAAGAGTATTTTCAAATCTTATGTAGTGATGGTAAGTCATAAGATTATTTTACAGAAGTAGTTTGAAAGCGTGTATCCTCTCAGTTCTTTCGGAAAGCATAGGAGCTTACTATAAGATAAATTTAGTTTATGCTTACCAAAGTAGTAGTGGCTTACAATATTTTCAGAAGAGAGAATCTAATTTGGATCTAAGCCATGATATCTTGAAAATTCTGAACTCAAAAACTAAAGAATATGCTTAGTCTGCTATGTTTCAGGTAAGCTTCTTGTATATCCATAATTAGCTGAAAATTACATGCAGAGAGTCATGTTAATGTGAATGCAGATTTTACTTTCTGTTGAACCTTTAGATCAACAAATACAATTTTAGTTATATAAAGTTTTCACTTTGTCATGTGCACGCTTAGTTCCTGTCAAGGTGCACTTGGCAACATCTATACACATCTATGAATGTCTTGCTGTTTAAATGTTTGCTGTATGTGTTCCCACCACTTGCACACTGATCTTGCTGCTTGATAACACATGGAATTTTGAGGCCAGAGCTACTAAAAAACACATGCCGTGTGACCTTTCTGTAGCAGCTCGTGGTGATTCATTCCCTTCGTTCCCAAGCTGGTTGTCTTTTCCCCACCCGCCCTCCACCGTTCACACTGAGGCATAGGACTTCGCTAGAGCCAATTGCTGATGAAAAATGCAGGAGCCTCAGAATGCTTTTGCCCAAAGGTTAAGAAAAACTTGAGATGACCTTCTGGTTGCTGAAAGCTGCAAGTTGCTAATGAGAAGGTCATAAAACAAACTGCTCCGTTTAGATTTTTCTAATGTCCTGCCACAGAGAACGCAACTTTATGACTCAGCAGTGTTTGTGTTTAACTATCTGGATCTCTATCTGGATCCCTTTCTATTAGTATATCTGCTTGTTATTTATCTTCTTGACTTGCAGCCAAAGAAAAATACAGAAGCTGTTTTCTGAAATTGGAGGTTTTATTCTCTGACCATTTTGATTTAATCCAAGTTATCCTTAGTGGTTTTAACTGTAGTTACTGTGCTTTAATATTCTCACAAGTGGGTTTGGGTTTTTTGGGGTTTTTGTTGTTTTGTTTTCTTTCTTCAAAACCTGATAGGAAATATTTGACTTTATTCAGCTAGCCATGATGCAGTTCATTCCTCTAGCACCTGTTTTTGTAATACTGGTATTTAATGCTCAATGAGAGGGAGGGGCTGATTCTTGCTCATCGTCAGACACAGAACAGATGACACATGTACAGAGTCCAAAACTAACACCACAACAGTGTTTACCTTGAGCTCTGGCAGGAAATCATTATTCAATCTGGTTTGTTTTATCAGGCAATTCCAGGGCCACACAGATGGAGCCAGCTGTATTGACATTTCTAATGATGGTACCAAGCTCTGGACAGGAGGTTTGGATAACACTGTCAGATCCTGGGACTTGAGAGAAGGGAGACAGCTACAACAGCATGACTTCACATCACAGGTAACTGGATTTTCCTACAGCTTGTGGCAATGTGTGGGGTGGGAAGGAAGCCCTTAGGATCAAAGGTAAGACTGAGCCTAGTAGAACTGGCAGATTGTTCCCTCTCTTCCTTTTGGCTGCTCACAACACAATATTTTGAAGCTTTCTTATGTGCTTAGATTACAGAAGAAAATGATAGCCTGACACTACTGTCTTCCTGTTTTTCTAAGTTAAGATGTAAAAACAGGGGTTATTTAATTACTCAAATTTTGAACTAGTTTTCTATTGAAATGTGTGAATCTGCCCTTACGTCTCTGTCTCCCTCTCCCAAACAATTTTAACTGCAGAAAAAAATTATCTATAGGAAAAAAAACCCAAAAAGGTGTAAATGTGGTTTAATTTTCAGATATTTTCCCTTGGTTATTGTCCTACTGGTGAATGGCTAGCTGTGGGAATGGAGAGCAGCAATGTCGAAGTGCTACATGTAAATAAACCAGACAAATATCAGCTGCACCTTCATGAGAGTTGTGTATTGTCACTCAAGTTTGCTTACTGTGGTAAGTTGCCCTTAACATAGAGCTGGAGGTCAGGGCTCTTAATTCATGTTTTGCTGATTAGTTATTTCATAGTCATTAGTTATTACATCTCAGTTTCTTAAGTAATGCATAAATATCTCTGCTTTATGAATTCAAATGCACTTATCTACAAACAACCATCTGTTTGTCTAGAGGCTGCTGCGAGGATTGATTCATGTGTAAAAAGCTATTTCTGTTTGAGGAGTTTAGGGATTTCCTAGCATGTAACACAGTGCAAATGTGCTGAGCATCCACACTGATTGTAAGCAAAACTACTGTGTTGATTAGTAGTAAGAGCTTTTATAAGGGTAATTAGTTAACAGATTTCATTTATGTGAATTGAAAAGCCAAAATTGGTCAGATGTCTCTTTAATGTTTCTGTAATCTTTCTGGTTTATATTCTAGGTAAATGGTTTGTGAGTACTGGGAAAGATAACCTTCTTAATGCATGGAGAACTCCTTATGGAGCCAGTATCTTCCAGGTGAGGATGATGTTGCTTTTAATGAAAAAAAATAAAACATGCAGAGTTCCAAGAGTGGATTCAGATATCTCCACACATGTGATCTACCTAAAATGAGATAATGAAATGAGGGTAACCAGACTTCTTTTAATGATGTAATATATTTCTATTTTTCTTCTAGTCCAAAGAATCTTCATCAGTGCTTAGCTGTGACATCTCTGTGGATGATAAGTACATAGTCACTGGCTCTGGAGACAAAAAAGCTACAGTCTATGAAGTTATCTACTGAAAAATATGACGGGGATATTCTTTTAGAGGTTGAACTGGGCCAAAATTGTTTGTAGAAGTGGAAGGGTTTTGAATTTTTGAAAGGAACAAAAGTGTTGACGTTCCAGACCTTGCCATGAAACTACTCCAATTTTTCAAAATAGAAGGCAGCATGCAGCAACAAAGTATTGGCTACGTTGACCAGACGGAGCACAGAAGCAAGACGGACAGATGTAGCTTGACATAATTTTTAAAAGCCAAGTCTACTGAAGAATGTTTGGAGCCTTTTATTTTTTTTGTTTTGTGACCTCATGCAAATTTTTCTCATTGCCTGAATATGGGGGATAAATACCTTTCTGTTCCTTGCAGTTCAAGTTGCATTCTGTCCTGTGTAGAGCAGCAGTGTCTCAGATGAACTTGTTTTCTGGTTTTGCATCTTGTGATGTGTTTTTGTATTTTTGTTGAAGGTCAAACATTTGTATAAATTGTAAATATATTTAGTTTACTACAGTAAAGGCTTTAGTACCAACAACCAGTCTTCCCCCTTGCCCCCCTCCCTGCTTGCCCTGCTTATTTAAAATTAAAAACCTTTTGGGGATATAAGTACCTTTTTAGGAGTAAAAGCAAACACTATGTATAGTTTGAAAATGGTGTCTTATTCTTTATAACTATTCTTAGATTCCTTTATCATACTTCAAAGTAGTTGATTTGACATACTAGGGTATCAAGTCCAGTAGATCTTGTCTTGCTCCACAGAAACTTAAAGGCAGTTTTGTACTAATTATAGTGTAAATATAAAAATTGAACATTTCATAAAGCTGTGCAGATAAAGTTTATTCTGATGTCCCATGTATATGTTCTTTGGCAGATACAGTAATATGTGCCTGATTATAACTCATTTGGTCATTTCTCTAGAAGAGGAGGTGACTTGCCTGTCCTTTTTCCCCCAGCTGAACAGAATTCATGTGAGACTGCATTTCAGCTTAGTACATCAGAGCCTTTATTCATTATATGAGGATGTCTGTGATTAGATAAGCTAGATAAGTTGCATCCTTCATGTTTTACAGAGAAGTGGTAGTTAATGACCATTTCCTTTTTAAAGTCTTGTCTATACTTAGATACTCAGGTAAATTTTACTAAATTACCAAAAGTGTGAGTTTTACAGGGGATTGCTTAAAGATGTTAAATACTTGCACGGTTGCAAGCGAAGTGAATTAACCTAAACTAAGTTAAACTTGCTTCTTAGTTTCTTGTGAGAATATTGACAAAGAAATATTTTGATTTTTGACTAATCCACTCTAAAGTCAATTAGAATTAATTTTCCTGAGTGTCCTATGTTTCGCAGGCCTGTAGGCTCTATGTATTCATGCTGAGCAATCTTTGAGTCCTTTCCATTGTCACATGACTGTGGGACATCTGTGAAGAGCCATGATAAGCAGCCAGTTACCAAAGCTATGCATCTTCAAGTTTTCTTGGTGTACTCAAGAGCAGTGGATGAGGAGAGAATGTGTTCACTTTATTTAACTAGTATTTTTTCAGTCTAATGTGTTCTACCATTGTGTGCTAGACAACAAACTTTGCTGTTGCACTGAGAGCCATACATTTCCTATATTCTGCAATTTGGTTAGAATTTCTGTTGCTGTTGGAGAGTACAGATGAACAGAAGGATTTATATGAACAACTAATTTAGATGACACAAACTGACAGACAGAAGAAGAGCTGCTTTCACATTTTGCTAGCGTTTGACAATGGCCTATGTCCCTGCTCATTCAAAGACATGTAGCTAGGAAGAAACAAACTTGACTGACAGATGCATTGATTGGGTAAGGAATTTTTCATCTGGGGGCAAATTTTATCAAAGTTTCTAGTCTGAAGAGACACAGGTTTTCTTTTCAATTTACATGACCATTCTACTGAAACCATTTTATAGCATCTAGAAGTGTAATAGCTTTAATGTATTCACATTACTTTCGGAAGGTAAAATGTTACCCATTCAGGATAATCTGATCTCCTAGACATTTAAAATAAGCATTCTGCCAATATGTATCCATATATATCTTTGTTGATTGCTTAGTTCTTAATTTGTAGCTGTATGAAAATGACAGACCTGTTTAGATGCTGGTTGTGTTGCTTTCAGACATAGTGGGGCGGAAAGTAGAATTACACTTTTCAAAGAATTAACTATATTTGCTACACTGAAATACTGGGAAGTGCTATGCCATTTTTAAAAAGGAAAATTTTAAAACGAGTATTTATGAGATTCCTTGATTTTTACACATTTCATATTGAAATTTTTCTGAACATCCGGCTCTGGCAGTGATTATTGATTTTAACAACACCAGCAAATTTCCTTTAGCTAGGACCTTTGGGATTTTTGCCAAACTATCATCTTGGCTTTTACTTTATAGGTATCCTTTTGCAGTTCTCTGAAGTCAATATTAGGAATCAAGAATGCAAGTATTCTTACACATCCATATAAATAAAAAAAACCCAAACCAACAGAAGTGTAATTGGTCTGCTATATGTTGTGACATAGTGTTTGCTAATAAGATCACATTCTTTCCAGTCATGAGGTTCAAAATCATAGTGTCAGGAATGTCTTAAAATACCTTGTTTTCTTGGTTTCTAGAATACACAGTGTGTCAGAGCAGTTATGGAATCAGAAATCTATGCATGTGAATGAATTTAATCATATTTGTATCATATTTCTTGATTGTAATTAAGAAATTAATTCTTTTTATTTCCCCCATTATATCTACTTTATGCCTTGAGTCTAAACACTAGGGGATGCATCTGAAAACTTCTGGATGCGTCATCCATACTTGTGGATGAGTAGTTGCCTCCATTTGTTGTTTCAGATTTCACTTAATGTTTATGAAACATTGTGAGTTCTTTCATTTGTCAGACAGTAAGGCATATTCTACTTGCATATGTAGTTTTTAATGAAAAGATAGATTTGCTGAACTCCTAGCATGTCTGTCTATGCAATTATCTGAAAGATGTTAAACTTGTGAAGTTTAAAACTTTTGTAAGGTCTTGTAGCCCTGTGTAAAATAGTGGGTGGAAATAATTGCTTATTGAATGAAAAAACAGACCAACCAAGATCAGCAGGAACAGAAAAGGCACTGGAAAAACCATATGGGAAAAAGAAATGCACCAGTAACTATTGTGTAGGCAATTAATTTTTTTTTTATTTTGGTGGGGGGTGGTCAATTTAACTGCAGTCCTAAAAGATTCCTTTGGTTAGCCCCTTTTTGGGAGTCTTTGTGTGCTGGGTGGCCTTCAGTATTCAGAGATGTCTGAATGCCACTCCGGCAAATATTAGTGTTAGATAGAAGCAGGGAGTCCTTACAAAAGACATTTCGGATGTCAGTGCAAACAATAACTGATGAAGAGGGGATTTGTGGTAATACCAATTCAACTGAACAAAATCCTTTGCCAGCTTTAATATGTATATTTTGTATATGTGCATTTGGCATAACCCTTCATAAATCAATTGTGCAGAAAGTCATGATAACATTCCACACAATGTATTTGTCAGTGTGTCAGACTTTTTTATTATAATTCCAAGGAACAATAGTTCCACATGTTAGTCCACAAGACACTGGTACCTGAGAGAGAAGTTTCATCTATGTTAGTTGATGAGGCTCTTGTTTCTTTAAAGGAAGGAGGGAGCGCTAAATGCTCTATGATTTTCATTGACTGTTATAACAAGGTATTTTTTTTTAATATAAACATCAATGTAGAATCTGTCATTTAGTCTCATACTTACTTCTGTGTGTGAGTGACTGACCATAATTGTTGGGTCACATTTTACATCGGTGATAAAAGTAGAATTTCAGAAGCTTCCGAGTTACTTGAGTAACTTTTAACTCAGATTGACAAACTGATTTTTGGTTTTTGTGTGTAATTCTTGATGGAGTTTTTTGTTTGTTTGTAATTTTGTGGAGTGACTGTCCCACTTAGGTACCCATGGGATTATGTAGTTTAGTTAGAATGGTATTTCTTATTTTCTGTTATATTGGTGCAATTTTGAGTTGATGGGGAAATTCCACCATTCTGTTAATTAAGAAAGGTGGATTTTGAAGTTTTGGGCTTAGGAGGAGTACTGACTTCTGATTTCGCACTACTGATAAAGTGTTTACCCCTTAAATCACTTCACTGGATAATCTGGACTGACTCCAACTCTGCTGTCTCCTTGAAGGGTTTTTTTTTTCTCCTACCAGAAGTACACAGAAAGAATTTGAGAATGTAAGTCTGTGTAATACTTCAGTCAATTCATTCTGTCCTGCCCAGACACACTTTATTACATAATGGGGAAGGTGGAGCAACTCAGAGTTGAACTTGACAAACACCAGAATGCAAAAGAGTTCATGACAGGAAATTCATGGACAGAATCACTTTGGTTAGAAAAGCCCTCCCAAGATCATCTAGTCCAACCTTTGTCTGAACACTACATGTACACTAAACCACAGCATTACGTGCTGCATCCAGTCATTTCTTGAACACCTGTGTGATTGGTGACTCTACCACATCCCTGGGCAGCCTGCTCCAATGCTTGACAACTTTATCCATGAGAAAATTCTTCCTGAGGTCCAACCTGAACCTCCCCTTGCTCAGCTTGAGACTGTCCTCTTGTCCTGTGGCTGAGAGGAGAGGCCAAGTGACACCCAGCTTCCTACAACCTCATTTCAGGGAGTTGTAGAGTGATGAAGTCTCCCCAGAGCCTTTTCACAACCCCAGCTAAACAGCCCCAGCTCCCTCAGCCAACTCCTTACAAGACTTGTGCTCCAGACCCTTCACCAGCTCCTTTGCCCTCTCTGAACGCACCTCAATATCCTTGTCATGAGTGGCCTGAAACTGAACACAGGATTTGAGGTGCATCCTTTCCAGTGACAAGGACAGAGAAAATCCGAGCCCTGGTCCTCCTGGCCACACTATTGCCAACACAAAGCAGGATGCCATTGTCCACCTTGGCCACCTAGTCACACTGCAGGACGAGGGAAAATGAGAACATAGAAACACATACATTTTAGGTGTAATTGAATAGGCAATCTACGCAATTCACTTAGAATGAGATTTCAGTGTGCAATTTCACTGACTTCTGTTTCTCTGTAAAATTGTTCAAATGTTTCTGCATAGTTATTCAAGGACCCTTGAGCTGTGTGTTTGAACTGGAAGTGGACATTTCTTTGATATTTGTAAACATCTAATCATCTCATCCTAGAGGGAGTTAAATCATAGCCAGTTCTCAACATTTGCCATTACCTTTTATTTCTGTAGCTCAAGACCTACTTCCAAACAATTGATAATCCCATTTTCGGCAACATGCTCCTAAATGTCCCATTGCAACTTAAGTGCTTAGTGCAGTGTGATAGATTTTGTAGGGAAACCAGACATGTAAGAACTGGGTGCTTGAAAAATCTGCCCTATGGTTCTATCTTACTGACATTTCTGAGAAATTTACCTAGAATTTCTGCTCAACTGTATAGCATAGGAGAGCTCAAACACTCACTGAAACATTTTCTAAATCAGCAAAAAGTGCATTTTGAACACATTTTAAACACAAGAGTGGGTTTGGGATTTTTTTGGTTTGGTTTGTGGTTTTTTTACTGTTTTCTGTTGATTTATTTATTTTTTTCTTCTGATATAACTTTAAAAAGTATAAATTAAATACAACAGGAAAATATGAAGGGAAATCAAAAGAATGAATAATAGTCTTCAGAGGACAGAATGTTGAAGATGCTGTGTCTCAAAGCAAAGAACCTGTTGCTTCTGTGATACATTAATTCTTGAGAGAGCTGGATTTCTGTTTCCTTGAGGCTAAAGTGCTGCTCAGAAAACTGAATATGAAAAAATTTCTGTTGACAGGACAAATGTTAGTTATCATTTTCAAATCCAGGCAGGGTTTTTTGTGGGGTTTGGGTTGTTTGGGGTTTTTTCCCCCCATATTTCTTAGATCTGGGTCTCACAGTTCACTCTGATAAGCTGAACAGCAGTCTGTGTTCTTTCTAGCTCTGTGCTCTACTATGCATTAGTAAGAATTTAGTTACCTGTTAATGATACATATTATACAGGAAAATCTGACTGACTATTTTAGTGAATACCTGCATAATTATATTGGGCAGTGTCTGCTGTAATGATTTCCCTTACTAAAGCAAGCTCTCAGATATAAGATGGCTGCATTATTTTATAACCATACTTTTATTGTTTATGGAATTCCTGGTTTGGCATAGTTGACTCTTCCTAGAAAAACTCTGTGGTGGCTTCTGAGGTAAAACTTAAAATTATGAGATTTTTCCTGTCCTATAATTTCACTTGTGATTTTCCCCCTATTTTTTTAAAGTTACGTTGATTCATAGAAGAGATACTGCAAGGAACACTAGACATTTCTATTGTGTACAGCTTGGCAAGGATTGCCTTTGCTATGTTCACAGCACAAAAGTATCTCTCAAACCCTGTTTCTGTTTTCTGCCAAAAATGAGTTTCAGGTGAAGATAACACCTAGTCTGGAGACTAAGTAATCAAACATACTGTTATCATTATCCCTTTTGTATACTTCGTCATTAACATAGAAAATGGAGATAATAGTCTGTAACTGCAAACAATAAATGCTGTTTTTCCTTCAAGCACTGATTTTAATGGCAGTTTAAAGATGTTAACAAGCAGAATGAAGGGGTCATAAATGAAAGTTGACCCATAGCAGTTGGAAACTGAGAAATCCTTGTTACTTTCCTGGTAGTGAGCCTAATTTATTTAAAATAAAATCCATCTGCTCATTTCACAGTCTTTGTCACACTTCCTTCAGCGATCCACAGTGGATTACCCCCTTTTTTTAAAAACTGGCTGCAATTATGATAAGCTAGCAACTCTTACTTTGTGGTTTGCTGTACCACAAAACTTAGCAAACCAGTGAAGATGCCCTTTATTTAAGAAAAATAGTCAGCTATTGGGGTTTTTTTGCAGTTAGACACGATTATTTTTTAATTAGATTTCAAATAAATATACAATATGATGTCTTTGCAAATTCAAAGTATTTTCTAATTGTTGATAAATTAGCCAAACACTGCTGTTAAGTATGCAAATGTCCTTAATGTCAGCCTGGTGTTTGCTTAGCATGCCATGCATGCAACAAAACTTTGGAGTGATTCACCTTTTGTGGCCACAGTAAATTTTGTGGCCACTGGAATAAGGTTCCTTTTTCATACAGAAATCAGTTTACTACCATGCTCCTTTGTGGTTCCTCCTGAATATACATTAGATCTCTAGAGATGTTTTAATGAGTTACACATACATAATGCTTCTAATTTTTCTCTGTCTTTCTGATTGTTAATTATGTGAGATCTGTATTTCTGACAGCAGTTGAGTGAATATTCACAAATATATGATATAATTGAATTTTTGAATGTGTACTTCAAGAAGTTTATAGACTTGTATAGATAAATAATTGATTTTCATTTGTCAAATTCAAGATTTTCAAGTCCTGATACTCTTGTATTTTTATCAGTGAATCTGTTTAAGAAAATACTTCTGAATTTTGAATGGTTTTCATAGCTTTTTTTTATTTGTTTATATAGAGACTCTTCTTTGTTGAGTACAAGTTATTGACCTGGTATTCTATTTATAATTTTTCCTGGTTCTTCAGTATTTTATCTAGCTGTAACTTATTAAAAACCACAAATATGAAATGGGGATATTAATGACAAGTGGTTTAAATGTGAGAGTTTCAAAATGCATGTTAGAATATTTCAACACTTTGTTCACTGTAATTTTACATTTTTTCATTACTTAAGTAATTAAAAAAAAATCCTTAGGGTTGAATTATAGTCAAATTTTATACATCTCAGTACTAATTTTGTCTCCCAGTGGACAGCAATAATTTAGATGGGATTGGTTTTACTCTATCTAATTTATTCCTGGGCAGGGGGGAAGGGGAAAAATATTGACCTTGCAAATTTTGCTAATTATAATAATTTCATTACTATTGTTTTTATAATAACCTCCATGCCTTTAGAAATTTGTTCTTCTATATTTTGAAGAAAACATACAGATATACAGGGTTCTGTAATAGAATGTGTTTACAGTATTTATCCCCTGGGTTAGCTATAACAGTAAGGGGAAGTACAGTGACAGATACCACTTGCAATAGTTGCTAGTGCTATGTGCCTTTGAATTGTTTTCTTTAGTTATTAAAATTGTTTGTAATCTTAGGTGAGGTGAGCTGCTTTAAGTGAGTTTAATTTCTATCAAAGTGGATATAATAATACATCCTTAGAGCTTTACTAGTCTTACTAATTTTAAATCTGTAAGGTAAATGGCTACATGGATGGTTTTGAACTGATTCAACTGTTCAGGTTAACTTCTTAGGTTTCAAAATCTCCTATAGTAGAGGGAGAAATTACCAGTTGTATTTGGGGGGGAGTTTATTGTTTTCATTTTGTACTATATATCAGTGGGGCTTTCTTACCACAGTAGGTGTGCTCACAGTTTTAATGTTACCATAGTTTGCTCCATCTGTTTCATTTGAATTTAACTTACAAATTAATCCCTTTCCATAGGTGTCTGCTTTGTACCTTAACAAGTATTAAAATAATCAAAATATCACTGTTTGACAGAGACAGCGTATGTTTCCCTGTTTCTGATGTGGATAGCGTTTAGCAGGGTTTGTCTGGTTAAAAGGCTGTTAAAATAGTAATCACACATGATCTGTGTCTGTCATTCATAGAAAAAGTGCAACAAAGTGATATGTGGTGATAACAATTTGGAAGGAAAAGAATATGAAATTCAGATAGCAGCTTGAACGATTTACTGTTAGCATGGGGCCCAATAACACTACAAAGCTATAAACTCTGTCTTTCTAGATTGCCCAGTTAGGTGGCAGAGATGCAATTTGTCTTTTCTGAAGCCGCCTGCTGCTAGCTAGCTCCATCTCCTGTCACAGCCTATTAGCTCCCCAAGAAAATTGGTGGGAAATTGCCTGCAGATTGTAGGAAATTGCATCTCCAGGCCCTGGAAAAAATGTAGGATAGCACAACACTGATCCTCCCAGAGCAGCTATTAATACAGCAAAAGCTGACCTTTGGCATGGTGCGAAACGACTTTGCTGAATAAAGACTGTATTATGTGTGGTTGAAAGAGGGAAGGAATTATTATCCTAGCTATGCTTGTAGTCAGCCTGTTCCAGGAAGCTTAAGCATTAGCAGTAGGTTTTGCTGCCCCCCAGCTCATTCGCACTGGAAGGTGGGAGGCAACATGTAACATGCAACATGTAACAGGCCTTATGCAAAAATTTCATTGTACGGATGGGCAAAAACCCATTATGTATTTAAATGAGGTTAGTACATATCGAATTCAAAGGTTTAGTGACAAAGCTGAAAGGTAATTGATGCAGCTAATTGCAAAAACATTAATAGTGCCTCTGGTTGGTCGAGTCTTGGTCAGACTAGGAGCACCTTTTCGACTATTTCATTCTGTTTGTATATACGTATTATACATTTGATTTTGGAACAGTTACAGTGGAAAGGAACTGATTTGTTCTGTAACTGTGAACTGTAAAACATCATGGGATACATTACTTATCATAGATTTTAGCATTAAATTCCTTGCTGCTAGGAAGCTCACTTCTGTCGTGTTTAAATCGATTCCCATGTGTTCTTTATGGTGTGATATATACAATGAGTTTCATCCTCTGTCATTTCTCCTACAGCTACCTTTCTGATTTTGTATTTTACCTCAGTTTTATAGGGCCTTTCAATAAAATACTCAACTTTTCTGTGAATTCTGAGAGAGGGGGTTATGTAAAGTTAGTTTGCAACATAAAAATAAATGCCAGCATTTTCTTTGAGCTTGCAATTGTACTTAGTTGATTCAAAGCCTCCTGAGGAAGATGTGTTTGTGAGTCAGAATGGTCTATTGATCAGAAGCAAGTATGAGGAGGGTGGCAGCAGCAGGGAAAAAGTCATTTTGCAATCAAGAGCATTGCTGTTTTCAAACTCATACAAGATCTCTTGGTAACTGGCAGCTGCCCAGGGATCTAAGTGAAACCAATAGGTTCATTTCCTGTTGTATGAGTGTCCACTGTTGTAAATGAGCTAACAGGGCTTACAAACACTCTCACCACTTATTAGAGAAAATTAGTGGCCTGCCTTATGGAGCTCAGGCAGAGGCAGCAGGGCAAAAAAGGTATTGCGCATAGTTCCAAGCACAGATGAAGGGGATCAAGAGAACTTCACATTGTGGGGCTCTCTGGACCACTGTTTTGAATTCTTGTGATCATGAATGAACACATATGTCAGTCTGAAATGCTAATTAATTGAGGCATTGTTTTTTTAAATTAGTTATTGCACCTTTTATGGAAGTTATGCAGTGTAGTGCTGTGTGTCTTTTCTTGTAAAACACAAATACAGGAACAGAAGAGCTGTGGTGCTTGAGCCTTTATTCTGTATTTACAACAGCTGTTCATCTTCCAAGGTATTACATATTAATTGAATTCTCAAAATAAACCTTGCCATTTCGTAACAAACTGGAGGGTTTTTTTATAGTTCAATACATATATTGGATGAGCAAAGAACTTTTAGAGGACACAGAAAATCTTCCCTATTTAAAGGATACAGAAAATCTGCCCTGTCTATTCACTGAATTTGCCTTCTCTTGCAACAAGCAGACAAACTAAATTGGGTGATAAAGTATTGAGAATTTCATTTCTTCTGGCTGATGGCACTATGCGCACTTTTACCTGCATGCATGCTCTGAGGCCAAGCCTATTATTCTGCACAGAGCAAGGAGGTAACAAATCATTCTGTATGAAAAGCAGAAGCTTTCTTTTCATAAATTCAAAGCTGCAAGCTCTTGCTTTCTTATGGAAAGAACCAAAATTCAGACTGGGCTGTGAGAAATTTGGAGTGCACCAAAAGCTTCTGTGGATGGTTGGTTTAAAACAGGATTGGTGGGGGGATAAAACAACTCCTGACAAACCAGTTCTCGGCCAGCACTTAATGACTGGAAAAGATGTGCAAACCATAAATAGCACCCTTTATCTTGTAAGAGTTGAGGAGCTCCAGCAAAAGACACTAAACTGTGCTTGCTTCCTTTTTCTGTAGTTAGTTCAAAGAGATTTTGTTGTCAATCTAAGTTCTGGTCAGACTAACTTTGGTCAGACCATGTTTTCCATAATGCATACTTGCAGCCAATAACACATGAGAAAAACAAAATCCAAGTTCTTTAATCAGCCTGATTTTGTTTTTTAGCTATGCCTTCCTGGGTAACACTTCTCTCTTGCCACACTAGAAAAATGCAGTGCTTTTTTACCCAATACTGTTCAAATTTCCAATATTCCAAGTACAGAACCATTAAATGATTCTAATTTACTGCAATGTGCTGAACATTAATTTTTTTGCTAGTGTCATTTTTTCTATCCCCAGCAAAAATTTTTACCTATTTTTTTTTCCACTATTCATTGTACCTGGAATCATATTCATGGTCATTCATTGAAACAATTCACAACCTTTTTCGAGTCCTCCATCAATGGCATTTACTGGGTATTTGATTTTAAATGAAAAAATTGCATCTTAGTATTCCTGAACTCTGATAATATCCTTTCTCCTACACCCCATACCTTTCTGATACTCTAGCTGAGAGTAAACCAAGTTTCAACCACCATTTTCTCTCAAGAATCTGACACTGTGAAAAAAAATTAGCAAAAAAGCTATTATTTCTATGAACTCTCCCAACATTTTTATTTTATATTCTATCAAAGATTTATCTTTCTGCTATAAAAAGGCACTAAGAAAGCATATAGCGTAACTACAGCCTTCTAAAGGCTTTTTGTGCTGGGATGGTGGTGTAGGGGTAGGTTGAAATAGGGTGGAAGGAATGAAGATGAGGAGCAAAGACTACCTTTTGAACCCATTGGACCAAAATTTGGGAGAGACCAATGGCCTCCAAGAAAGGGCTAGCAAAGGTTTGGAGGAGCAGAGGTGCCATGTTCTGGTGGACCCCTAGTAAAGATGGGCATGGGTAAATGTAAGTAACAGAGTGTACACAGGGTGGTAGCTGTGGTTTGGCTTCCATCTTGCCCAGGCAGCCCCAGTGCTGCTGGAGATACGGGTGGGGCTGGAGTGCTGGGCAAGGAGCTGAGGGATGGGGAGGTGCAGGAGAGAGACCAGTGTTTGAGGCCTGTTGGGAGAAGGGTTGCTGGGAGAACTTCAGGGGAGAAGAATGTCAGCAGTGGGAAATGGGAATCAAAAGACTGCATAAATCTCTTGTGGATGAGAATAAGCCCCAAAATTTCTAAACAAATAATTTACAGCCCCATCACCAAGTATTTTTGGGGGTCTGGGCTTGTCCAACATGGTCCAGGGACAAGTGAAGCAAAAAAACGTGAGTAGTGAAGGGGTTTGTGGGGTGACACCAAGTCTTTGGCTGGTCATGGCTGCTTCTACCTGGGGTATATCTGCTAATTTAATAGCGAACTTCTTGTCTCCCTCACCTCCCTGCAGCAAGCTGCTCTGCAGTGGATTTGAAGCGCCTGAGGGGAAGGAATTGCACACCCTGGCTCTGCTGCCTTTCTCCAGCCAGGGCAAAGGACTTTTTCTGGGGCTTCTTTGCTGGAAAAGAAGGTAACTATGGAATGCATTGGAAAAGAACATTGCTTTTCTGCCAGCAGGGTAGACTTTTCCGTATACAGAAGAAATGGAGATACATTAGAAGTAGCATAATTGAGCAGCAAAGAAAATGCAGCATCAAAAAGGTAAGCCAAGACTCTTTACTTGATTGAAGATATTTGGGTGGAATATTACATTTGTGTTGAACCAAATATGGCAAAGTTGGAATACACTGTTGCTTGTTTTGAGTTTTTCTCAATACCCTCAGGAAAGAAGGTAGTGGAAGAGCAAATAACCAAGCAAATGTTTATCTGTGTGTTTGATAAGTTCCTGAGAAATGGTATTATCCAACTAGGCAATGGCTACCAACCGGGTTAAAGTGTAATGTGTTTTTGGCAGGAATTTCAGCATTCTTGCTTGCAATTGTTCTAATGAAAAGAAGCTGTATGTAAGTACCATCAGAAGTCCTCTCTGTTCCCAGGAAAACATCTTATTTGTAAGGAATTTCACCTTCCTGTTTAGGAACATAATATTCAGAAAAGACTGAAACGCCCAGCATGTATGATGATTACTAACCCTTGATCAGTCAAGCTGGAGACTTTGAAATCTGGATATAGAGCAAGAAACAGAGGAGGTATTTGCCCAGATGAAGGCTCTGCCTTTTTTTAGCATGACATAACTGTAGTATGACATTACAAGCTCCTGTTTTAATGTAATACAGACCCATGTTACAAAGTGCTGAATATTGTATGGCATTTACTTCCAAAAAAAAAAAAATCCTTTGGTAATCTTACTGAAAATTCTTTGCTCTCTAATTTTTTGAAATCTGGCAAATAATATAGAAAATCACAGGTATTGTCCAAAATTATTATAGCTTTTCTTGGTCTGCTGCCATGGAAATCCTTGAAAGTGGGTTTTATATTGCCTCAAGCAAGTCATTCAATCAAAAGGAAAACTTTGCCAGCTATTTGACTGTCCGTCCAGCTCCTTGGGAGGTTGCTTGCTGCTATGCCAATGTGAAGAAATTCATATTACAAAAGCAAAATGAAAGAAAACAGAAATTAAACAATAAGAGCAGCTTCAGCTCTGAGCAATTGTCTGAATATCCCAGAGCAATCAACTTTTCCCTTCTAGAAGAACAGATTTAATTTGATCTTACTTTCACTGATTTATTTTCTGCTTTAGTTTAGAGCTTTCACTAATTTATTTTCTGCTTCAGTTTTGAGCTTTTTAAAGGAAACATTTCGTTTTTCCAGTGTCTCTAATTGAAGATTTGAAGGACCTCTCTAACATCTGTAACTCTTCTACTCTTTTTTTCCTCCTTGATGTTTGTTTGCCTTTGGGTTGTACAAAAGCAAAATATTCAGTCCTGAGAAATCCATGTGGTGAGTGGGTTGATTTGGGCTGCTGGACTATTCTGCATGAATGGGTAAATTAAGAGTAACCTCTTTAGATGTAACTAGTTAAAAATGGTTTTAAATCTCAATCTGCTGGGTGTTGGCAGCTTAGGAGGCCACAGTGGGTAGTATCTGGTTGTAATGGCAGAAGAAGCTTTTTTGTCATTTCTGCTAGCTTTGCAATAAATGTCATTTTGTGCAATCAATACGTGCTTGATTTCCTGCTGCGGGTGGAGGGAGGTCGTCTCATAACTACCAATTCAGGCATCCAGTGGGAAATTTATTGGGGGAAAAAACCACAACAAAACCACCACAACCAAACCAAAAAACTGACTGGAAAAAAGCCTTTCTCTGCAGACCTACTTGCACCACCAAGGGGAGGATGGCACATTCACAGCCACTGTAGGTCTCCTCTATTATATGTCTATGCCAGTCTTCACTAAAATCTAGTTAATTTTCAGCCAATTCTCTTGTATTTGTCCCATAAAACTACCTCATTTATTTAGTGTAGGTCCCCATCTCCATATATTGTTCTTGCTCCCTAGTGTCTATTCATTACTTAAATAAAACCAAGGAGGAAACATAATCCTTATGTTGATATTTATCTCAAAGGCTTCTCACCTCCTGCCAGCTCCTTTTCGAAGCTGAGTTGCTTAAGACTTGTCTAGTTGGATTTTACTTAACTCTGAGACTAGAGATACCAAATGCTTTCTGGACAACATGTTTCAGTGCCAAGATATTCACATTATGGCTTCTCTGTTTTCTGGGGAGGATTTCTTGCTTGGGTTTTTTGGATTTTTTCCATAATGCTGTTGGAATAAGGATTGCTGCCTCTTTTCAATTTGCTGTGCAGACCAGAGAGATGTGCCTTGTCCTGTCCAGCAGAAATAGTTTGATGGGAAAAATTATTTGTGGACCATTCTTTCTTCTGAGTAGGGGAAAAAAATGGTAGTTTTAACTCCTCCATGGTTATGACTCAGTCTTGAGTGGGCTGCAAAATCATTTCATGTTTTTTTCCCCTTTCGTTATATGAAGAAGGAATTTTTATCTTAAAAATGCCATTGTGGTTTCCATCCTTGAGAGCTGTTAAAACTCTTCTGTTTATAAATCACTCCCTTCCATGCAGCAGCTGAGATGACTTTACCTTAACATCAAACACAGCACTTGCATGCAGCATTGACTTTGCGAAGAAGGACTTATTCTCGGGTGAACTGCAAAAGCACTAGAAAGCTCTTACTGTACTCAAGTAAAGACCTAAAAGGTCTTTGTATAACTTGAGCACTCACAGGAACATTGAAATGAACTTGGAACACTGGAATGCTCTTGGTTAGTGATAATAATGCAAAGTGTGGATTGAAAAGGATAGCAGTTTTTTCATGGTGATCTTCCTCTGGGCATGCTTAATGGAGAAGATCTGGGAGTACTCAGCTCTCCTGTTGGTGCTGTCAGATATGCACATGTCCAAGATGCAGTATGAGGAACCAAAGGAGATCCTAAGAGAGCTTCTTTTCTGCTCCTTATTCAGCTATCTGTAGCTTCATCTATTGTAAAATCCATTGTGTTCTTGTCCAATTAGACACCATGTATTCCACAATGGCACTGAGATGTACGGATTGTATTTGCTAGTTGTCAAGTGTAAGTTAAAGTTTCTGTGATGCAGAAACACTGTTTTTCCAGTGTAATAAGCATAGAACAAAATCTATGTGAGGATATTGGTGATAATGTAAAATGTGGCCTACCAGATAAAATGTAGTGAATAATGCGGCCTGCCAACACAGGTAAACAAATTGCTCCAGGAGATTCAAGGTTCACTGCAGTGCAAACAGAAATCAGAAGCGATCAGAAGCAACCTGTTCTGTGTTCTCAAGACATAGTAAATACATTCTTCTTGCTACTGCTTATCTTTTGCTGGGTCAGGTATTTCAATACACTATGAGATTCCCTCTTTGGGAAAAGTTCCATGTCTCAACTTCCTGTCTTTCAAACAGGACCTCGTTTTATTATCCTTGAAAATTTTAATTTAAGTGTGTTTGAAACCTCAATCTTTGTTTAAGAAAATTGTTGTAAAATTCATGGTTTTAGCAGCTGGCAAATTCATCTCCAAGTTGCAGGGCAGAAAGTTTAAAAATTTTTGAGTGATGAGCGTGACCTATCAGTTGTATATAATTTTGATGTGCTTTGTGAAGAGCAAGTACATGGTGCTGAATGGAGAACTGGGCTACTTCAGTAGCTGTTGAAGACTTTCTTCTAGTTCAGGATTTCTTATGTGCTGTCTGTGTACTTTATTTGTTGGTTTCTGTGTTTGCTAATCCTAATATAACAAGTATAGCTTGTCTTTTCCTCTGTTCAGCTGAGTAGGGTCAAAAGTGGAACATCCATCTACCTTGAGGCGAATGGAGAAAGAGTGATAAATTCAAAGAAGTTATTCTGAACTAATAATTCTGAGGCATAATTTGCACTCCTAAGAGCTCATGAATAACATAGATCTTATGGGCAGGTACTAATTTTGTGCGTGTTCATGTGTGTGCAAAATACTCATTTTAGACACCAATGGCCTGATACACTGACTTGGGTCTCTGTAGATGCTACTTGCTGAGTACATCTTATGACATCATAAAAAGAAAGAGCAATAATAGTGGCTGTTTGAAAGAAAGGAAGCTACCAAATGAGGCTTTCCTTGTTTGCCATTTGTCACAATGATTACCATTCAATTACACAATTTTGGAGCAAGTACCAGCAGGCTTTCAAAAGAGCCATGGAGCCTATCACAGATTACTGCTGTGCCAAAAATGATGTTGCTAGTCATATATGTGGGACTGGAGGAAGAAAAATACTCAGCAATCTGCCGTAACTTAATCCAGATGGTCAAGTTTATGTTTTCTTTAAAATGCAAACTATCTTGAGTGAATTCATTAGAACCATATTGTAGCTTTCTTTTCTAGTATAATTTTAACAGCTAGGTTAAAAAGCCTTGGTCTGCCAAAGTAGTCTCAAGTGCCTGATTATTTTATTTTTGAAGGATTTAAACTATTCAACTAAACTTTTTCTTTCCTCCCTCTTTTTCTCATCTAGTTTTTCTTTCCCCTTTCTATTTTTTTTAAGTACACCAGTGTACAACACTGAATTATTGGCTTAGGGTATCTAGAGATAGCTAATACATTGTGTTTTATCTGGCATTAATCTAGATTTTTGAATAATATGGAGCTGTAATTGTAATGGATTCAGCCAATGTTGCTGCCTTGTTCCTACCACGGCTGGATCAGTTTATTGAATAAGAAACATTGGTCCTAAACAAGATAGATGCTTCCAGACTGTTTCTCCCTATACCTTTTTGTTATTTTGAATTTCCTTCTTAACTTATTTCAAAGATTTGCCAGAAGTACCCAAAATTTTGGTACTTACTTAATTGTTTCATCAAGGTACAGTAAAGGTGAAACAACTCTGAGAATCTAAATAAAATGTTTTTATGTGAATTGATTTTGGTAGAATTAAATCTTTGAAGACAATCTAATAGCTACTACTAGTGGACGAAAAAAATTCCATCTGAATAAAAGATCCCAAGAAAATACCAAAGTACTAGCACCAATGCATGAGTATGCCTGTGGTTTTTATCATATGTATTAGGCAATTATTAAGCAAAGTCTTTTCTGTTTTCTAAGATGCTTCCATCCCTACAGTGAACTTGAACTTTAATATTCAGAGACTAGTGTTTGCACATGAGTCAGCGAGATGCAATCAACCATAGTAATGTTTGCACAGTGTTTGCTGTATCTGGAACAATGGGCTTACTCATTTTGCTGACATGCTACTTTCAGTATTGAAGTAATGTCCAGTAGGAACCAGCATTTCATTAGGCTCCACTAGATGAAACAAGCATACCAAAAAAGCATCTTGTTCTAAACACTATAGAATCTGCTTTAGAGTAAATTAAACAATCTGGCAGAAAGGTGAAGTGTTAGACCAGGTTAAGCACTGGAAGGTGGGGGGGTTTTGTGGTGGGTTTTTTGGGGGTTTCTTTGTTTTTTTTTAATTGGAAAGCAAAAGAAATGGAAGGGGTAACTTTTTTATAACACAAGAGAGCACTGATGCTTGCAAGGTATTTTTATTTGTAAAGTACCTTGAACGTTCAAGGGAACATGCCAGTGTTGGTCCAAGAGAATATTGCACAACATGGGATTGTGTAATGATATTCATATCCAGCCTGGCAAATTTTGTCTTGTGTGAGAATGCATCAATAGTCAGAGGTTGGAATCAAGACACTTAGACCTGTTCCAACATCTTTACAAATGCATTTCAGGTATCATGGGATAGAAGGCTCTGAGATGCTGTCAGGAGACCTAGGACCACAAGACAGGCACCTGGTACTGATTGTTGGAATCATTACAGTAAGACACATTCCCAGAAGCATGTGGAATTCAAACTCCAGATCCACAATGGAAAGATGGAGGGGTTTTGGTAAGCTCTTGAAAACATACAGACATTCAAACTTGCAGAAATGCTGTCACTGACTGCAGTGAATCTGGAATTTTATCACATTTTTTCATGCCATGTTTCTAAAGGCCAGGTCTGCCTAACAAAACAGCTGCATCTATTTTATTTTCAATATTTCTTCAGGGATCTGCTGAAGACCTACTGGAAATATTCATAATTGCATTTTCGAGTTGCGTAAAAACACATGAAAAACTTTCTTCTTTTGTTGGATTTCTTTGTGTTGGTTTGTTTGTTTGTTTGTCAGAAAAGGTAATGCTTTGTTATGATGAATTACCTGAGGTGGTTTAACCCTGTTGGAACTCTCACCTAACTAAACTTTCAGTAGCCCTTTTCGCTGGGGCAAAAAGGTATTTTCCAAGTATTTTCCAAGTCTCCTGGGAAACCTGAATCTCAAAACAAGCTTATTTCCCTCTAGGCACTGCTTCTAATCTCAACAAATAGTGATTTAAAAACAGGTTTTGAACAGAATTTCCAAAAACCAGTATGTCTTTTGATGAAGGATTTTTCTAACAAAACCCAAGGAGTCTTCCTCTAGGAAAGCTTCTGCTTTTAGAGGGACTGTCACCAAAAAGAGATGAATAAATACTAGGTTTAGTGCATGCCAGGGAATGACATGCCCTAAGTAGCATGAGTGCTTTTCCTCAGTTAATGGTCTTCAGTTTTCTGCAATTCTGCTGTGAAACAACAGCATAACAAAGACTATGACAGCACAGCTAGCATTTTTAACTTACAACTGTACGCCGTATAACTTCATCCTTCTGCTTTTTTCTCTTCTGCCAAGAAAAGAACCTGAATAGGCAGAATTAGTGCTCCTTTAGTAGCAGTTCACTTGCCTAGCAATTTTATTCAGAAAACAGATGATTCAGTATGTGAAAGAGGGCTGGTAGGGACCTCTGTGTGAGGTTCTTGGAAGGGTAATCTCATTCCAAAAATCTAGGTGGCTGGAATGCCCTTCCCCTCCTCTTTAATACAAATCCTTAAGTGTTAAGTCAGGCAGAAAATGAGTCTAGTCCACATTTATTTTACTGAATGGCAGTCAACTCCCACCTAATCTTTCAACATATATTTGTTCAATGGATCAACAGATTGTGTAAGCAGCATGACGGATGGGTTTAGAAATGTGTCTGCTTATGTTTGGTTTGTACTGAACCACTGACCATTTTGTGTATGAATTCATCATAAATTACATCTCCAGGTTACTTAGTATGAGTGAGGAGGGGAAATCCTTGTTCTTGCTGTGTTGAAAGGCATCTTGCACAGCTGTCAGTCTCCAGAATGGAAGCTGAATCACATCACTACAACTTTAGCTCTGTTTTTCCAAAGATGAATGGGTATGGTTCTGATTTCACAAAATTTTGCTAATTGCAACTCTACTGCTCTTTGAAGATAATATAAGGCAAAAGGCAAGAACTGTCATTCTGAATTAAATGTGTGATAATTGGGGAACAAGGATATGATAGGGATTGTGTATGTTATTTTAGGTGCATTTGACAAAACCAAGGCTAAATAATGCCAGAAGTATATGAGCTTTTTAAATAATGAAAATACATATTAAAATTTAATTGTTACAACAAATGCAAAAATGACTTGATGGGTTGTATTTAGTAATATGTGAAAGCCTGCTAGGAGGGTGCCACTCTAAACATGAATAGGACTGTGGACTGTCTAAATACTTCGATTAACTCTTCCTAATCTGAAAATTGTTTTTAATATTGTCATTATGTGAGTACTGTTAGAGTGGAAGATAAAGGAACAGAAGGAAGTCCCAGCATATGGAAACTGCTCTTCTGCAAACAGGAAGAGCTTGCCTGAAAATGGCCAAGGAGTAGGGGACATGGAAATTACCAGAGTCTGCCATGCACCCCTTCCCAGAGGCCAGAAAGCCAAAATACATAATCTTCCACTTTTGGTGATTGTGTTGGCTTTGATCCACTGCCTACCCAGAGAGCATAGGCATGTGGCACAAAGCTTCCTTATCCCTGTGCATCCCTTCATAGGGTTGGGTAAGGCCTTAAAAAGGAAGAAAATATGAATAAAGGGTCACCTCTGTTGTTGCCACCCATCCTCATTTCCATCTAAAAGTTATGGCTTTCAAAATAATTTTGAACATGAAAGAGGCTTGCCTTATCCATGTTTCTGGAGGCAGTGAGCTCCAGATATGACTCCCTGCAGCCTGTCTCAAGCTTTGGTTAAACAGGTTTGAGCTAGAACTGAATGGCTTTGGAAAAGAAAAACAGTGGGAAGAGAGCCAGAGAAGAGGACAGAGGACTAGGTTTCTCTATTCAGGCAGTTGGGAGAAACTGAAGAACAGTGATGTTGACCACTTTGCTCTTTTAGATGGTTCTGTTCTCATGAAGGCAAGTTTTTGATTCATGTGAGTTTTTTGTGGGATTTGTGTTATTCTCTTTTTTTATTCTCTTGTGCATTGAGAATTTTTAGGATTGGTAGGAAATGATTGAACTTTTTGTTGTTTGAAAGACTAGACTTCAATGGAAAGCATGCACTGAATTTTTTTTAGAAGAAAGCATAGGGAAAAACTATTTTTGGCAAACAAAGTGCACATAATTATGTTTTAATTATGTTTTAATATTTTTTTTTATTTTGCTGTGAAGAATAAATTTGTCATTTTTCTATGGAATAATGTTTCCAACTTTCAGTTCAGCAGAAAAATAATTTCTTTCTGATCATCTCTAATACAATCTGAAGAACCTGAGAAGGAGGAAAGCAGCCTTGACATTATGAAGAAGAAACTAGGAATGAAAAAATGAGCATATCTATAAAACAAGTTTTAGGGCATAGAAACGAAAATGAAGCTTGTAACTGAGAGAGTAGCGTGAATGCTACCCTCTGAGCTTGAAACCACTTTTTCTTAACCATCATCCTCTAAGAAAAAAAAAATCTAACCTCTATTCAGTGTAGTAATCCCTAGAGTTTCATTTTGTAATTTTACTTACTGTACTTCTTTTATATAGGTCATAATACTGACTGAAATTTCCCTACCCTCTTCTGTCTTGCTAAGATGTAGGGGGCTTTAGAAACTGCTTCTAGAATACGGTGTTTTTCAAATATTGCTCAGGGAATAAGATGGTTGTGAATGCCTCTGTTTGCTGAAATAAATAATCCTACACTGTCCTTGTGAATATTTTTGTTGTTTTTTCCATTCCCTGTTTTTTAAAAAAATAAAGCTGCGTGGTATGGTGTGAATACCCCCTTACGTACCATTAAAGGTTTCAAGTATCACATTCTTGCTTTTATCTTTTGTTTATTTTCAGCTCTTCCTCTTAACAATACAGAGTTACTTCCTTAGCCAAAAACTATGGTATTATTGCCAGTTTCTTCATTTTGAAAAAAATCAACTACATTATTAAATCAAAACAAAAAGCCCTTCACCCAAGAACAAATGCATAAACTTACTAATGCATAAGTAAAAATATCAATAGGTGTCTTTAATATATTTTTTACAACTACTGCTTAATATAAAACACTGAATATCCTTTCTACGAATATAAGCATGATTTAGTAAATGATTCCACTTCATCCTTGCCTTCGTATGCATATGCACTAAATATCAAGGTTGTGACAGAATTACTTGGAAATTAAAATTCAAAATTTTCTCTCAGCGTGCATTATTTGTCAGGGCAGCAAATTGAAAATTATAGTACAAGAAATATATTAATCGGCTCATTTGAAAAGTAATTCCTTTAGAAGCATGTATTATTTCTATATCATTATCTAACTAGATAATTTGTTATTGTTGTTGTAATGATTAATTACAGAAATTCAGTTAGAATATCTGCTGCCCCTCTACCAATAAAAAGGGGGTTGCTCTTTGTAACTATATATGTAATTGAAAATCCAATTTCTTTTTAAGAATTGTGTTATCTTTTCCACAAAAAATCTATTTTTGTTGTTGAAAATATAATTTCTTCTGTTCTCAGATGCTGCAGTCTTCTGTGTCCTTAGGTTCCTCTTTTTCCCAGTGCTCAGAATTCCTGACTGGGTTTCATTGTGGGGATGCTGGAAGGAATACAACCACTCTGAATACAAGTAATGCATCACAAGAGAACACAGGCTCACTGGGCAGATTTATCTACAAGAAGAATATGGATACAAAATCTTCAGACTACACGACCCATATAATATGATTATGAAACATATTTTTAAATTTTTTTTTTGTCCCTTGAAAGTTTATCACCCTCTTTCCCCTTTCTTCATGATACTTTGAGTAATTTTAAATGGGAAATGTAAGTCCTCTTTTGAAGCCTGAGGTCGCCATGCAAGTCCAACAATTCAAAAGTAGGTCTCAAAATGTTTTTCATTCTGAGTGCTGTACTCAAGGTATGCAAATTACAATTTATTCTCAGTCCAGTTACTATCATGTAGCTGAAGTAGCATGCATCCACTCAAAGAGTTGAAATAGATTTAGAGATGATAAACAACAGAAGATTTATGGTGTGTCACACCGATCCCTTTGCCAACACTAGCAAATGTTTAGTTGTCCCTGAGACAGAAGATGTGGTGCTGAGGCACATACAGGTGTAAACAGTGTTAATGTTGCAGTCCTCTCTGAGATGCCTTCTGAGTAGTCTTAAAACATGTAATGCGGTAGGTTTCTTGCGGGGGGTGCTGCTTACCGGCTAAAGCAGTTCCCAGACCAACTAAAACAGTTCGTGGATTCCTCAGTCTAGCTGCCTGAGAGTGGTGAAGGCTTGGATTAAGGAAGGCTCTGGCTTGGGTTTTGAAAGGTGTTTATTCAGTGCAGCTCCATGTGCCAGAAGTGCACTTGCCAGAACAGCAGACTTTGGGCCCCTCTGCCTCCTTTACCAGGTCGCAGCCTGGGAGGAGCACACTCTGGGCCAATGGGGGACGGAAAGGGCTGGGGTCCAGGACAGGGTGATACCAGGTGATATTTGGGAACAGGGGTGGAGGTGCTTTGGAAGGAATCTACCAAATACAGACAAATAAACAAAATACAGATACAACTTTGAAAACCTCAATCATGCACCGCAACAATGTCAGACATACAAAGATTCAGAGATGCTTAGGCATGGTCCTCTGCATATTATGCATTTGCTTCCTTCTACAAGTAACCAAGAAATTCAGGTTTGGATATATAGCTCTACCTCACAGATTTCTCTTTCTTGAAACATGTAGTTGGAATTTTGTTTATTCAGCCCACAGGCATCTCCCATGGATGTTTTAAAATAAATATTTTCTAAAACTTTTGGCTCCTTAAAACTAGGAGTTTGTTATTTTTGACGTCTGGTTTCTAAACTACCTTTGTTTTATTCTATCAAAAGGATGTTTGAACGTGTTTTTTTCTTTTTTCTGTCTGCTGCTTATCCTGCTTTTTATCAATGTTAGAGACTGTGGGATTAGTAAAAAAACCTTCAGTGTTCTTCAGTGAAGGAAGATATGGTACAGCACAGTAGAGTGGAGTGGCTGGCTAAGAGCCAGCTTGTTTTTAATCATCTGCTAAAGAAATACATTGCAGTTTTAGATGGTTACTGACATTTTCATATGGAAGCATGTTTTGATTAGAGTCTTTCTTTGCTTTTCAAGTATAAATTGGGAAGGTTTCAAGTGGTTTCAGCAGCAGGATCTGGTTTGAATAGAGTCTCAAAATATGGCACTGGAGTGTGCTAGAATAGAAAAAGCACTCTTGGTGAAAAGTCAACTGAGAATACGTTTTAGGAGAAGGCGAGCCTGTGGAAGTGAAGTCTTGCAAGGTGCCTTGTGCCTTGCCCTTACTCTTTTGCTGCATCGAGGGTTCAAGATCCATAGCATGGCATGGAAACCCTAGTCTTTGGACACGTCTCCAAGTTGTTTCTGAAGTTGTGCTGGCAGGCAGGGAGAGACCATTCTGGCTCTGGATGTTACTGACCTCTACTTAAGTCATCAGGAATGGCTTTCCTGAGCAGCCTCTTGCAGGCTTTTTAACTACACTGTCTCTCACTCTTATTTGTCTGCTTAATGGCATGCTGCTTACCATCTTCTGTATTGTGCTTGAGATTCATATACAAAATTCCATGTAAAAGGTAGGTAGCACAAATCTATAGTGGCAGCTTGTTAAAATGCGGTTACAGTGATCCATTTGTAACCGCTCTAACATAAGATAAATGTGACAAGTGCTAATTCCAAACACCCACAATACTGAAACTGAGAACAGCTTAGCTAAAGCACTTTGAATTTCCTAAGGACATCTGAGGTCTATGGTTACAACATCTCAGTCTGCTTTTACCTGAACATCTCAGGTTGCTTTTACCTGAAAAATGAAAACTTTACATTAAAGATTCAAGATTAAATGACAAATGCTTGTTTCAAAAGAGATTAGGGCAGAAATGCTACACATATGTTTAAAATCTACAAGCATTTCTTATTCTCCAGACAAAGTGAAGGAAATTGTACGGTAAGAATAGGTTGTTCTCCCCATGGGAAAAGAAAATAAGCTAATACCCAAGCACCAAGACCTACACATTAGCACTTCATTTGTGAGCATCCCTTTTAATGAGATTTTCCTGAGTCTTTGTCATGGGCACAAGAGATCCTAATGTGAAGAGGAAGCCAATCTGAGGGAGGAAAACTATTCTTCAGACAACATGTTATCAGAATGATGTCCTTTTTTGGTTTGAGTGGGAAGTTATGTACACAATAGTGCTGAAAGGTGGCCACCATCAGTGCCCAGTGAAAGCAATGACAATTGCAGGGATTTGGAAATTTTCACTTCAAAATGGGAGATAGAAAAAGTGAAATTACATCATCTTCAAATTGCTTTTGCCGATGGCGTTTCCATGTGGAAGATGTTAAAATAATGAAAAGCCTGATGTCAAATTAGAAGAAAGTGGAAGATGTCAACCACGTCCCGAGGAATCACTGAACAAATAAGTACCTTGCTAGTACTAGTGACTCCAAGATGAAAGGCCCTTGTATGATGCGCCCCAAGATGACAGACAGTAAAAAGTGCTTGGGGTGGTGGTAATATTATGCAGCTGCAGAACAAGCATGGGATGGTGACAAAGAGAAAGACAAGAGGTGTGTGAGCAGTCTGCAAACCATGAGGCAGGATGTCAGCTATAGTATGCTGAGTTTGGAGGTTAAATCATGGTTTGTGCATAACTGCTGGCAAATAGTACAGAGAAAGCTCTTTCACAAAACAAAAGAAGGTTGCTTATAATTGGGATGTGTATGTTTTACCATGTGGCACTTGTTTGAAAGAGTGGAACTGTGCAGAAAGAGGGATTCCCATCATAAATCTCATACACTGGTATTTTCCATCTCCATTGCAAGAACAATGCAAGAAGCTTCACTAAAAGGACAGTGATTATGGTATCTTTTCCATTGTCATACTAGGTTATTCTATTGTGAGTAATTTTTCCAGAAACTATTTTTTTTCTGTAGATATTTAGACATAGAAAAAGTTTCTGTGTTCCAGATCACAAACACTTAAAAGTTGTCTATGTAGACAATAATTACAAAGAAGCAGGGAGAGACATAATGCACCTTTATCCTGTTTTCCAAAATTTCACTTAGCCTTGAAATAGATTAATTATTTCCCTCTCTTTTCTTTCTGTCTGTCTTTTCCTTTGTTTTTTCTCCTCTAGCTCTTAACCCCTGAAAAAAATCTTAAAAACGGTGGGTTTTTTTAATAGAGAAAAGTACTTTTCCTTTTTTTTTTTTTTCTTCTGAAGTATGTGATGCAGTTATTCTGTATACTTGGAGCAAGGGGCTGACACTCCAGCTACATCTTCCTTTGGGTTTTGTTCCTTTGTGTGAGATATGATTCTCTTATTGAAGTTATAATGAGTTTATCTTCATGAATCACTAGAGATCAGCCATGCTAAACTCTCCGCATTAAAGTTCACCCAAGAGTGACACCATTCACTGTAACCCAATGTTTAGATGAAATATCTCCTTATTATACAAACCAAGTGCAATAATAAGTATGTAAAAATGACAGATCTACTAGTATAATTTACTTATTTTTATAATAGAATCATAGAATATCTTAGGTTGGAAGGGACCTTAAAGTTCATCTAGTTCCAACCCTCCTTTCATGGGTACAGACACCTTCCACCAGACCAGGCTATTCAAAGCTCCATCCAGTCTGGCCTTAAACATTTCCAGGGATGAGCCATCCACAGCTTCTTTGGGCAACTTGTTCCAGTGCCTAACCACCTTTACAGTAAAGAATTTGTTCCTAATATGTGATCTAAACCTACTCACTTTCAGTGTGAAGCCATTCCTCTTTGTCCTGTTCCACTATATGCTCTTGCAAAAGGCCCCTGTCCAAATTCCTTGGCACTGGAAGGCCACAATTAAGTCACACTAAAGTCTTTTCTCCAGGCTGAACAATCCCAATTGTCTCAGCCTTTTCTCATGAGAGGCGTGCTCCATCCCTCTAATCATCTTGGTGGCCTCCTCTGCACTGATTCCAATCGATCCATGTTATTCCTTTGCTAGGGATCCCAGAGCTGGATGTAGTACTTCGGGTGGTGGGTGGTGTGGCTATAAGGTCAGCGTTATAGGTGGGTGGTGTGGTGATTGGCTTTCAAAAATGAGGAATGAATATTATGTGTGTTAAAAGCTTTGCTGAGGTTTAAAGTTCTTTTGGTGTGTGACTCTGTTGAAGTTGCTTTTGATCCCCTTTTTTTCCTCCCTTTAATCCTCTCTTCTCCCCTCTGTATTGTTGCCACCAGAGAACCCTGGTCATCGGGCTGTCAGACACACATGGGGAGGACATGAATATGTGCCCCTTGCAAGAGGCAGCCAGGAATGGGGGAAGCTTGTCATGGAGGGACTTCGCATGACAACACCTCAATTCCAATCAAGTTGCAAGAAGGTTTCCACCAATGGACAGCAAAGAAGAGTCAACTGGCAGACTTTGGGATGGGTCAGGAACGTATAAGGAAAATGTCTGACTATGTATGACTGGTTTTGAATATGTATTTGGCTGATGCCACACCAGGGGTATTAAAGTCGAAGCCGCCATTTTGTGGATGAGCCATGCTCCCAGCGCTGTCCCTCTTGCTTAGTGAATTTTTTATTTGTTCTCAATAAAACTTTTATAACTCATTCCCCCTTGGGGTCTGAGCTGTTTATAACAGTCAGGCAGAGAAAGCTAGTCTGACTGCATCCCTATTTGCTGACAAAATTATTTAACAGTAGTCCTTGCATGTCTATGCACAGATATGCCTGTCTGTGTGCAGGGAAAGTGATATAGCTGTAAATCCATGGTCAACATGGTTTCTAAGTGAGAGAGAGGGAGGGAAGCTCTTGGACAGTTCCTCAGGCTGCATGGAGAGAGGAGTACCGATGAGTCATGTCTCGGCAAGGATGAAATGTGTGTATCTCCCTCCTCAAACATGGATTTATTTTTATTGTTTGGGGCTTTGCAATAATCTTGATCTCTCTCCTTTTGGCACAGCTTGTACGTCTGAGTAATGCCCATCACAGATGTATGATCATAAACACCAAAATTATCTTATGACTGAATCTAGTTAGCCCTGAATCTTCTCATCTTCCCACTCATATCCACCACTGGATGTAAATCAGCTTAGTGCCAGCTGGCAGCTGTCTTGTCCCCTCTTGGATGGACAATGTACAGCAGCAGTGGAGCAGCATGCTTTTCTTTTGCAGAAAATAAACTGGGACCAGAATATGTAACTGGGTTTCTCTGCCTCTGGCAAGGTGATCCCATGCATGAGGTGACTGCTGCCAAAAACACCCCTTCTCAAGGTTATTGTACTCATTGCATCAGATTTTGTGAGCAGCTGTGGAAAGCCTTGAGGAAGAGTGCCTTCTTTTTCCCAAGGGGGAATCTGTAGTACAGCCAGATGAGCTAGATACTTCATTCTTTTGAGAGCTGAGCTATGCAAATCATCTGCAACAACCCTTGGTTGTGATGGTACTACTGGCAAACCTAGTGCTGGCTGCCTGAGCTGCAGCTGCTGCTGCTGCTGGCCTTCCTTGAGCCAACTTGCCAAAACCTGCCTCTGATTTGTGCTCAGGGTGACAGGTCAACAGGTACCAGCACCCTTGTATCAGGTGCCTACTCATGTTTTAGCTGTCTTCACCATTCAGGCAGCCTTTAGAAGGAAGTAAAGAATATGGCAAGGGTGTGGTCTGACCACTATGTTAAAATTCTAATGTTGAGAACTCCAAATGGACTCATGGGAGAATACAGGAAAGTGAATTGCACAGAAAATACTCTTCCATAGTGTTCCTTTTCTTATGATAATGATCTGTCTACTTCAGATGTAAGATGGTAAAACTGGTCCAGAAGTCAAAATTCTAGCTTTCTGAAACAAGAAGTAGAAATTCCAAACTATCCTACAGAAAGGAAAAGTAAATATCTTCAGGTTGGGGATTAGGCTTTTTTTTTTCTTTCTCTCAGGGACTTTTTCTTCAAATTTGTTGCCCCGGAGATGATGAATGGACAGTATTGAGAGACAAAAATCATGGCTGGGCATCTTCAGATTCCACTGAGATGGTCCTGGGGGTGGAGGGGAGGAAGGGGTATAGTTTCAACAGTCTCTTGGTTGGGGAGTGAGCTCTCTGGCTGGGAGATTTCAGTTGCAGTGCAGCGATACCATGAGATGTTGGGGTCTAGCCGAGACTTGGCTGCGGGTCAGGGGCTGGCTCAGCCCTTTCTCCTCCACAATCAGAGGGGATAGCAGACGTGTAGTGTGGGGAGCGGGTGCCTGTCCTTCCCTTGACAGGGCTGAGTTGTGGTTCGATCCTGGGGTCTGTCTATGTATTTTTTCTGTTTCTACCTGGTGGCGACATCAATTGCTGCTTGATTGGACCCTGCCTGCCTTCACCATTGCTGCCAGTTGCCTGTGAGTGATGCCAAGGTCCATTGCTGTCCAACTGGACCTGCCTGCCCCTGCTGTTTCCTCCCACTGCTCTGGGGTGTTTTGCTACACTTAGCTCAGCTCTCCCCCCCATCTGGCCCCTGTGATTTCCTGCCGAGCAAGTGCTGCACTGAGGTTTTCACTACTCTTTAGTTCGACCCACCACCAGGGGTCCATCCGACCGCTCTTCCTGCTGCTGTGCTGGGGTTATTGCTACATTTTGATTTGCTGCCCCAGGATCTGTTTGCGTCTGCTGTTCCTACCCATTGCTCTGAGGTTCCTGCTACAGTCCAGCTGGTCACCCAGGGTGGCACTGAGACCAGCTGCTCCCAGTGAGTTTCACAAGGGAAGCCATCTCCTCTCACTTGAGCTGCCATTACCGCATGAGGGCACCACGGCTCAGCGCCCCCTGCAGGCGTGGGGGAATCACCACACCCGCCCCACCCACCGGGAGCCACCAGTGCCCCCTGCCGGCTGCAGCCGGAACAGCCCCAATGGGGAAAGCACGGAAAGAGCAGGAAGATTCATTGGGATTTCTGTCCTTTGGTTGGGTTGGCATGGCCATCCTTTGTTTGCCTGGTACATACACACACTAGTAAAGAACCGGTATTCCTTTCCTCATATCTTTGTCTGAAAGGCCCTTATTTCAAAGTTTTAATAATTCGGAGGGAAGAGGGTCATATTTTTCCATTCCAGAGAGCAAGGTTTTGGTCAGTAGATTCAGTGAGAATTCAGGGGTCTTTAAGGCTGGGAGCTCCATCTCTTTGGGTGGATATCGAGAAGAATTCAGAAATGGCCATCAGTTTTATTAAGTGGCAAGAAAACTTTTAGGTCTTTTGGTGTTTTATGGAGCACAAAATTATCCAGGAAAATTCTCAACTAGACCTACCATACAGTCTTCATTCAGAAATGATCCCAAACAGTGCAAATACTCATAAAAAATAATGTACTTGAATATGATGAATACTCAGCATAAAGGTACATGGCATGTTACATTTTTTTAGAGAAGATTTAGGCCTGTCCATGATATGCAAATTCTGAACAGGATTAGAGTTAGAATTAAAATTAATTACACTTATTTTAAGCGGTGGTAATACACCCTTGGGGATGATAATGTCAGAGAATTAAACCTCACTTCTTATCTGAGCTTTGTTTGCTATCCTTATTTATGCTTCTTCACTTCAATTGAAGTACTAGAAAATAACTCATGTGGTGAGGTGTAGCCTTCGTGTTTGGTTGTAGCACAGGGTGATCAGCTTTTACAGGATGCCATGTAGAAATACCATGCCAATATCATGTCAGCTACTAGAGACGGGGAAAAAGCTAAGCCTTGCAATGCTTTCTTTGCCTCAATCTGTAATAGCTGGGGTACCCAGGCCCCCAAGCTGGAAGACAGGGATGGTGAGAAAAAGGCCCCGTAGTCCAGGATAAAATGGTCAGCAACCTGCTTGCCCACTACACACTCCCAAATCTATGGGGCCAGAATAGATCTATATGAGATTACTAAGGGAGCTGGTGAAAGCGCTCACTGAGCTCACATGGATATGTCTACATGGACTTCAGTGAAGTCTTCAATACAGTTTCCCACGGCACTGTCCTGGAGAAACTGGCTGCTTATGGCTTAGACCAGTGCACTCTTCACTGAGTTAAAAACCCCCTGGCCCAGAGAGTGTTGGTGAATGGTGCCATCCTGTTGGTGGCTAGTCATCAGTGGGGTTTCCAAGGGCTCAGTGTTGGGGTCAGTTCTGTTCAATATCTTTATCAACAACCTGGATGAGTCCCCCTTCTGTCAGCTTGCAGATGACATTACTTTGGGTGGGAGTGTTGATCTGCTGTAGTGTAGGAAGGCCCTGCAGAAGGATCTGGACTGAGGCTGAGAACAACAGTATGAGGTTCAACAAGGCAAGTGTAGAGTCCTGCACTTGAGTGTCACAACAGCCCAGGCAGCCCTACAGACTTGGGGCAGAGTGGCTGAAAAGCTGCCAGGGGAAAAGGACCTGGGGGTGCTTGTTGACAGCAGTTGAACATGATCCAGTGTGTGTTCAGGTGGCCAAAAATGTCAGTAGTATCCTGGTTTATATTAAGAATTATGTGGCTAAAAGGACTAGGGAAGGGATTATAACTCTGTACTCAGCATTGGTGAGGTCACACCTTAAATCCCGTGTCCAGTTTACAGCCTTTCATGACAAGAAAGACATTGAGGTGGTGAAGTGTGTTCAGAGGAACAACAGAGCCGGTAAAGGGTCTGGAGCATGAATCCCATGAGGAGTGGCTGAAGGGTCTGAGATTGTTTAGTCTGGAGAAAAGGACATTCATGAGAGCTTATTGCTCTCTAAAACTACTTGAAAGGAGGGTGTAGTGAGGTGGTGGCTGGTCTCTACTTCCAAGTAGGAAGCAACTAGATGAGAGATGATGGAGTCAAGTTGGCCCAGGGAAGTTTTAAACTGGGTATCAGGAAAAGTTCCTTCACAGAAAGGGTTGTCAAGCAATAGAACAGGCTGCCCAAGTAGTTGGCTGAGTCACCATCCCTGGAGGTAATTAAAAGACTTATAGACATGGTGCTTAGGGGCATGGTTTAGTGGTGGACTTGGTAGTGCTGACATAATAGTTGAACATGACAATCTTAAAGGTTTTTCTAACCTGAATAATTCTATGTTGTATATATGTACTGGTGGATATTTCTGAGCAACACAAGAAGGGGCTTGGAGTATTTCTGATCATCTGAAGCACCAAGAATTAATTATAACATTGAAATTATATTTACATGTTGCTGAGGGCATTCTGAGAAAAGACAATATTTATAGATAGTTGATCATACAACCATGAAAGCTAGAGACAGAAAAAGTAATAAGAATATTCTTACTGCTATAGAATTATTAGAATTATCTTTTTCCTTTGGCAGATGTGGCTGACTAGTCCCTCTTTTCCCAAAACTTAATAAGTATTGCATTCAACTAGCATGTGAGGACTAAACCAAGTAATGAAAACATATGTTTGAGATGAGTTTTTAGAACTAAATTAAGTTTCCCTATCTTACCCACCATACACAAGTACTCTTACAATTTATATTGTGATGCATTGTCTCTGAATTACGTGATTCTGTAGTGATTTTTTATTGTAAATGGTCATTGAATTTATAATTTGGTGGATTCTTAGGTAATGGGCTATAGGTATCTGAGATGACAGCTTTCTTTAGTTAAGGCTACCAGTATTTGTTGTTTTACTGAATTTCATACCAGTTTAATCAGGAGAATGAAGTAAACAATATTCATTATGGATTAAAAAACCCACACAAAGCCAAGAGTGAATCTGAGTGATCCTGGTATTGTTTTACTGGATGGAGAAGAAGCCTCAAGAATGATTGAGACAAAAAGAATAGTCAGACATCTAATGCATTCATTCACACTTACTGATATTTGTTGTCATATCTTATAAAGGACATCAGGTGTCATTTTGCTGGAGGCACAGACTTGCCTGACCATCTTTAAATTCTGAGAATCAGATTTTAGATTTTTTTCAGTGACTAAAATGTGAATGATTGTGAGTAAAATGTTTTTCAGTGGCTAAAATGTGACTAAAATTACAACCCGAGGTTGTAATTTTTAATGAGTAGGAGGAACAAGAATTTTATATGTTTTGCTGATGTTGCAAGAATAGATGTTTTAAAAAATTCGCAACTCTATATATCCTTCATTTACACACACAATTATATAATCTGCCAAAAAATAGTGACAACCATGAAACCATAGTCAAGTACACAGTGATACAGAAAAAAAGCAAAATAGTAATCTTTATCTTACAAACAATGCAACTGTAATACCCCTTGTGAATAGACATTTAATACTGTGAATGGATATTTCTGTCCTGGCAGATATTTTCGATTGCTCATCTTACTAGTCACCACCACAGAACTAACATCTTAGATAGGCAGAAGATCAGAGATCTCTCACTAAAGGTTAACACCTGAAATCCAGTTTTGACAAGGCATTGTAATGCCATGTTCTGTCCAATCCCTCTTTCCTGTCTCTTATCCCAGGAGATCTCTCAGCTGTGTAAGCCATTGTAGTGTACTGGAGCCAGAGAAGTTTCTGCAGATTACAATAGATCATCTGTGAATCTTGTTTTATGCTATTCTGTCTTGCATTCCCTCAGTTTTTGGTGCCCTAGGAGAACTCTACTAGTATTTCTATTTGCATTCAGGTGAGAGGAACTGTTGGTCTGCTTCTGCTTTTTTGCAGTTTAACTTTCAGTAATGGAGTATTCATGCATGAGAACTTAAGACCCATTTAAATTGTGGTGAAAAAAAAGAATATTAGTGAAATAAATCTTTAAAAATTCCTATTACTAGTTTGTTGTGGGGTTTTTTTGTGGTTTTTTTTTTTTTTGAGGTAAGCAGAAACAGTTCTTAGTGTAGGGCAAAAGCAAATTTAATTTTGTAATGGAGCTTCAGAATTTTTTTGAAATAACAGGGTTGTTGTACTTATCTGCCTGGTGAAATTCATTATCTTTCCTACAAAAGACTGAGAGAGAACTAATCACATTAGATAAGAAAGTCTGATAGCAGCATTACCTACAGGTGATCCTGTCGTTTCTTATAATCTTCTCCTTCCCACTAACAGATATAAGAACTAGTGCTGGTTTTAGTGCCTTCTGAATCTTGATTTGTCTTCTGATGTGCAATATAACATCTTAGAGGTGAAAAAAATGTCATTGTTTTGGGATTTGATGTCTGGTGGACCTAGGAAGGCAAATAAGAGTATCTGCTAGAGCAGACTCTAAAATCCTTCAACAGAGAGCTTATAACAGGCCTTTATTGCTTATTCAGCATTGAATAATCCTGGTTTTCCACCCACTTGGATTTTTATCACTCCATATAGTAGTAGACTTTGCAGAAATATTATGTATGCTGAACAATGCCTTGTGATACCACAGTAGCTGTAGAGAAGGAGAAAACAAGGTCTTTAAATTTGAAGGCGAGGTACTGCATGCTTTTTCTCTCCTCTACAAACTTAGCTTATTAACAGATGCACACCCTATCTAGCAAACATGAATCAGACAACTTGGCCTGAGGAACAGTGACGATGGTCACAAAAAAAAAGTGCTTGCATCGATGTGTCTCATTCTTTGCAGAGAACTTTCTTAAGCATAAGAAAGCATCAGACCTTGAGAATGCTGTCCAACTGAGCAGTGAACTGATTGTGTGAACATACTTAGTACCCCTGTGATTTAAGGCAGATGGAGGACTCATCACTTCAGCATTTTTCAGGATGGCTTGTAAATTTCCTCTGGCAATCACTCGAGTGGACGCCTCTTAAAAAGCGGGCATTTATGTCATTTAAGAGATTTTAAGGAAGTCTATCAACATGGTGATAATCAGCAGGAGCTGTGCTGTCATTCAGATTTGTGCTGTGCAAACCACCTTCCCTTGGGAAAATCTGTTCCAAAGAGGCAGGCACATCAGAAACCTGTTGATAAAAAGAGCACTGAACTTTCTTACGGTACAAATGGTTGATGGTTATTTAATCTCAGTTATACTGTGCCAGATCAACTAGGAGAATTTGGACTGAGAGAAAGACTGTGTTTTATGCAAGGGGACTTTTTGCTATGACACATTGCAGGAGTTGCCGTAGAAGGGTGAAGAGGACCCTTCTTTCTCACTTTCACTGTGAAGAACATCCTACATTTTATGCAACCAGATTTGTGTAGTGCAGAGGTGAAATATGTTATCGCTTTTCTTTGGGTTATCGTTGCCAGAAAGTGAGATGACTCACAAACTGAAACTATTTTTTGCTAGAAGAGTCAGCTGAATATGTGAAGCTGCTCCTTCGAATCCCTTTTCAGAAGTTTGATAGTTGGACAGTAATGCACTGGCAGGAATCCTTGGTAATTTGTATGAAGGAATGAAACTCTCTACTTTATTCTGTAATGTTAGGACTTGCAATATTTTATGCTTTACAATATTTAGAGTGGCTACCTAAATAGAGTATGTACTGATATTTCCAATATCAAAACTGGAATTCTTGGCAAAATCTGAAATGTAAAAGTTCATATCTTTCTAAACCAAGAAAGAACAGTTAGATCATATATTTTAATAGCCACCAAATGGGACACTGGTGTTCTCAACTTTTTCTATACAGTTTATTTTGTACTTAAATATTCTAGAAGTTTAAAAGGGCAAGAAGATAAATGATCATGAGTTGATGTTTTTCATAAAAGCAGCACAGCTATCATTTGCTTGAAGGGATACTGCTAACTTTTAAGCCTGTCTGTAGCTGTTAAGTGGATGTGAATTTATGTTGGCTGTAAATAAATGTTAGCAGAATAATGACCCACTGAGACAGTTTTATATTATTCAGTAAATTATTGTAAATGCAAGTTGTCTGATATAGCAGCTAAAACAGGTTCAACACCAAATCACATCCTTAAGAAATTTCTAAATATATTAATATTTAAATTACTAAAAGTCTTCTGTTGTTTTTATTTCTTTTCTATGGGAACATATTTATGTTGGTTACAGTTGTCTAATTGTCATGCAAATCTAGGAAGATTAGTTTCAAAAGGAGATGTGACAGAATAGAAGTTAGATATATTGCACAATGGTGTACTGAGATGACAGTGGAAGTTTTTGCTTCTCTATAAAAAAACCCCATTATCTATCCCATGTGATGTGATAATGCTTGCTGAAGAAAGTATCTTTTCTGCTGCAGGAACTAATCAAAATTTCTGTTTTCCGCAACTTAAAATGAATCTAATTTCAGTGTCATTATTATGTGTTAGGTTACAAGTTAATACCAGCTCTCAATCCCCTACACTCCTTCCTGTTTTAAAATCAAAGCTGCTGAAGTGAGATCAGACTGTGCTTTCTGCAAACATATGTTGCTTTTGTTGGTTCTGCTATATTTACTAGAAAACTAAACCCCTCACTTTAATTCTGGCAGTTGGTTGATTCTGACCTTACATTAGAATACCTGATAATTTCACTAGTTAACATGATTACCATGTAGTGGGTGGATGAGAATCTGTCCATGTCTGTTGTTATATTGCTCTTGAGAAGACAAGGTGCCTAGTAAATGCCTACAACAAACCTTTGTTCTCAGACATGTTATAGTGCTCTAAATGGACAACCTAATCAATGCAGGGTATACTCTGGAATTTATGAATGGCAGTGTAAGTTAGGATATAAGAAACTCTGGTCCTTTTCCAGTTATGTGGATGGTTAGGTAAAATATAGATATTTTTCCTCTGCACCATAAACTGCAAACACAGCTGCATAATATACACAGTCAAATGCCAAGTACCTAATAAGATTTTGCTTTCCAGAAATATAAATAATTTAATCAGATTAATGACATTGTTCTACCTGAGGGATTCTATAATTAGTAGATTATTGAAGCAGCACACAAGTTATCTACCATTAGCACCTGGAGGAATTCCTGTTGTCTTAAAAAGTGGAATCAAATTATATGAATATTCCTGTCATGCAATCTGTAAAGATAATAAGCCTCTGGCATTTTGTAAGCTATATAAATCCATGGATTTCACATTAAATATTTAAAGCACAGGAGGTGTTATTTGTTAGAATACTGATAAAAATAGTTCAGGCATTACAGCTGCCTTTCCCATTTGGTAAATCCCTCTTTGTTTGATTTGCTTTCAAGCCTATTTAATTTGCTGAGGTTTTTTGGTTGTTTGGGGTTTGGGGTTTTTTTTTGTTCATTTTTGGTTTGTTTTTTTTTTTGTTGTTGTTTTTTTTTTTTTTTGTTGGTTGTTGATGTAGTTTTTTTTATTTTTGTGTGTGTGTGGTTTGTTTTTTTGGTTTTTTGGGTTTTTTAATTGTTATATTTTTCCAGTTCCTCTGGAGGTGTGTTTTGGACTTTGTATGATAACTCAAAATATTTTTTCAGACATTTTACCCTTTTGATAGAGAGAGCACATTCAAACCAGGGGTATAAGCACATGTGAAACAGGAAGATCTTACCAAAGAAATATTGCTTGAAATATGTTGAAAAGGGTGACTTTCTTCTGAATGTATTTACAAAGTAGGAGCTTATTCTTTGATGTGTGCTCCATTCTAGGAGTTTGTTTGGGATAATACTGGAGATGGAACTCATCAAGGTCAAATATACATTTACATATCATAATGAGGGTGTTGAATAATTCTTGAATAATAGAGGCAACAGGGAAGATGGCTGGTGTCTTAATAGACTTCAGAATTTAACAGAGAATTTTAAAAATGATATAAATATGATGACTATTTGTCTGAAAGTGACCTCTTAACAGTTTCAGTCATCTGGCAATTTAAAGTGAAAAACTTTGTTGGTAAAAGTCTCTCTGTTTTTAATGGATTGCCATGTCAGGCTGGAGCTGCAGTCAGGATAACTGATGACCTTTGAAGTCCTTAGAATAAATTATGATTTGTGTAGAAGAGATGATAATGCAGTTAAAAAGATTTATGTAATAGTTCTTCAAAGAGCTCAAGGAATTAACACAGGGTCATAAATTAGTAGGATTTACAAGTAAGAAATTACTTTACTGGGAGAGCCCTTTTCATCCCATACCGTTTTGCCTGCAGGCACTTGCTGATGTTTAAATGAAGAGATACCTGATGAACCCTCCAGGCAGCTGTGAAATTACAGGGGCACCTGTGTTGTTAACAATCCATCCAGCTTTAATAGCAGCCAGGTACTTCTCCTGTAGAGAAGTGAGCTTATACTTGTAGGACATGTGTCATAACCTTGTCACAAAGTATTTTTAGACCTCAGGCTAAATGACAAGCTAAAAGCTACTTTTACCCTTTTTCGCTTTATGGGTGGCCTCAGTAAATCCTTTCTAGCTGTTCTAAAGTGTATTAGCACTCCACAGGACTTGTCCCTATCAACACATAAATATTTCTTTAGCCTGCAAAAAAATCCCATACAAAATTTTAACAGTGCTGTTCAGGAGATGCTTGACACAGGAGATGCTTGACACCTATGCAACAAATGCTTGATCATTTTTGATACTACCACTACTGATAGTAGGTATTTTTCAGTGTTTAACTAGAAAGATATAGATCTTCAAGGACAGGAAGGAAAGGGGCTTCAGTAATGGTATCTGAGCTGTATTGCTTCTTTGACAAGAAGTACACTCATCTCCTCAGCATAGTCTCGCCAGAAAAAAAAAAAAATAATTACTAAGTGATGTGTCTTTCTCTTCTGCCCCTCAACCCCCACATTTTAGCTGGAAACCACTCTGCAATCATTTCACAGCTTCTTTCACTGAGAAAACTCGTCTTAGAGAATGCACTGATTTTTTAGTGAGCACAGCCACATGAAAGCCTAAAGCTTTTAATGTTCTGAAGTCTGAGAATCATGTTTTGTGTTTTTTAGCAGACAAGAGAAACACCCATTATTTGAGAGGTCTGGATTGATATGCCCTATCAATTGTATTTTCTAACATGGTTCAAAACATGCATCATTCTACCTTTTTTTTCCTTATCTTACCTATTTAAGAATAATATTGTGCACAATCCTACCTCTCACCCTCCTGCCTTAGGAGCACTACCGAAACTACTACAATCTCTCAACCAAATTTAATTCACCTTTTCATGCATTTACAAAATATTTGTAAAGAAAATGAAGTGAAAAAATCACCTTTTGCTTTCATATGCTATAATTTACCTCTCCTGGGTCAGCAGGATGTCTAATGCAAATGTGGAAGAGTGTGAAGACCATGAATCCTGATGATTTTGAATGCTGCTAATATACAACTTGTTTCTTGCTACAAAGCCTAAAATTTTGCATCTGGAAAAATAAAAACTGAGGGCTAATTTAAAGCAATATATATATATCATAAAACTTATTTCAAACCTGATACAGAGAGGATGAAGTTTGGGGAATGCCAGGTATTTAATCAGGGCAAATTAGATGACACTTTTATCAATGCTTCTCATTGCAATTGAATAAGCTTTGGAGGCATCAGTGCAATGGGCTCTGATTATCTGTCTTAGTTCATTCCTACACCACTTGGGCTTATTTTCATACTGGTTAGTTAAGCCACTCTTACTACCTCTACAGCTTGCATGCAATTGCTGGTTTTCTTTTCCTCCAGTTAGCCAAAGGTTGCGCTAAGGTATTTCATGCTGTTCTCCTACTCTGATTTCTAAAACTTCTAATTTTCATTTAAGACTTTTCAGACCCTATAGGACAAAGTCAATTAATTATGATGCTGTGTCTGCACACAAGGATGTATTTATATATTGTCTTTTTTCCTAAGTTTTGTCTGAATAAGTATGAGAGTCTGATTATTGAAAAAGAGACCAGATTGCTATCTGGCTTTATTGGAGTATCTGTTTTTATAGCAACAAGTTTATTGGTAAAACTGTCCTTAAAAGTAGTCGTGTACCTGTAAGTTTTCTGTGCTCCAATCTCCAGTCATCTAGGCATCCCTTTTCCCGTCAGTAGCAGATGCTCTCACTCACTCTGACACAGATACAGGGATACAGACCACATGCATGTGAGATGTGTAATGAACTATGTTATCAAGCTGATTCAGGGCTGTGGGGGCAAGTAAACTCTGATACCACTTTCAGACATTAGCTCGTACCCCATCACTTAGCTGTGATGCAATAGTTTGCAATTTATTTGAGTCTGGACTGCTGGCTTTGGCCTGAGCTCAGTGCTGGCTGGAGTCTTTTAGAAATTGTTGGGTTGCTTCAACTGATGCTTTTCAGCAGCACAGTCACATGTGTGGCCATCCCATGTCATTTGTTGCTGGGCATAAAAGTGGTGTCTGTATTTTCTCTTCAGCTGTTGAATGGTCGAAGCATGTTGTTGATCCAAGTCCCTGGCATCTGTTCCTGACCTTTGACTTGCATCTTGGCTCTGGCTCACAACCCTTGGATCATATCCTCGCTCTGGGTTCTGCCTCTTGGCGGCTTGTTTGGTTCCTGTCTTTGGCTTCAGCCTTGGCTTGTATTCTGGCCCTGGCTCCAGACCCTTGGCTGTTAGGTGAGTTCCAGAATTTCCGTGTTTATCCTTGTTCCAGGCCTTGGTCTGAATTGGCTGTGCCCGTGTCTCCTGCAGTGAATGTTCTGCAAACATTTAATACTGGGATTGTGTACAAGGGAAGAAAATGTAGTTGTTGAGGAAACTTGTCTCTGGATGTCCATGCTGCATCGTCAGTCCCTGATATTCACCAGAATGAGGTCTTGCAAGGACAGAGATGCTCTTATTTAAGTTGAAAATTGACAAATATTTCTCCCTTGTTTTTTGAAGCATGTCAACATACCCAGTCTAAATGCTGGTTTACATATATAGGAAAGGTTCATGTATACAGGGAAGGTGAAAATGAGTACTTTTGGTGTCCTGGAGTATATACTGTAAGCATTTTCTAAAAGTATATAATGTAAGCATTTTCTAAAAAGCAGAGATATTGTAAAAAGAAACAATCAACCAAAAAATCCCCCAAAATAATTTTAAAAACCATCAAAAACAGAGAGGAAAAATGAGTGCTCACTTGTAAGATTCATTCTCAAGTTGTCCAAGTTTCTTAGCTTTTTGATCCAGAAGACAGTAAGAGAAACAGTGAAGGGAAGAAGGTTTTTGATAGAGAGGATAGCTTCCATATGTCAACAAGTTTTTTAAAAAATATTTTTATTAGTGTGATGTGATATTTGACCTAGAAGACTAGATCATGTGGACCTGGATCTTAATCTGACCTGAGTCTGAAAGAATGATAAGCTATAATAGAACGCTGGTCTTCAGGGAAAAGACTTGCACTCTAATGTGTTGCCAGCCAGGAGCCAAGGACATGCAATAGCGAAAACAAATGCTTAAGGAAAATGGACAATACTGACAAAAATCTACCTACTGGAGTTTTTTCAACACCTGTCTGCAGAGTAAGACCTGATTTTGATTTCTATTTGTAAATCAGCATGACTTCACATTCTGAGGTCACCCAAATCAGGAATAGCCTCATCAGTCAAACTGTCATCTTCCAGACCACTATAGATCTCATTTCCATGCATACAGCATAACTGATAATTACGGAGATTTTTCTCAAAAGACCAAAACGAACAATCAAAATTAAAACACTGCAACCCTGACCAAAATGCACAGGTTGACAAGGTTGTGGATGAAACAGAAGAAAGAAAGAGAGGAAAGGAAGAATTTGGTGAGTAGGAGATATGAGAGAGGCTCTAACTTCCTGAGAGCGTACTAAACTTGGCAAATCTTTCAGGAAGGCAGCAGACAAAGGGTATGGGAGATGGAAAATAGCACAGGAATGATCTGGAGGATTAGAACAACAGGAGACACTAGGCTTGCATGTAAACATTAGAAAGAAGACAGTTTTCTCTCAAGAAGAAATTAGTGCATGGATTTAATTACAGTTCAGGAAGGCACTGAGAGTTTGAGTTGTGTTAGATAGAAAAATTGGTGGAAAAGGTGGCTGATTCGTAGAATAGATGTTACTTTTTCCCATGCCAAAAATTAATTCCATTAAGCTCAAACCCCTCTAGAATATGGAATCTTTATTTTCTTTTCATTGTCTCCAACTAGAGCCTGTTTTAACAGGAGTTACTATTAAACACTTGAATCTAGACTGATTGTGTTTGTTTTCTCTGTCATTCTTATCATACTTATTGACCACATCAGCAGGCAAGCTGCTTTCAAGTCTGATCTTGCAACAACACTCCCTCCTAATATAAGCATTTTCCAACCTAATTTTTTACTGTACTAGTTTTTCTTTTTGCTCATTTCCAGCATCTTGTCTTTGTAGATTTCCCTGTAATTCTCCAAACTCTTAGTAACAGGATTTGTTGTCATATGACGAATGTCTTCTTGGTTTAAGTCTTCTTTACTGGATTTTTAAAAGACTGATAGCCTTGTATCAGTCTACTAAGCAGAACTCTGGTATGCCTGAATATATGTTATGGTAAAAGCAGGCAAGAGCAAGTGCAGTGTTGTATGTCTTTTTGGATAGAGGTAATCAAGCATCTGTCTGAGTGAAGACCTCAGACTTGCAACTCAGGGAGTTGGAACTCAGATAATAAGCTGTATACAGCTCCTACTTGTCTAACAAAGTGCATTCCTGTTTAATTCAAAGTCACATTCCAGATTGCGCAACAGATGTGCCCTTATGTAACCTCTTATAAATGTCCAACACAGCAAGTCATCTTGCACTCATTGTGTGGTAGTAGTGTATTGTCCTCTTCATAGCTGCAGACTCAGCCTCTCTAAGCTTCAGCCACTCCCAGTTGTTGTAGCCAACTTTTAGAGAAAGACACAGGGGAAAAAATAGCAGTCATGGTGGGCCTTATTTCAGTCTTGTCACTCTTGTTGGGAATTATGTAATTGCCTAGACATAAGGTCTGGACTGGAAATTGAGCTGCACCAACCAATTAAGACTCCATACCACAGCCTTCTGGCTGGTTTTATGCTGAGCTGCTTTGCTTTTTATTTGGGAATGTTGCTTATGTTGATGGTTTAGGATATAGCAGTGGAAGAATTAAAAGACTTAATCCCTTTGAATCATTGGTTGCATTTGGAGAAACCAACTCAGTGGCTTTAAAACTAGATCTGACTTTTAGCTGCTTTCAGGCCATGAGATTCAAATCCTTTGCCAGCTCTGTTAGGTCCAAAAAATGTTTCTTTGAATGCTCATAAATCTTACTGAAATAATTTCTACACCCTTGTTTCTGCTTTCGCCTCTCCATCCTGTCCCACGGGTGCAATGTATTTCATCAAGTCTCCATCAAATCTATCAGTCTCTGCTCCTTAGTCATTGTTGCCTACTGTTTTCCCTCTTGCCTTCACATGCCTGGTCATTTTCTCACCAAAATCAAGGCACTTCCCTGTAAATTAAAGAGTTGCAGGACATTGTGTTGTTGTAAGAAGGGCAATGCTTCAAGGGCAAGTGTCACAGAATGAATTCTGAAGTTCATATGGTTCAAACCCCCTGCTCAAAGCAGTGGAGTCCTTTCTCCAACTGGGATTAATCCTGCAGATCACTCTGTTGTCTGTGCCTGACAGGTACCAGGCTTGCCCACATATGAGCCACTAAATTTGCCATTTATCTTCCATAGGTTCATGTTTTTAAGACTAAAATTTTACAGTACTGTGCTTGTGTTTGGCTTAGTAGCATTATTATACCAAACTGTACTGACTGTTGCCAGTCCTACTTATCCTCAAAAATCACCTTGGACAAATTGTTATGCTTAACAGTATCTGTCAGCCTAGCAGAATTTTTTATGTTTTTATTATATCTCATATCATTATGTTTTCTTCTCTATCTGGTTTTGTTTACTTGTTTTAGCAAGGCACTTCAAAAAAAGCTAATTGTTTTACAAGAAATCTACACATTTAAAAATAATGATTTCTTCAGTATTGCTGCAAATTATGGTATAATACCAAAATTTGCAGTCCACAAAACAGTAAAGGGCATGCTTGGGAAGAGTCTGGGGTCAAACACTAGACTGTTATTTTTTCATAGAATAGTTTTTTTCTGAGAGTCTTTGGACTTAATTAAAAAATTAAAAATCTGTGAGTCTTTGGTTTTAAACAATTTACTGGAAGAAATGCAACCAACATATCATCTAGGTATGTATATATTAGCACCAGCTGCCTTTGTAATTTGAACTGCCTGGATTAATCAAGCACCTACCTGATTAAAAATTGGACTACAAATGAGTGAGTAAATACTTAGCTGTTTTGAACAAGTCAGAGTTTGGGGGGTTTGTGTCAGCACTCTTGCTGGTTTTTTGGCAGCTATATTAACGAGCAGCTTTTCTTTCGTTGTTCAAATAGAAGCAAAACAGCCTTTGAATTTTGTACTCAGAAATTCCACTCATCTGCCTAATGTTCTTTTTTTAATTACAAGGATACACATATGACTTAATTAATCAAGCCTGTCTTAGGGAATTATGTATTTATTAATGGTTTCTGCACTCAAACACATTATTAAGGGATTTGTGCTAAGTACCTGACATAAAACAGCCTAATTTTGCTTGCTTTGCCTAATGTATTGAGAAACGGCTTGTTGATCAGATTTCAAAACATTCATGCTAAGAACTAATGTCCTATTTAGAATGTTTAAAAATGCAGCAATTAGGCAACTGAGTACTCTACTGGGTTGTATTTAAAATGAAGTCAGTGCCAGACAAGAAATGAAAAGGATGGAACTTTTTTGACCATAGTGAAGAAAAATTGCTTTGCTTTAGGCTTTTTTTCCTCCTATTTTTTCTTTTTTTTTTTTTTTAGTAGAAATTAAGTGGAATAAGCATATATTTTCATCTGTACATCAAGAAATGGAGTCTGAGATTGATTTTTGTTTTTCAGCATGAACCTTTGAGTTCAAGAAATATTTCTCCAGTCCTTCTTCATGACATTCCACATTACCTGGAATATGAGAACGCTTCTCCTGAAGTAATTACTTCAGTAATATTCCTGTGTCTCATCCTTTGTAGGGACTGACTACCCTCATTTTCGTGTATATGTACCATTGCAGTGCCTCATCTATAGAGGAATAACAGATGCCTGTCTTTAACAAAAGACAAGCTGTTTGGAAGCCATTAAGATTTGTTTATGAGAGTGATGCAGATGAATACACACTTTCACACTAACCTATATGAAGGTAAACAGAAAACCTTTTCAGAAAGAAGAAGAATTTATGCTGATATGGTTAGAAACAGGATATCACCATATAAGGAAAATTTCAATCTTTACAGACTCTCTCTCAGAAAGGCAAGCTGGCTTCTATGCATTTGGGTCTGGGTCTGAGTCTGAGTATGTTCAGTTATTTGGGGCACTATGTTTTACCCTCTTCAATGCCCTGCCTGAGACGAAGACGCTATGTTATCTCATTTTGTTTCTGCTGACCTAAGACAGCCAGATTTGCTTAAACTGGTCCTTCTCCCAGCTGCAGTTTTCTAGGCACTGTAAGCTGCAGTTCACCTGCCTGGGGAAATGGGAAGGATCCCAGTAGAAAAAACAATTATTACACTATGTAGCCCCAAGGAACCATGCAAAAAACCCCACACACTTTCTAAAGCTTTAGCTTTCACAGTGTTTTAAAATATTTTAAGTTCTATGTATTTAAGATTTGGGATTCTCTCACACCACTTCCTTCTCCACTCCCCTGCTTTACTTTCTTACACTGGAACAGCAATTCTTTATAAATTGCTGTCTAAAATAAATGATGAGTGCCCTTCATTGTAACCTTAGGCCTGTTTGTCTCTTTTTGGGTGGTTCATTACTGAAAAGTTCACCTGGAGCTCCCAGACAGTGACTGCTAACATTTGTCCACTGGTATTTTGAGTGAATAGAAGCTAATCCTGACTCGATCTTCTTTGTTAGTTCAGTTAAGTCTACAGGAATGAGGCACAAAGAGTTTGAAAGGAGTTTAAGTCCCACATGTGTACTTTAGGTTTCATAAAGTGTGCATGGATAGTTTCTCCAAATTTAAATGAAAGCTTAAAAAAGACATAGTTAATTTTGAAAAAACTGAAAAGTGCATTTGGTGTATGGAAAGGACAACAGGAAAGGGAAGGAAAGAGAAAATTGAATTATTTTCTAAAGGTTAAGCCAGGCATTTTGAATTAATGTTGAAGTCTCATTTCCTCCTCTCTGATGGTTTACCTGTCACTGAAGAGGATTAAAGCTATATGGGATCTGAATTCATGTAAATGTTAATGTGTTGACCTTATCCTGCTTACTTCATTCTTCTGCTTCCCATGGTAGTAAGACTCAGACTCACACACAAACTCTTTCAAAATGGACTTCTCTTCCATGTTATCCAGGTTCTTCAAAGAAAAAATCAGGATGAATCCTGGCAAGGTGTAGAGGTATCTGATGAGGTTGATTTATTTCCAATCTCTGAAAATGCTGTTTATTTGTCTTTTTTTTTCTTTCTTGTTTTTAACTACTAGTCTATAACTACTTCATTTTCTTTTTTAAATTAGTGATATTTCTTATACAAAGTTAGTGAGGAACTTGGTACAGAATTCCATTGAGAATCTCACACTCAAGGCATGCTAGTCTAGAACAAAGTGCTGCTTTGACAGTTTTCTTGTCAAAGGAATGCAGTTTTCTGACAGCTCTGGTATGTCTGACATATGGTATGATGCATCTGTAATTTGCATTCTGAGCAATGATTTGTGACTACTTTAACAGTAAAGGCTCAGAAATGTCGGACTTCAATTTTTATGTTGAAAATGATAGTTTTAATTTGGAGGCAATTTCAAGAGCTTACTGCCAAAGACTGCAAAATGTTTCACAAACAGTAGATATTTAATTTATACTTTCACAGCTACAAAAATTATGTTAGGATTAACTAAAATATGGGATCATAATTCCTTTAGTTTCAATCATCAGAAATTATTTTGAAGATGTCTACATGGAAGACTAGAAAAATTATGAGCTATGATACACAGTGATTGTTTATAAATTTAAGTTTTTTCTATTATAAAAATGCATTATACTACTAGAATAGTTGATTTAATTTGCTTCTAGACTATAATTTTAGTAATGGAAAACAAGATATATTAGCATGTTGCCTGGACATTAAAAGTCTAATTAAAATGAAAGCGACATATAAGAGACTCAGAAATTTTTGTAAGCAAGTGTAGGGGAAGGGAGTTACAATCAGTGCAAGAACTCACACAAGACAAATATTGACAAAATTATCAAAATTTAATGAATTCATAAAATAATCACAGATTGGAGTTGTTTACTTTGGAAAAGAAAATAGTATTGAATGGCCCATTCAAAAGAGATATATGGTAAGCATGAGAGAATGGTAGAGCAGTAGCAGTTAATGTAGTAGGCAGGAAAAGTGAATTTGTTGTATTGGAAGCAAATGATCCATAAATTGCAAGGAAATTATGAAAGTTCTGGTCTCAAATGGGTTTTCAGTAGGTTTGCAATTTATCATACACAGGTCAAAACTATTTCTTCTTATGCTAGATATACTTAAAGGTGTGACTTATATCTTCTGAATCTTGACACTTAGCATTATTTGTCCATTTTTTCCTCATAAGCTGCTGGTTGTCCTTGCAGAAATTATTCATTGGTTGGCTATCTCCAGACAAGCTGATATATTCCTTGCTGCTCAACCAAGCCAGACAACTCCTCAGGTTGTACCATAGCTGTTTCTCAGTCTGTGATCCTGTTGGTGGTGGTTGTTTGTTTGTTTGTTTGTTTGTTGTCCCTCCCACAGTGGGTTTAGTAATGTATGTGCTATCTACTTGTACTGCATCTTGGCATTCTTCCTAGGATCACACTGCTTTTGGTACTGGATAGTGCTCACAAGTCCTGCATGCAGTTTGAATGCAACTTAGATTTTGGCAACGGTTTCTGCTACTTTTTTAAAGATGATTTAGGTAACTGTGCTCTGCATGCAAGATTTTACTAGGCAACCACAAATGGGTATTGTGAACTGTGTGGCAGTTCAAAGGTCTTGCTCTTGTTACAGGAGACCTGAGTCTTTAGACTGTTTGTGTTAAATAGTCAGCTGCTTGTGCCTTTTCATCAAATGTTTTGACTCCAAGCACTGTATTTGTACATTACTTTAGCTGGGTTTGCCCATATTAGAATCACACATATTAGAGCACACATATTACTACACTGCTGTGGGTTTTGTTTTCCCCAAAGATCTGCTAAACTGTCCCGTAATTGTATGTTCACAATCTGTTATAAGGCATGGTGCGTGCTCCTGAATAACCTCATAGACTGTCTCTTGGCTGAAATTGAAACTTCTGCAGGGTATTTGTCCCACAGGGAGCACTAATGTCTGATGCACCTTTTAACCCAGGACACCTCATTTTTCCCCAAGAAAAGACCACATTTGTGTAGTGTGTACTAGGCCTCCATAGCTCCCGTCACAGAGAACCTCCAGACACAGTCTTGTGGCATCTATTGCAGTTTTCTAAGGGGGGAAGCAAAACTAGGAAAGTGTTTAATGATTTTAACTGTTTCTCTAGTGGCTCCAGCCTCTGAAGACAGCTTTCTTTTTTTCTCTTGCTTCCTTTTTCAGAATAGCAGTGTCCTGCACTGGAGCCAATGTCTGGCTCTTGCTTCCCACTTCCAGCTGTTCCTGCAGCCATCCAAACTCATCCCTGCAATAATGTCTGGACATCTGTGGCAGCAGCTGGGAGCAGGGAATGAAAGCCAAGGCTTTGAGGCCCTCCAGCTCTTGCTGTGCAGTACACTCCCGGGCTCAGAGGATGGCTGCCTCTGGCCTCAGGGTCCTCCTCGGGCCGGCACTGCTTCTGGTTTGCTCAGTGCTGTGTGGTGAGGAGCACAGCCTGCTCTCACTCTCGCAGTCAGGGAGTTCAGCAGTCTTGGAATGAAGAGGCAATGATTCCATCAGAGCATGATTCTGCTTGGCCTTAGGGAAAGGTATTTTCACTGCTGCATGCAAAAGAACAAATGGAGGGGTGAATAAGACGTGACTCACTAGATGTGCTGGCAGTTTCATAGGGCTGAGTGCAGACAGAGTCTGCAGACCAGGAGCCCACCGGGACCCACAGCTAACCACCCCTCCCCTCATCTTCTAAGCACACAGGAGAGATGGGGTCAACATAAGCACTGTGAAGGTGCAGGCTCATTATGGTGTGTGAAGTTCGTGCTTGCTGAATTTGCTTTATGGGCAGAAATTCAAGTAATGCTGCTCTTTCCCAGAGTCTAGCTGCTGAATGAACTGTCATGCCCCCTGCTTCAAATCCTTCCTAAGTATACTCCAGTTACATCATTGAACAAATACAAATTGGACAATTAAAAAAGAAAATACATGTGTGGAGCATTTTTATTTCTTTTTTCTAGGCAGCAATTCGTTTTTGCATGTTTGTGTACAAATACAGTCATGCTGGTGGCTACCACTGGAAACACCCCTTCTTTACTGCTGGAAAAAGTCTGGTTGGCCCAAGTGAGACGAAAAAAGTTTCAGAAATTGCTGGGGCTGTAAATCCATATGCTTGCTTTTCTCTGCTTCCATCAGCAAAGAAGACTGTGAAATATCTTACAGGCTTCTACAGATCTTGTACATTTCAAGGCACTTGGACAGAAATGCTTGCTATTGATATCCCATACCCTTTGCCTGTATTAAGTGGATTAGGGAAGTACATTTTTTGTTAAAAGGACTTTTAAATAGTGTTATCATTTTAGCAGCTAATACTAATAGCCTAGGTTTGCCCATACAGAGAAGACAGATAAAGGAAAACCTTGAGACAAGTGAGATTCTGAGGTATGAAGGATAGGTGCCCTGTCTCTGTACCCTTAGATGAGGTTCAATGGCTGTAAAAGGGTGTCAGACTTGCATAGGTGCCTATTACTGAATTGCTAATCAGACCTGAATTATGAAAATGTCCCTGAACTCATATAATCAGTGCTAGTTTTGAAGCCCTGGATTATTATGCTCTTTTCTCCCAGTGCTTTCGCTTTGTGAACTGTGACTTACATTAGTTTTTCCACTTCCTTGGCAGTGAAACTTTTAAATGGAAGAATAGTAAAAAGCTTTGTAGAATGTAGGGCTTTCTTACAGCATAAATGTCGTTGCTCATATTGAGAAAATGGATACTCTGACTACAGGTGTTTGTGGAAAGAAAAGAGTGGTAAAAATATCTGACTAAAAAATAAATGTGACTAAATTGAGTGGTTCTTCATTCTAAAGTTGATACTTGGAAAAAAATACTGAATGATATTCAGCTGAAGTTACTGTAAAGAATACAGCAAAAGATGCTGTTAATCATTATGAACAACTAAATTGTTTACCTTTTCCATAAAAGAAAAAAAAAATCTGTTTTGTTTTAAATGCACTTATATTAGGTTCAGATTTCACAGTGTGTCATGACATTAAACCAGTTTTCATCTGAGAGGGCAAAGTTCAAAGCTTTTCAGTGGTATTTTGAATGACTTTTAGTTCATGATGGAAAAGTTTTACTTGGGAATCCATTACAAATCTTAGAGCAAGTGCTAAGGATGTTTTGTCTCCTCACATGCTAAAATGTTCTTTAAGTGAAATGTGTGATTAAATTTATATGTCCTCTTATGCTCTTCACAGGGAATAATACCAATTTAGTGCACACTCATGTTCTTCTGGAAACCTTTTGCAAATGCTAATTTTTCTCTGTACTGTTATGAAACAAAGTTATTGTATACCTCAGTGGTTGTTGCTGTTGTTGAAAGAAACATTTGGTTAAATTGTGTCCTGGTTTAGGACAAATTAGGGGAAGGTCTCCAGAAGGAGCCCCCCAGAAAACAAACCTCCACCACCCCTCCCCGCAGCTCTGGGTTTGGGAAGGAATTCCTCGTCGGAGAAGTGGAAAAAACCTATTTATTGACAAATAAACAAAAACACTCCCCAACACAAGGGAAAAGAACAATAGTCCCAGATGATACTCAGGCAGTTGCTGTGAAGGAAGGGCGCAGAGCTTCTCTCGCGGGCCCCGGAGATCCCAGATATTCCCAGGTCAGGTCCAGAGCCGGTCCAATGATCTTCGGGGTGGGGGGGGGGGGGGGGGGCGGAGCAGGGAAGACAGAAAAGGGAGCGGGAAAAAAAAAGGAAAAGAAAAAAAAACGGAAGCAGCGAAAGCTAGCAAAAGCAAAAGCCAGCAGCAAAAGCAGAGCCAGCAGCAAAAGCAGAGCTAGCAGGAAAAAAAAAAAAAACAAAAGAACAAAAGCCCAAAGAACAAGTAGCCCTGCCGCGGCAAAACAGCCCGCCGAAGCGAGGGCAGCTGTTAGACATAACAGTATAGAACACAGGGACAAAGCTGCACGATTGGGATAGGAGGCACCGTCAACCCAGGACAAATTGCCAGGACTTGAGGGGAAAAAAACAGCTGCTTTTCTGTGCACTGTGAAATTTGTCTCTTAACTTCCTGATATACTTGGCAAGTCTTTTAAACCAATGTTAAATAGGAAAACATCCTGATCAGCTGAAAAACCTTGTGTTCTGAAACACATTTATAAAATAACTCCTGACTATTTAACAAATAACTTCATACTGCATTTGCTGGAAATGTGTACCATATGTTTCCTTGGGGATTAAGCTTTTACCTCTAGATACTGCAAAGCAAATAGAATTGCTTTGAATAAAAGGAAAGCCACAGAGGAACAGAGAATCTGGGTACCACAACAGCTTTCACAAAAAGCATGTTGTCTGGAAATACAGAATTTTTTACATGGCGAGCAAGGGACAAGGGGTAGGAATCACTGCAGGATGACAGTAGTGGGCTGGAACTCAGACTGCAACAAATTCTGGGGATCTAAATTGCTCCACTCTGAAGGTGCTTTCCAACAACACACCTGGCCAAGAACATTTTCATTCTACAGACAAATCAACTGGCAAGAATAGGTTAAATTTCTTCTCAGGTTAGAGGCCAGGCAAACTTCCTGACTTGTGAAGCATGCCATAGCTGCAGACCAAGCTTCAGGCCTCTTTGTTCCAAGTTTGCTGCCATCACCCACTGATGCATCAGACTGGGACTTCCTTGCCCATTCCTCCCACTGAAAAACCTCTTCTATTTCTCCTCTCAGCTTACCTTTTACTCTATCCTTATTAACTTGTAAGATTAACAGAAAAAGTGGAATAAGTGATGATTTCACACTTGGCTGTTTTGCTGTGACAAAGTTATCAGGCTGAGGCTCTAAACCTTAAAATTTCTGTTGCACACTGTATGTACACTTGCAAAAGGGATGATGAAAGACTGAACAATCCTGGGATGGTATTCTGACCCTCACTATTTCAGGTTTTTGTTAAACTGATCTTCTTGGCTTTCTGCCAATTGAAAATTTGAAATGAAAATCTAAATTGCCTAATTGAGAGAATGAGAGGAGCACTCAACTTGTTCCTCATCAGTTTGTCTTGGAGGTAAATGGTGACATGGTGGGACATGTGGTGTACAAACTTGAATGACTGGGCCACAGAAAGATGTAGTTTGAAATAATAAAAGCATAAACTTATTTTCTCTCTTTTTTGGTGCAATGTAATTATTATGCAAAATATAGTTATTTCATAGATGTATTTTTCAATGGAGTTATTTTTACAATGAAATTAACTGAACCACCAGTTGCTAAACTGTTACAAAATTAGGACTTTTTGGCAGCCATCTCTTGGGCAGTGGCACTATATTCGTGAGTTGCAGAGCTAGGGAGCAAATCAGTGACTGGATGCCAAAGTAAATGTAGGTATCCTGAATCTCTCTATATTGATTTTATTTAATTTTGTGATATTCATGTGAGTAAGGAGAGAAGAAGGGAGAAGAAATCTCTCTTGAGATGTTGTTGATGCCTGCCATTGGTTTTGATGTAGTCTTTGCAAAGAAACAACCCCTTTAGGTAAGTGAGAACACTGACTGTATTACTCATCAGTGCAGTCTAGAAAACTGAATGTGTGGTGACATTACTGTGAATATTACACTTTTAATAGAGAACAGCATGAAATTCTGCGTGTACTTATCAGGATAAAAGGTTTCAGATAGACAAAATCTGTTGATCTGTAGGATGGATTTTTAAAAAGTGCATAGGCATCTGTTTATCTGGACACTTTCTGTAAGACCTAAGAATAGCTGAAATCTGGATATCCCTCATCCTTTCCATCCTAAAGTTTGATTTTAAAATGAATAATTTATCTGCCAATAAAATCTTTACAGGGTTAAAAAAAAAAAAAAGAAGAAAAAAATAGACATTGCTGCTTTCTCTGCTGGACTAAAGTTATTTCAAACATTGAGTGTTTCATTACCTCAACCTGACATTTGAGTACTTCAAGAAGAGAAATATTCTGGCAGAGTCACAAGCACAGTTGGTTCTCAGTAACATGTTGTATTTGTGATAAGTGATTCTCAAGCATGCCAGTGTACAATCTCAATCACTGTATAAGTGAGTAAAGAAGAAGAAGGAAGGTTCATAGCACTTGTTTCACAGCACAATTTTTGTGTAGTGAAAAGATGCATACGTTCTCCAATTACCAGCAAAAAAATCTAACTAATCTAACGAATAAATTAGTTATTCTTTGTTTTATTGACAGTACAGGTCTTCCAGAGGTAACAGAAGAGGATGTGATATTTGTGCTTCTTTTTGCTCAGTTAGAGCCATCCTTTTCTTTGAAAGCTGTTTTAGGAAAAATAACTTTTCTCATGTGCCACACTGACCCCTTGACTGCTCAAGGGCTAAATAATATTAACTTAGATAGACAGTAAAATTCCTGTGGTGTATTTTCTGGCATATCTGTGGAAACTATTGAATAGCTAGAGAAGTATGTTAATGAACATATAATCTTACTGTTCAAATCGTAAATTATATCTTCATAAGGAGCTTATACCTTTTATGCTGAAACTTACTACAAAACTTAATACAACCTTTTCCATTTTTCAAAAAAATACTTTTAAAAAGCCCTAAAACACCTTTAATGATACCTTTGACCTTCGACTATTTTATAAATAATGGTAATTCTTAGGTTCTTAATGAGATTTCTAACTTCCTTCTGAAGATGGGGAAACTAAGGTTGAAGCATGTTACATTCTTTCAAAAAGAAAAATAATGATAAAAAAGGGATTTGAATCTGAGGTTTTGGCATCCCCTTGAGTAAGCTCCTTCCTTAACTGTTTGTATTAAACTCAGTATGCCCCCATTTCTGTGCTACTACTTAATGTAGGACTAAAATAGGGTTATGGCTAAAATAGGATCTTTGGCCCTCCTAAAATCAGGATAGTTAACCACTGGCTAGTGGTTGACAATTGTTTGGTGCACCTGGACTCAAGTCCTCTGTTGGTTGGTTTCTTAGAAAGATCTTCAGTACCTGTGAAGGGATATAAATAGATCTAGACATCAGAGCCAAAAGTGTGATTCACAATTCCATGTGTAACTGTTTAGTCACCTTTTATTTTTTGGCAGTGAAGTTTTTAGTCCCTAAAGATGTGCCAAAAAAGGTTTTCTTTTGTTAGTGCAGAGGTGATCAGTGCCTGAGTTTTGTCCAGTATTCAAAATAAAATTCCTCCAGTTTCCACAACCTTTCTCCCTAGACACCCTCTCCCATAGAACCTGGTCAAGTGTGCACATTTTTCAGCCATCTGAAGCAAACTTATGCAGTTGAAGTTCACATACAGCATGTTGCAATTGCAGTCCTAGTCCAGGGCTGTAAGCAAGGTGGCCGCGACCCTTCCCCCGAGATTCCTGAGTGTCCTTGGCATCCACCAGACAACTGGCATAGGAAAAACAAGACAAGCTCTGCTCACCACTCCAATGAATGAATTATTAACAGAAACAGAAAACAAGCTTTACTCGAAGGATGGGCAGAGGTGGACAGCCCGGGCACTGAACTTACAGTGATTTATAAATTGGGGAGGTCTCATGGGAGGGTACAAATCCTTAGCCAATCAGGTACACACTTCGGGGAGGATCATAATGTGGGATTTACACAGTAACTGTACAATGACCAGTGGGGAACACAAAGGGTGGGAAATGATTTGAACCGGCCCCTGGGGTGTCCAAGATTAGAGGATTTCCAAAGTGGGAGGGACTAGCACAGGGTAGCATTGACAGATGGATGGTACAATCATGAACACAGGGTGGGTCCAAAGGGTGAATGACAGCTGTATTAAGGAATGCAGTAAAGACTAAACCAACCACACAACGAAGAGAGGGAGCGGGGTGGGGGCGGGGGGGGGTTGCGGGGGGTGGTGGTACAGGATAAACCATTTGAGGGATTAGAATCAGGAAGAAACGCATCACCACAACAGTACATTAATGACCTCTTTCCCTGCTCTTCACCTTTCTGCATTGAACCAAGTATAGTGCATGGAGTGAAAAGCTTGAATTTCAGTTTCTTCTCTCACAGACAAAATTATTTGCATATTTTGAATTTGAATTATTACAGAAATATTAATATTTATATCTCTGCTATGGCTATATAGAACTGCTATTTCATGAATATGGTCTTGCTGTTTTGGAAAACTTAATTGCATGAGACTGTTCATAAATTTGTGACATTTACTGTTACAATCAGAATAATGCTGAATGCCTCACTGCTTTTTAGTCATTCACATTTCTCTATGATAACTCTTCTTGGAGAGAATTTATTCATTACGCTGGGCAGCTTACTGATTTTAAACTGTTTTTTTGTTTTGTGTTCTGGACATTAATTGCTGGTGGCTTCACTTCAGTGAATTCTCATCTGTATTTTAGTTTTGCTGCCTGCTTTGTGCGGGATTGGTCTTATTGTGAACACAAATTTACTATCAAACAATCCCTTTTATTGGCAGTTATCAACAAATAACACAGAAACCATGTCAAACTCATTTCACTGAAAGAAGAAAAATTGTTGTGGTTCGTCCTTTCTTGTTTGTCAGTTAGCTCTTAGAATGTGTTAAGAGAAACTTACTTTTGGCTTGGTTTGGGGTATTTTTTTTTAATCAAAAATAAAACTTTTGGCTTAGTTTGGGTAGTTTTTTTGGGTTTTGTTTTTGTTTTTGTTTTTTTTTTTTAATCAAAAATAAATAACACCAAACACCTTTTAAATGGAACATTTTCCTTATATTTGGGAAATGTCTTCTCTTCACTATCATTATAAACTGTTTTATATATTTCTATTTCACTAGATCACACAAAGGTTGTTTGTAACTATTTTCAACTATTGATGATTGGAAAAAAATAGCTGAGAGGGTTATATAGCCAATCAAGGTACTTTATATGCAATGTTCTTGCAACTCAGAGTGGGATTTCAGTAGAATTCAAAGGTCACTTATTTCCATTCTTCTTGAAGTCCTATTCAACTCCTTTTCTCATCAGAAGAAACTGGCCCAATTTCTAGTATCTGAAAGAAAATAGAAGAGATCCTACTAATTCAGGAATCATCATAAATTTTCTTCTTGGGAGTAAAGTGAGAAAAATGATGGGCAAGCAATTGCAAGACATTTTTGAACATCTTCAGCTCATTGCACTGCTTATGAAACTGAATTCTTCCCAGTGATGTAATGGTGATTCAAAATGTTAGGAAGCTGAAATTGTAGATTCCCTGGGGACAAAGAGGACAGAGTCACTCAAGAAATCAGAGGTTACTGAGGAAATAAAACTGGATGAATGAACATTGATCTATGAGATTTGCTAAAATCATGAGGCAGCTTGAAGGTACCAAGCTAGCACAAGTCAATATGCTCTGTGTGTGTACTGGGGGACATAATGGGGGACTTACTCTTGTACGGAGTCAATAGTTTTCCTGTATTCTTCCTATACTGATGTACATACATTTGTCAATCTGAATTGTGCAGTTTTCAGATTTTATTTAGGAATTTTGTCAGTCTCTTCCTAGATTTATACAGTTCCCCTGCTAATGGATGTCAACATAAGAGAAAGACTTCCCTTTTTCATACTTTGCAGAGATTCTTGGTTATAGTCCCTGAGAGAAGTAACTCCTAAGCATGATTAAATTTGAATCATAATCTGTATTACGGAGGAACTAAGTCTTCATGTAGTTTGGGTAAAATGCTAAAAGCTAGACATTCTTTTTGCTATTGTTGATTCTCCAGGAAACTGATTTTCTACTCCTGGCAAAGGTTTAATATTCAGTCATGGATGATCCTTAGAATCAGTCATGTTCACTGCCTGTCTAGAGTAAATCTGTGTCCACAGATGTAATGTAAGGTATTTTTACAGATAGCAGCCCTGATCCTGAAGGACAAAGCACAAATATCTTAAGGAAAAGAAAGGAAATCCTATATATGCAAGCTTCAAATGTATTTTTGTAGATTTTCTGTTCAAACTGTGGCTGTGTGTCATTGTTTGTGGCAAATTAAATTTAGGTAAGTTTTCCTGAAAATAACTGGGCTGTGAATGTTACCCATTATGCAAAGAACTGTAAATGCAGAAAAATGAAACCAAGTAATGTAAAATCCAAATATCGTTTATGGGGTAACTCTTATGGTGTTAGTTGCTAGGTTCAGATTGGAATGTTTTAGGGAGGAACCTCAGGAAAAAAAATCACACTTTGATCATGGGGTGTGGCTGCGGAGTGTGAACATTTGTACTTTCCAGATAACCTTCACACTCCACTCCACACCCCAAGATAAAAGTTCTCCATGACCTTACAACTTTTTATCAAAGACTGAAGAAATATTCTTGTCAGTCTCTGAAAAGGCCGTAAATAATTGGTTCTACTTTTAACATATATCTCTGAGTCTGTATCAAAATATAATTTTGTATAGTAAAGAAACAAAGAACCCAAGCTCACATAGTCCTTGAACATCTTCTTAGCCTTCTTAGCTTAATTTAACAAAGCAATCATTATTTTACAATGCCTTTTTCCTGCAAATTTCATTTAAGTTTTCTTTTATCCATTGTTTTAGAGATTGAAAAATGTCAACCCCAGGCATTCTGATTTCCTGCACTTTGCAAGCATTGTATTTAGCTCTTGGCAATATAATATAACCAACGCCAGGATATCATGACCCTGTAAATAAATTGAAGGATGACAGATTTGGGGCCTCTCTTTAAATTAAAGGTGGACTAAACAGGATTTTGGGTTACAAATATATTAATGAGATTGTATTGTTTCTCCTCCAATTTTTATTGCTTTAAACGTATGCCCCTTGAAAAAAAATTTTAGATAATTAAAAATGTTTATGCAGTGGCAAACCATAGTTGTAGTTTCTTCAGTGAAGGGATTTCAAAACCTTAGAGGGTCTTACCCTTTTGAAAGAAAAACTTTGAGAATTATTAGACTTTCAAACCATACTCTTTTGTAGAATACAGATGATTACAATCATAATTTTTTCCTCGTCTTTAATGTCAAAACGCCAGTAACTGGGGATTTGTGGGTCCAGTGTTTAAAGATACATTTAGCATTTATGTGCAAAAAAAATTTTTTTAATCTCACAGGATACAGGATTCACTGTCTAAGTAAGCGTATCTCTGTATGCCAACTGCAATCACATTCTTGCTGGTCTATACATGTGTCCTTTTGTAGCCTCCTGCCTGTATCCATTTCAGCAGTTTCCAGTGAATAAAGATAAAATCTATTTCTGCAGGTCAAATAATCCTTAACAATCAGAAAAGTCTAAGGGAACAGTGCACTGCTTATTTGGCTGATTGCATCCAAATAGAAATCAAAACTGTAAGTTACATTCTAAAATCAAGCGCACAAAGGCCAGATTTTTGTAGGCAGCGTGATCAGTTATTTGCATGTTTCCTTCCTTTTGCCTTGTAGGAAGGTGTTTTGTCTTGGAGATGAAATAAGCAAGGGCTAAACTAATTAACTAACCAGCAGTGATCTACAGTCTCAGCACCACACATTCCTGAAGATTTATCCCATTTTGAATACGCTGCCATTTCCCTCCAGGGAAATAAAGATTGCTGCCTATTAAAGATGGGGACAGAAAAAGGCACCTTCACTGGAGACAGCCTGTACAAGAAAATAATACTGTAATCATTCCCTCCAATCAGCTGAAAAGGATTAAATCTTCTGCTTCTAAAGTAATGTTCCAATTGAGCCTTGGGGAAGAATAATTCATGATTAGGGAGAAGGCTGGTCTAGCAAATGTGAACATTATGTCCGTTACTTAAACACACTTCCTGGGCTGACTGCTAATGTACCCAGGGGACCTTGCAGCAGCAGCAACTGATAGGAGCTATGAAATAGGCCGACAAGGACAAGAAGTATTATCATCTGCATTCAACAGCACTACATAGACTTTACCACTGTTAAATCACTGCCTTTGGTAAATAGCCCAGATAACTCATTTTAATAGAAGAATTCTTCTCCCCTTTATGTGTATTAAACAACAGACTCTTATGAGCTGTGGCAGTGTATTGATTCCTGGGAAAGGCAGCATGAATACCAATTCTGTAATTTATGCTGTTTTGTGGCTCTGGCTGTATTTGTTATGCATAGTGTATTAAACATTCAATAGCTCAATTTAATCTTTGCAGCCAAATTGCACAGCATATCATGCCAGATAGTGGTTGTTTCATATACACAGCCCATCTGCTTCCTGTTCTATAATTCATTCAGCAGGCAAAGTTTCTGGCAGCCTCAGGCTACCATAATATATATGTGTGTGTATATATATGTCTGTGTGTGTGTGTGTGTGTGTATCTGCACACACACACACACACACACACGCACACACACACACACACACATATACATACATGCAAACTCACCTAAGGGTAAATGCTCCTTTGTTTTTTGATGTTACTTTATGACTGAAAAAACCCACTACAATTGTCACACAAAATTGTTTCTTAGAAAGGTGTCTTCTTAATTTTAAAGGAATTGTGGAGATAGTATTTAGAACTTCAGCTCTGTGAGTGTTTTTAGAGGCTAGTAGTAATTCAAAGTTAAGCTAAACCAAAACAAAGCACTCCTTTTCATCCAGGAAAAACAGCTCTTTCCAAACAGCTCAGAGGGCACACTTGTCCTAAGGATAGGTCTATACTGAAGCCCTAACCTGTACTCTGGCTGTTTCAGTTGTCCTATTAGCTTTATGTATGTCCATTGTGTACCTATATGCAATATGCACTTCTCAAAAAATTGCTTTGAAGTTATCCTAACCATTGCAGCTGGGGTGACTCCAGCCTGAGCTGGGGAACTACAGCTGATGGCTGTGCAGGACACGTCTCTTGACAGCTCTGTGGGGGAACTGGTGCCAGAGGTTTCTCGCTCAGCTTTCAGATGCTATGTGTTGGAAGCCTTGGCGAGCTGGAGACTGGTATTATCTGCTGGTATTGGTGGGTAGGAGGTATTCTGAAGTGGTTCCACTTAACTAAAGGTCTTGTCTTCCTTATCCATTAGGTATTCTGACATAAAAGACACCTTCCAAATCTGCTTTGCATTTCTTTTCTTCTTTCACTTATATCTTCAAATTGCTTCCCCCTAGTAGTCTATTTGTGATTTTGGCATCTATTTGGAACAAAGTGTAGTATTTTTTTATGGGGAAGTAACATGGTCTATACTTTAGGTGTACCTAACTATATAATATGTATTTCTTTAATATAGTAGCATGAATGTACATAATGGTGCAAAGATTGACCATTTTCCTATATAATCTATAGAAGTTTTAGCTCCTTCAGGGATGAATACAGGTGACTTTTTTGTGGTTGGTCTTGAATGTTACAGACCCAGCTGCACTATTTTAGTTCTTACAACTTTGAAAATTTTATTTGAAAGGCTAATTACTGTATTAAGATTTTCTTTTTAAACACATGCCCAGCAAAACACAGAGGTGGAAATGTGAAGTGATCTGGCAAATTTAAATAAGTATATATAAAAATAAAATTTAAAAACTGAAATATAACTATATGTTTATCATGCGATATGTGATAAAAAGAGAGTTAATGATTCTTTTTACTGTATCACATGAGATAAAAGACACTTTGTGCATGGAGATTTTTGCTCAATCTATTTTATGATCACAAAAATTAGTCTAAAACTAGCTCATCTGCAGATCTCAATTTCAAACTGAGAGGAATGGTCTAAAGATGACATAGGACACAATACAAACAGCAGTCCCAAGAACTTTGGAAACACATAGTTTCAGAGAATATAAAATGAATATAAAGTTGTTCAAAACATATTCCTTATGCTGGCTGTGTCAGACTGAAATGCCGCTTGAATTATGTCGGAGGAAACATTATGCAAGATGAGCAAAGCATTTTATTTAGAAGAATGTTTATTAACTGCACTACCTAACAGATGTTACCTAGCTAATAGTATTCTGAACTTACATACTGCTAACACTGAGGGTTTTTTGCAGTAGAGAGCTTTCAATTTTTGCCTGCTCTGGAAGAAGAGGGTCCCAACTGGCATTAAAAAAAAAAAAAAAAATTACAGGTGCAATATTCCACTACATCTACAAGCCTACACTTACTACAAGCTGTACCAACTTGTCAGAGATTCTTCGAGTCGAACAGGGTTTGAACCAGTGAACTAAAAGGCAAAAGAAGGCATTTTTGCTGTCTAGTTTTTTTTAGATGAGGCAGATGGTGCACACTGGCAGCATCAAATGTCTATGTGTGTGACAGCACTAGAGGTTTGTGCTGTGTAGCATTCACTGTGCTTGTGGTTGCCCCCAAGGTGTGAAAACTCCAGCTGACTTACTGGAGTATGTACATGAGCTTGGAGAGCAGCACTTGGTCCTGTACCTGTGGATGTCAATGCTTTTATTAACTTCCCTGAGACTGATCACTGACCCTGTTGCTAAAAAGTCCTCTTTAATTGCTTTGCAAATTTGAGACATTTAGAAAGGCAGAGCCAATACTTTTCTTCTCTTGCAGCCAACACAGTTGTTTAATTGAGCTCAAATCTTTGGCCATTAGTACACATGAAGGCAGATCTTAAATTTTTCTTTTGGCATTGTGAATAGATTTTGTGCTTTGGCATGCTTCTGCAAAATGCATCCAACAATGTGACCTGACCACACAGCTGAGGGTCCTCTTCATAATGAATCAGCCTTGATTTCAGTAGCTGTATTTTATATATTACAATATCCTGCTGACTTGGTCGGTTGTGGAAATACGGAGTGCAAGCTGTTCAAGAATCATTGCAAGGCAAGTAATTTTTCATGTCTATACTGAGATAGAAATCCTTTCACTCACTCTAGCCATCTTATTTGTAATTTCTTATGTCATTCCTGCTTCGGTCAGGAACTGCTGACCAAAATCGACAATCCTACTGATGCATACCACTGGTTAGAAAACTTTTGAATTTTTTTAAATAGTTTTTTTGTTCAAACATCCAACATAAACAGTTAGGTGGTGCCATACACTGTTGTTTTCTTCAATTAAAAAATCACTACAAAGTTATGTGCTAGTGGTTCCTTTCCTCTTTCCTTTCTGTGGCTTTGAATACAACCACAGAACTTGCAATCTTGAGTTACCTCCAGGGTCAAATGCATAATGTAACAACTTACCTCCTGTTTGATTTCCAAACCCTGGCACTCTGGGGATATATCTTTATTGTAGCAGTGTTGACTTGTAGCACTACAGGCTAACAAATCAATTCCTCCTTCAAACCATCCTATCATCTGTCAATATGAAATTCTAGCAATTACTAAAGTAGGATGGCTGCAAAGCATCTGAAAAACATTCCCTATTGATTAGTTCATTGTTCCAGAGTATGATGAACTTGTTTAAGAAAAATTGATCTGGCAAATTGATTTTTTTTTATCAAGGAATCATATGAATGTTATTTAAGTAACAATATTTTTAGCCTTGAGAATGTGTAATATATATTTGGTGTATATACACATAAATCAAAAAAAAAAAAAAAAGAAAAAGAAAAAGAAAACTTAAAAGAAGAAAAAATAGAGGAAAGAAGTGACTTGGGGTGATTTTATGATGATAGTCTATTTCCTGGTAGTCCACTTTATGCCCAGAAATGGCCGCTGTGGCTTTAAGGTGGACCCATGGAAGGGGCAGGGAGCCTTGGGCTCCTGGTGCGGGTTTTATTCAAAGTCTCTCTCCCCAGCGTGCGCTCAGCTGTGGCGTGGATCGCTATATCACTATATCACTTGCCTTTGCTAGATTAGTTCTTCTGCTAGCTCAAGCAACAAGCTTCTTTTTTATTCTTTTCCCCACTTTTCCCATGGACTCCAGCAGCGATTCTTCAGCCTTTTTTTTTTTTCCTTTTTTTTTTTTTTCTTTTTTCTTGAACTTATTTTGGGCTTTCTTTTTTTCAGCCGGAGATCCAAATCTCCCAGACGGTCTCTCGGGAGCCTGCTCTGGCCGGTCTGAGCCACGGAAAAACCTAGCCCGGAAAAGAAAGGACACCAAAACCCACCAGCTTCGCCTGCTGTGAGGAGGAGGCTAACACCAGAAGTCCAGCAAGTTTCCATCTGTTTTGCCCGAGCTGCAGCGTGAACTCCTTTACTTTTCCCCTCCTGCAGACACAGGGGCCAGCCGCCATTTTTGTCCTCCCAGCCACACGGCCAGCTGGTGGGTGGGGGTAAGGTTTTGAAAGTTCAATATCTAATATTTATTCAATCTTTTTTTCTTCTGTGCCTTGCAGGCACCTTTTTTTTTTTTTTCTTTTTTCCCACCCACTGATTTTCATTTCTCTCATTGGCAAACAGAATTACTGAAGCCCTTCTCTTTAGAGAAAGCACTCATTCCAGAGCGTTTTTCCCCTAACATTTGTCTCTAAACCGAGACAAAACGGAAGGATTTTATATAAAACAACTTCGAATTTGGAATTTTTTCCCCTAAGGCTTTTGGGTTGTTTTCAAACTCTCCCAAGCATCATTTTCTTATTGTCCAATTTTTTCCTTTCTTTAATCAAAAGTGTATTAAAAAGTGAAGTTCCAATATTTAATGAATAAATTCATTCCCTTGGGATGCCCCAGGTTGTTTGGGATATGTGCTCTTTTATGTCAAAGTCAAGATGCAGTTTTTCACAACCAGTCCCTTATAATACAGATGATGAAGGGAATAATTAATACTTGGAAAGTACAATATAATTTCAGCTTTGCCACTGTGTCCATATTCTTGCTGCTCTGCTTTCACTCTATAGGAGCTAAAAGAACCCAGCCCATATCAACCACAATCTTCTGCATTATAGTGCTTTGAAAGGTATTGCTCCCACTAAGAGCATGCAAATGATCAAATAATAGTAAAGTCATAAATAAATTTTTCCCCACCTTGCTTTTTCCTCCCTGCACCATTTCAGGCTTTAAACCGGTATAAAAATGAATGTTGAACAAACCCAGAAATTCTGTTCCTATTCAGAGAAAAAATAGTAGTAATTTGCCACAGAACTACTGTATTCTGAAAACTCATCCTATAAATCTTATTCCCAGAGTTGCTTTACCATAATGTGTGGAACCTAGGACAATGCAGCATAGAATCTGCTGTGTGTTCAAGACATGGTCAATTAGTAATTTTTCACTTTTGATATCTATGTAGGTTCTTCTAAGATATGCTGAGAAATCACTGGGTATTGTTGGGTCTTCACGGTTACTGCGTAAATCTATATGCCAAGTATTAACATTTTTTCTTCAAAAATATTACATTCAATATATTGAATATCCAGGAGTATACTGAATTTGAATGACAAAGACAGCAGCAGCAGAACTCATGAAAAACTTCGAGTGGTCAGATTTGTTGTTAAAGCAAGGGTCTTCCAGATAGAATGTGACACAAGACTCTGTTTTCAGCAAAATTGCTCCTTATATATCATGATAAGCTATAATGAATGAAACACACTCATAATTTGAAAGTGAAATAACAATACATATGTAGTGTTGGAGTCCAGGGCATTCCTCTGGGTGCTCTGGAAGGTCGCAGACCTTGGCAGAGGGGTCTGGGACCCAAACAAGAGGGTTTGAGATCTGTACAAGAGGGTTTGAAACCTGACAGGGGGGTCTGTCCAGGGGGTTTGCCTGGCACAGAGCCCAGGAAGACACAAGTTTTGATTTCAGTCCATGAGAAAAACTTCCAACACAGAGAAGAATTATAAGTCACAAAGATGTGAAAAACAGTAATGTAGTTTATCATCGGGTGGAAAATTTTGTAGTTTTGGAGTTCTTAGAATAGGGAACAAGATGGATGGTTTAGGGCGGTACTCTAGATTGTTCTCCTTCTTCCTCATCCTCCATTTTCTGATGTGATGATGGCACAAAATAATTTAAGGAGATTGGGTCAGAGTAGAAGTGACCTGTGGTGGTGTGTTTTTGAGTTTCAAACATGTTTCATGTATACTTCAGTTTTATGTACTCCATTTTGTTCCCTTGGACTCCATTTTGTTCTTCTATACCCCATGTTGTGTGTAACCCTCCCCCATACCTTTCCCCAGCAACTGCCCTGTGATTGGTTCCCCCCTTGAGTTGTCAATCTTGTATTATGTATCCCCCTGGTCCTGTCCATCATCCCGGGGCCTCTCCCTGAGTCTGGAAAGTTCGGGGAGAGGCATCGAGTGATTGGGCAGGATCCAGTCATCCCCCTCCCACTCCCCTTTGGTTTGTTACTGTATATGTCAGTTATGTGATCAGCCACTCCCCAGTTTGCTCCTATTCGTGCTTTCTGTAACCCATCCCTGGAACCCACCTCCCTTTAAAAGGTACTGTCCCTCTCTGCTAGTTGTCTCTCCTGGGGCACTGGCAGTGAGGTGAGGGCTCCCTGCCCAATAAACTCCTGTTCTGTTTCACCCCCAAGAGAGTCCCTCCTTTCATTCGCTCCTCTCCATCGTTGCACACCTGCCCTCGATGCAGGCACGGACCACCTGTTTGCGGCGGTGTCCTGGGGCTAGCCAGGTGAGGTGACGCCGACACCGCAGTGACCCTTTTAGTATAGGTAATAGGCATTGGCACAGAATTGTAAATAAGACACATGTAATTATCTGTATAAGAAGGTAGTGACCTCCCATCACAGGGGGAGTTGCCCTGTGTCTGAGCTGCTATGAACATCTTGGCTGGGCACAGAGAAAATTGTAAGATAAGAAATAATGAACATGTGAGAAACCCAGGAAAAAAACAAGACCTTGAAGACTGTTTCATTCTCACATCTGGCTCAAAGCCTTCAGAGGGCAAAAAAGATTCTCTCGAACCATCAGAACCACCACCTGAATCTCAGGCAAAGAAAACCAAACCTGAGAATTTAGGATTAAGGAATCATTTACACTGGAAAAGATCTCTAAGATCATCAGTATGACAATTAACCCAATTCCGCGAAGTCCTGCAGTAAACTCTGTCACCATGTGCCAAATCCTCATGGCTTTTAAATACTACAGAGGATTTTAACTGAACCACTTCCCTGGACTTTTTCAGTTAAGAGACTTTTCCTAATGTCTATCCTAAAGCTCCCTTGGGGCAACATGATTCCATTTCCTCTCCTGCTGTCACTTGTTACCTGGGAGAAGAGACCAACCTCCCTAAATGGATTTTATAAGGCTTGTGCTCTAGACCTTTCACCAGCCCATTGGTCTTCTTTGAGGGCAATAAAGCAATGAATGGCTCATTGGTGAGAGGTGATTAGCAGCAGCGTAATGAGCAAACTGATACTTGAACCTGAAAGAAAGTATACCCATTGGAAATCATTAAACTGTTTGCTTATTTGTGTATTGCAACCTGATGCAAAGGTAAACATGTAATAATATGAGTTTTGTCCATAATGTGCTTAGTAGTTCAGTGGATGTGTATCATGTTTGAACCACCATTGTATTAAAAGAAAAACCTGTCAAAGGGAGAAAAGAGACAAGTGCCTCAATTTCACAGAGGAAAGCAACTGGATATAAATGGTTCTATACCGTGGTAGACTGTTAGCTTTTAAAAGGCACAGTAATCAGTGAATGAACAAAACAGCTTGCCTTGGGAAATTATGCCTTTCAGTTTCTTTCACTTTAAAGTTTATTTCCTCAGATGTTTCATGGCATGCTTGTTTGCTATGTCAGAGTGTTAATCACAGTGCGAAACACTGTGATTTTCTGCAAGGATAAATGAGCCCAGAAACGTTCTGAGTTCAGATCGAGTTGTATGCCATGATGGTGATCCAGTTTAATTTTACATTTAAATCAACGTTTAACTGTGTGTTTAATCTGGCTCTCATGGGACAGCAATTTCATTTGAAATTCAATACTTTGTTCAAACTGTGATAGTTGTTTTATAAAGTCATAGGATTGGTAGATATTAAGAACATATTTATGGAGTCACAGATCAGATCTACATGAATGGTCGAAGGAAGTGTAAAATGACCTACATTGCAGTGTTTTGAGGTTTCTCCTCCTTATGAAAAGGCAAACACACTCACTTTTAGAATTTCTGAATGCAGTGTGATTGTAAGCAGCTTTTGTGCTCAAATGTCTGTGATGCTTTAAAATAGAAACATGGAGACATAGCAGAAAATAACCTTAGCTTACCTTACCTTAACATTACCTTAGTTGTTCCCTAATAGGTGGTTTACTCTTTGTGATGACAATGCACTGCTTCCTTCCTCTTTTTCAGCCTCTTTACAGGTGTGCATGGGAGCTTGTCTTCCCTCAAATCTTTGAAAATCAGTCAAATTGCATTTGTTGGGTTTTGTTTGTTTGTTTTTAAATTGATTGTGTGACATCAGTTTTGAAAGGAAGCTGCTGTTATTTAGCATTCATTCTGTAAGTATTCTACCAAATGTAAAAATGATAGTCACCCCAGTGTCTTAGACTAAAAAGCTGTGTCTTTACTGTCTTAGAGAGACCAGCTTTGTAAGCATGTAATGTCTTGTTTTGTCTGCATCCATGATCCTGGGGTGTTAGTAGCTTGGCAACATTCCTCCTTATTTTGTAAGAACAGGGTGAGTTTAAGCTCTTCATAAATTCTTTCAAAGAAACAAGTCTTTAGGGTTCACTTGGAAAGGCTCCTGTGAGTTGTTTATCTGTCCCCAGTTGTTGTTTCTAAAAGGAAAAAATGTAATGTATTGTGGTTAACTACAATAACCAGATGGAAAAGCAAAGAAAGTTGGCATTAAGTGATTAGTGTAACTTGTATGTGAAATTGTTTTGATCAGTCTTGATCAGGATTGAAATTTTGACTGAGTAAGGACAGAACAGCTAAGAAGGAAAAGCAAACAAATTGAGACTCGATGTGTTATGAAAATGTGGCAATGCAGTGTCCAAAATATTTTCCATTTAATGAATAATTAGGTCTCGCTTGTGGAATGGTAATTGATAAAGATGATGCAGGAAGTTATTAGCTCACTAAGAAAGCTAAAACACCATAAAATGGAAGCTGAAATATATGCTGCAAGCATGAATGTGAGTGTTCATTTTTACTTTTGAATTCACTCAATGTCATTCAATCACTGAACTGTATTTTCCCTTAAGGCCTAACGTACAGAATTTTTGCAAATACTGAATTTTTGTTAAGTACTTGCCCTGCTCTAACAAAGAAAGGTCTTACTTCAGTATCTAATTCTGAGAGTTGCACTGGGTGTTGATTTTTAAAAATGTTTACAATACTGCAACATTGCAAATTAATATGACCAGATAGTTGAAGCCAAAGCCCACTGATAGAGGAGACATTTGGAAATTTGTCAGCAAACTGGAATCTTACTATGTCAATACTTGTCATATTTTAAGGGTGTCTGGTGATTAAAGTGTGTAAACTAATATTACTGTAGGAATACAATGGTAATTCACTAGTAATTATTCATTGCACTTTTTGGCATTTCATATATCCATTTTAACAGGACATGAATATTTATTGTATTTTCTTTTTGCTGTAAAAATTCTGTAATTAGAGCTAGTCTTAAAATTGTTCATATAACTAGTTTTTTGTTTTAATTTTGAGACTGTGCATTTTGGCTCTAATTTGGGAGAAGAGCAAAAGAAACACCCTAAAAGGTGAGAAATTCCATTCTTGACCCATATCTTGTCAAATAAAAAGATTGATGTACCAACAGCCTCGTTGGAAAATTTCCAGCTGAATTTAGATAATTTTAAAAAATTTTAAAGGTTTTTAAAGATTTGTACTTCTGGATGTTATGTTACTGCCCTATTCTTGTTATAAACAGTGGGAATGCTTTGCAGTAGTTTTAAAGGTGGTATGTTTTAGGAATTGCAGACAAGCAACTGCAAGTATTTTATATACTTACTCAGTTTAATGTACTCTGATATTTTCTTTTTATCTAGTCTGTCTGCTTCCCTCCCTCCCTAGCTCTTAAACCTGCTACTCGGTATTTCACCTTCAGAGACTTCAAAGATTCACCTGAGACAACAAAATCACTGTAACAGACCCACCAATGTATCCTGTGATTTTTGACTGTGTACCTTCTGACCCTGTATGTCTGATAAACAAATGCAGGGCTGTTCACATTCCCCATCTCTTAGCTGTTCCTCTTTCTCAGTACAGTTGCATTGAGACATAACAACCAATCTTCATTAGAACTCTGGTTCATAATACAATTAATTGTGTCAGGGAGGAAAAAGCAGTCCTTAAGAAGGCCTGGCTCTAAAACATGTCCCAGCATCTGCTGAACACTGTAGTAAATGTTTCACTGAGGAAGGCAAATATGGAGGGATCTGGTATTTAGTACCCTTGTTTTTCATTGTTGGTTTTGGGGAGATTGAAATTTTGTTAGCAAAGAAAGTATGGAAACTAAATCATAATATGTTGTTCTTGCTATTGTAATTAAATAATTAGCTACAATAATGGTACTTCTATTTTTTTCCTGTGATTGTCCTCAATCTCATACTTTCTGGACAATCAGAACTGAAGAAATATATTTTTAATTCAATACTCAATTTAATTCAATGGTAAAATTATATTTCTGATATCCATGACTGAATTTCTTGTTTCAAATATGAAAACACAAGCTGGAAGTATAACCCTCCCACATAATATAGTTTGGCATATTATATGTATTTGTGGTGGAAGTTAAATGCTCTAAGAATTTTTCTTAAATTGATCTACAGACCACTCCTGACCCATTACACAGAGGTGATTTCTCCTACAATTTAGGAGATTTTGTGCATAACACTTAAATAATCACTTAAAAAACAATAATAGAGTTTCCAGAAATATTTCTCTAAGATGATGTTAAAAGGATGTTTAATCCTAAAAGAAATTTGTGGAATTAGAAGTGGTACTGCATTTTGAACAAACTGCATTGAATGGAATTTGTAGTCTTTCAACTTGTTATAGTTGAAAGTTCTCTAGAACTGAATTTTTTATATCACTAATTTTCCTTCTTTTTTATTAATATCAAATTGTATTCTAAATGCAAAATTGTGTTGTGCTTGGGATAAATTTCCTCAAGTGATTTTCCTCCCTGCTCTTGCAGCCTTTATAACTATTTACTTTTTTGTCCTCATTTGACAAAGTGAGCTTAAATATGCATAACCAATATTTGATTATCGTATGGTTAACTGAAAGTGTGCTGCAGGTGGACAGATGCTGTCCAAATAGATCATGGCAAGGATATGCAGAGCAGAATATGGGGATAGAGGCTCAAAATTGTATTGATATTCAACCAAAGTTGGATACTTAATTCCCATGGAAATCCTATCTAAGTGCAGTTCAATTTTATGTTGTAGATAGTGGGTGAAGGAATATAAAATGTCCTTAAAATATTGCCTATCCTGCTATCCAGAATTATGTCAATATTTTTGCCAGCTGTATCCTCTTTTCTCTAATCTGTCTGCTTTGTTATTGAAAGTGGTCTGCTATTCACCACAATAATGTCAGTGTAGAAACACCTGGAAACTGAATTTTACAAATCTTTCTCCAGACTGAGGGAAACACGAGGGAAAGCAGCCAACTTAAATACAAATTGTTGTGGCAGGCAACGATTCATTACCATGGTGCACTCTGAATGACCAAAGGAAGATGTAGGCTTTGCTTGGAAAAGCCATTAGAGATGTTGAGTTTCCATGAAAGGAAGGAGGATTGGCTGTTTGAATTCGTTTTCATTGAAGAGAAAACGAGTGAAGTTACTTGTACGCTGCTAAGCAAACTTGCTGAGGTGGCTTCTGCATAAAAATCAAAGAAGGATTTGCTTGTAATGGAAGTAAAATAAATGTATATGAGCTGTTCTTTGGACTCAAGAAAATGAGAATATTAGGCAAACTTGGAGTCACTCTATTTAACTCTTATCTGTAATAAAATATGCCTGTTTTCTAGTTTATGCCACAAGTCTACCAACATGTACTAATTTGAAAGCAAACCAGTGGAAGGTTCCAAGTAACAACTTGGGATTTACAATTTAATAGGAAAATTAAAATAAAGTAATACTAAAGGAGCACTGGCTTAAACTGACAGTCAGAATGCAACCTAACACCCTGTTGGTCAGAGTAGTGGTAGTAGTCCAATTAAATGGTGTCTGCAGTCCTGTTGGAGTGACAGATGTGGTCCTGTTGAAGTGACGATCCTGTAGAAGGGTCCAGTTTTTCTCTGGAAGTCCAGCAATGATTATGCCACTCTTGTTCTCTGGGAATCTAGTAGGTAGGGCTGCCTGTGGCATTCTAGGCCTCAGGTTATATCCAGGTGGGAATGCTTGGTTCTTCTCCCTCGGCAGAGGTTCTGTCTTGGTTTAGGGCAAATTTGGGAGGAAATTTCCAAATGGGGTTCTTTTGAAAAGCAAATCCAAACAGCCCCTCCCCCCAGCCGGTCTGGGGAAATAATTCCCTCAGAGATAGAGTGGAAAAAAGCCTTATTTATTTAACAAACAAAATGCCCACAAGCATAAAGAATGAATAATAATAATAACAATAATAATAATATGAAACAATAAAACCTCTCGCTGCTCCGGAGAGAGATGGCAAAACTGAGAGTCCGTGTCAGGAGTCTGTTTATCAGTCTCTTCAGTGCTGAAAAAATGCCGAGCCCCGGCCCGGTGGGCCACGGGTGCAAGATCCCGGTGCTCCTCTGGGTTTTTCAGTCCAGAGCAGATTTAAACAGTCCCAAAGGAAAAAAAAAAAAATAAAATAATAAAAAAAAAAACAGTCCAGGAAAGCTTCTTTGCCTCAGCTAGCTAGACTAACAAAGGGAAAAAAAAACTCTCTCTGGCGGCCCTCCGTGCATCCGACGAAGGAAAAAAAAAAAAACCACACAGTCCCAAGGACGAGAGCAGATTCAGAGGAGTGAGTTTGTTTCTCAAAACAAACTGCGCGCTTCTTCTTTCCCTGCTCACTCTCAGAACCAGTCTTAAAGGTACAGAACACAGAACAGACGATTTGGGGATACATAGTCACCCTAGGACAGGTTCTCACAGTGGGATGATGCAACTGTATCAGTCATGCAGTGAGACCTGATGGCCCATTAACAGAAGACAGGCCTGGAGGGAGTTATCAGGGATGAGTCATGGAGAAGATAAAGAACATTGCCCCTTTCTTAACAGCTTACATAGATGGTAATAGAACACATACTTTTAGTTACATCTTGTAACATAAGATGCAGTGATCCTGGAAAAAGTAAGTGTGAGAACTTCTTGGTTTAAAAATGTTCTAAGGTTTTACTTCTATGCAATGCAGGCCTTTAAGTTACCATATTCTTCTAGGATAACTTGCAAAGAAAGAATTTTTCAGTTTTGGAAATAGGTCAAGAGTTTGAGCAAAGATCAGTTGCTGATCAGTTCTCTGCTGTGAACTTGCTATCTAAAGATTCATGAGCTCTGGGCTTAGAAATCTGGGCTTGTTGAGATGTAAATGGATGGCCACACTGTGTGAGGTGCTCCTCTTCTGTTTAGACAAATGATGTGTGAACACACAACTGTGTTTCCCTGCAAATATAAGAAGCTAAGCAGCAAAGCTTGCTTAACTGCATACCTGAAGTCTGAAAAATCTTGAGGACTTGCAAAGTCCTGTTTGGTTTGTTTTGAGTAAAGCTGTAAGCCTTTAATTCACGAGGAACACTTTCTAATAACAGTGTTGGACCATTGCCAGTCCTGGCTGTTTTGTCACAAAGTGATGATAGTTCAATGTTTACCTCAGGCTCTGGTTCCTGAGAACAGGTATTAAATAGAAAACAAATCTTTCACTGAGGATATGAGGAAACAAGAAGAAAAATTTATTTACTTCTAGCTATAGAAAAAGAATTGAAATTTGGCTTTGGACTATTCCAAAGAGTCAAAACAGAGATGGTGAGTCTAAAGATATGACATTATCTTATTTCCTAGTCACCCCTACTTTAAAGTTCATGATATTTAAGTCAGCTTTAATATATTTAGCCTACTAATTTATGACAATCTGGGAAATGACCAAGACTAACTACATAAGTCTACTGCCAGTGGAAAGACTTCATTTTTGCTGAGCTTTGTCTTTTGCTAATTCTTCAGAGGTGGCTTTTACATAAACTTTATCTGTCCTTACATATACATACTTTTCTGACTGGTGTTCCTTGAAACTCTCCACCTTTTGCCTACTGTCAAGAAATTAAGAATAATTAGGATAATTCACAGACAAATATATTCCCTTTGCCTCTGCTTTGTCTTTCTAAACAAACGGACTGTTAAAACTGTTGAGCTTGCAAAGAAAATGCAAAAGTGTTCTCCTTCCTAGCCAAAATCCACACTATGGTGACAGAAATGAAGGCTGTCTTGAAGATATATGGTGCAACTGGATAGCGTATTGTACTTTTAGACTGTTTTAGGTAAAATCTGAAAAGATGCTGAAATGAGCTTATCTTGTTTCCTGAGTCTCTTTCAGTGAATGAAGATGAATATTTATTGTGTTTCAGTGAGCCTCAAGATGATTTTTTTCCCCCATTAAATAAAAAAATTGTTATCTTGCCAAAGTAGAATAATAGTAGAGAAACCAGAAGACATTTGTAATTTTACAGACATACATAAATAATAAAATAATTTTAAACTAAGGTTTTGATTTTAAAATACTAGTTTAAGGATCAAACATATTACTGTCATTAACTAGATCTGTAAACTTATATGTGAATGTCACTTGCTCTGAGTTAAAAACTATATGATAGTATAGTTGGACTTTATTTGGGGGGAATTCTTACTTCTTGTTTCCTTTTTTAATGCATGTGGAGGGAAAGGGATTGGTTCAAACAAATACAGTGACTGAAAAAAGCCCAAAACATAATTACTACTATTATTATTATTTTTAATGTATAAACCAGACTTTACATTCTGTTAATCCCTCACTCTAGATGTCCTATAATATCCTGTGTCCTAGTTTTGTAGTAAAAAGTACTTTTAATTAAAGGCAAAGTTTGAGTCTGAGGCTGGTTTGGACTTCAAGATGCTGAACTGGCATGGCAAACGTGAATGTTAAAAAAAAATAAGAGGTGATGGTTTCCAGTCAAATAGGGCTCAAATCTCTTTGTTTCCTCCTACTGCTGATGACTTTAAAGTCTGCTGTTGACACTGAGCCAACAGTTTGCTCTTGTTCCTTGTCAAAAGAAGTGTTCTAGAATAGCGTCAGATAGATACATGTTGGTTTCTAAATGGACAGACCTTTTTGGCAGTGAGCAGAGCGATAAGAATAGCTGGAAGTATGGAGAGAACAAAGACAAAGAGAAGAACAAAAAGTAAAAGGGACACCAGTTTAAAATGCATATAATCACACCCTGGATGTATCCTGTTTCTGAATTTCTACCAAATATGTACATTTTTTTTCTATTCGCATTTTTCTGCAATGTTTTGGTCTCTTGGTCAGGACAGGCCATTAGGGGAGTTCTGGTGAAAAACAGTTGTAAGAACATGCACAAATATAAAGAATAAAAGAAAACAATGATTATTTAATTATATGTCTAAACTAAAGTTAATTCCCAAGTAATTTTAAATAAAATTAGATATAAACCCAAGGGTAAATGTATTGTGATCAACAAGGTCAGGACATTTGCACGGAGGTTAAGCATTAAGTCTCAGATACACTTTTAAAAGCAGTTTAAGGAACTGTCAAACATGCATATTCCATGTGGCAAAGCCAAAATGGGAGTTGAACATGAACAACTTTTCCTGTTCCTAGTTACTCGGTCTAGCTCTGTGCCATGGCTTACTGTTCCCCAAGTTAAAATGATGCAAAGGCATGTGAGTTCTGGCTGTAAATCAGACTGATGCTATTCAAGAACTCAGCAACAATCTGTTAAGCACCTTCTTTAGCGCTTTAATTTCCTAGAGCAAATACTTGGGTTCTTAACTCTGTTGTGCTTTCCTCCCACAAACCACAATGGCATCTGCTGTAATGATACTCTGCTGCTGTTTCAGTACTCTTCCAGAGGACTGAAATACAGAACAACATTTTTCCTGCTTTTGAACAGCTAGAACATCTTTCATGAGTGTTCGATTTTTGGGCCATCAACTAGGACTAGAGAAGCAGAAAACTCTCCAATACTGTAGTCTAGTTCACACAAGAACAGTGTAATATGTTGACATTGTTTTAAAAACTACCTGTCAAACAGCAAGTTAGAGAGATGAAGTTGAAAAGTCAGGTAGTTTATGTTTTCTGTTGGTTTGCTATTGGTACTTTAGTCAGTTTCACACATTTCTACTGCAAAGAAAACCAGCCGTTTTAATGTTTCTATACAAAATCTGTTGTAGAGAGGGTTGAGGGTTTTTTGACCCTCCTGAATCAAGTACTATTGCCATGTTATAATCTCTATCATGGTTTGAAAAACAAATCTATGAAAATTAGGGTGGAGAAGTATTGAAAAGATGCATTGGTATGACACATTGTTTGTCTCAAGATTTGGGATGCACCCCCTTAGTTTTCCTCTTCTACCTCCTTTCAAGTAAAGATTTTTCTTTTAAGGATTAAAAAAGGATTAAAGATTTTTTTTTTCATTTTTCCCCCCTTTTCTATCTTTTTTTCACTTACAACAAATGACAAGTAGTCTGCCTTTTGAGTGTTTTCTCTTTCATGCTTTGCTAATCTGTTTTTGTGCATACAAAATGCTTTTTCAGTTTCAGTATGTTATTAGTTGGTCTTGAAAGACATCCTAGACTTCACTGATCATGTTTTCATACCGGATTAAAGCTTGGTTTTCAGCAGTGGCCAGTATAGAATCATAGAATGAAGGGACCTTAAAGATCATCTAGTTCCAATCCCTCTGCCATGGACAGAGATAATTTTCACTAGACCAGGTGGCTCAGAGACCTATCCAGCCTGGCCTTGAACTCTTACAAGAATGGGGCATCCACAGCTTCTCTGGAGCATGTGTTCCTGTGCCTCCCCGAACTCACAATGAAGAATTTCTTGCTGGTGTCCAATCTAAATGTACTGTCTTTCAGTTTAAAGCCATTGACCATTGTACTTTAACTACATGCCTTTGTCAAAAGTCCGTCTCCAGCTCTCTGGTGTGCCTGCTTTAGGTACTGGAATGTTTCTACAAGATCTCCCTGGAGCCTTCTCCAGGCTGAACAGCCTCAGCTCTCTCAGCCTGTCTTCATAGGAGTCTGCTACTTTCTTTGTTTTCAAGGTTCCCTAGAACACGTTATTCAGGGTTGTGTCCAAATATTTCCTAAGTATCTCCAGGGAAGGAGACTCCACAAACTGTCTGAGCAAGCTGTTCCAGTGTTCCAGGCCCCAAACTCCACTCCTGAACCCATTTTTTAATAAGTTGCACATTAAGTGAATTACTCCATAAAATAAACACTAACACCTGCCATTTCTATCACAGAAATTATTGTTATCCTTTGAATTCCTAGATGCTGTCAGCTGTATAGGAGACATCCCGCTCTTCTCTGCTTAGTGTTTTCTTCTTCCCTGTCACCAAAACAGACACTGTTCTTTAGCTGCTGTTTTGTGTCAGGAAGAAGGTGAAAGCTTCTTATTTTTCCTCTCACCCTGAGATTTTCTGCCACTGTATTTTTCTCTCTCCTTCTCGTATATTGGTTTCTTCAGACCATCTGGAAGAACTGATTCATTCTGTGCCCTTCTCTTGCTGTAACAAGATTTCTGCCAGAGAAGTCATTCCATGTTAGTCTTATCTTCTGTACCATCTGTAACCTCTTCCAGACAGGCAGTAGTACATTCAAGAAGGTGTTTGTCAGCCCAGGGCTGATGTGTTGCATGCTTGGATGTTTATATATCTATATCTATATATATACACACAAGCAAGCATGCATATTTTTCTAGGTATAAATTATAAAGTTGGTTCTTCAAGTCAGTCAGTAAAAATGGATTGTGTGTAGGCAGAATTCCCAAGGTCAGGCTGTTTCCAGGAGTTGCATGATGCTCAGGTGTCTCCATGCTTGCCTTCTACCAGCTGCCAGCTGCCTGTGCTGCGCAGTTCAGCTCTTTGTAGGGACAGATGACTGGGTCTCCAAGAGGAAGCTTGGTACCAGAAGTAAGATGTCTGCACTGGCAGAGTGGTCTTGACACTCATGTGTAACACTCATGACAGTGACAGGGTACAGTAGCAGGAGTGCAGCTTCCTACACCACAGATGCTGGTGCTAGAGTTGGTGACTGAATCATTAAAATGAAATAGAAAAGATGCCTATGCTTCTGCAGAGAAAGAGGGGCAAAGACACATTTTTTTGTGTGTTTTGTAAGCTTGGATATCATACTTGGCTTTTAGAACCATCAAAACTTTTGGATTTCAGAATTTCTGGAATTTCTCAAGTTCAGTGTAATTATTTCCTCTTGTCAGAACCAAGAAAACATGTAGAAGATACTAAAAAGTAAGACTTTATAATCTTTGCTGACTACTTTGTTTCTGTTTAGACCTTAAAATGTCAGACATTAAGAACCATAGCCTGATTATTTTAAGGTGATTCTTCTTGCTGAAATCATATGAGCCGGTTGAGTCTCTTGCAGAACACCTTATCAGAGACTGATCTTTGTGCATAACAGCTTGCTAAACATTTTACTGTATATGTGTATCTTGTTCTATTTGTTTTATTATGTAAGGGATAGTGTCTAAAAGTCACTTTTGGCTCAAATACTTGTATCTTCATTATGCAAAATTGCTTAGGCATATATATTTTAGCAAATATATATGTATTGTAATAATAACAGTAACAGAAGTAATAACAGTTGGCTTGTGGGATATTTTTGGCATGCAAAAATCCGCTTTTATTGCAATTCTAGAGGGAGCAGAATCAGGCTTATTTAAAAACATAACTATATTTGGTGTTTGAGATAGTAAAATTTCCTCGTGCATCTGTATATATCTGTATTCTTATGGCTCAGCATGTAGCTGGGATGGCTGAGCTCCTAACCTATTCTGTCAGATTCTTGACTTTTCAGTCTCAATAGCAAAAAAGCCTCATGTTAACTATTTATAAATATACTTGCGTGATTCAAAGACTTTGGAAGACATTTGTGGATGCTACAATGATATTTATTGCATGAAGTTAAACTTACCTTAAGATAAACACTAGGATGAAGTTATTGATATTCTGGAAGCAACTTTGCCCAAATGAAATATTTCTTGGGTTTCCTTTGGTTTCACTTTTTGTTTGTTGGTTCCCTCCCCTCTCCTCCCAAATCTTGCAAACTTTTCAAATCCTTTTCATAAAAACTGAAATTCAATTCTACTACCCACAATAATTAAGAGTGGCTGTCTTCATTCTCCTTCCTGCCCTCATAGGCACCTGTAAAAAGTTCAGATCACTGTTCTTTCAACTGCAATTCAGTCACAGTTTTTATCTATATTATGTGTGAATGAATATCACTCCTTTATTTAAAAATTAACTAAAACTAGACTTCATGTTGGTCTCAAACAAGATTTTGGAATATCTATCAACTCTCTTAAAAGAAAAGCAAAGAAACAACTTTCAGTAAACACACCAATGAGTAGAAAAAAGAGTTACAATGGCATATATAAATTCTGTAGTTGAGATAATGGGCATTTAAGCCCATTTTTGAAACATGTGAAGTAATGTAGTGAAAGGATATGATCTTTAGTACATTCTTAGTTTCATCTCCTTGGCTTTTTTCTTCTTTAGAGTCTGTCTCTTTATGTGCTTTTATTTTTATGAATCCCTGCAGGCTTATGAACCTTGTAAACTAGGTTTGAGTTTTTCTCATTTTTTCCTAAAAATTTCTTTCCAAATACTTTCTCTATCCAAATTCCCATAATATAAAGCAAAAGTTTAAGTTCTTTGTCGTGTCATATTTGTATAATGATTTCTTCTGGACTGAAATATATAAATCTCTTGAAGGCTACTGACATCTCTTTGCCATTTAGAGAGAAAAATAAAAATTATTAATTTATTTCACATCAAATAAAACCTAAATGTTGGAAATTTGTCCTACTTAAAGGCATTCAGGGGCTGACAGGAATAACAAAAACACTTGTGCTAAGACACATAAGGTTATACATGACTGTATGTACATTCCTATAGTGACTGTACATTACTGAGGTACATTGTTGATAAATTTTTTGCTTTGTTCTTGCTGTTCCCCAAGGCTTGCTGTAGATATTTAGCTGTAGAATTGAACTGCATGGCTAAGTGATGTCGCATATTATCACACAGCATTTCAGAGGTGCAGTATATCATCTCTCTTTTGGGCAGTAAGCACCCTTTACAAACAAAAGAGGAAAGTCCTGGCAAGCCAGATGGATAATTTTCTTGAGTATTTAGAGAAGTGGTAACTGTTATGGTTCACTGACTATTCAAGGTGCTTTGACACATACTACATTTTAAGGTATTCAGAACATAGTAAGCAAAACCCAGTGAAGTGGCCTGATCCTGTCAGTTCCTTTTCATTTGCAGCAGTCGGCTTTTTCACACCAATTTTAGCCATATCTCTCCTGTGAATAAGAAAGATTGCCTTGCAGAAAAAAATGGAGGAATGAAGAAAAACTGATAAGGAGTAAATGTTTTAAGCTCTTGTAACAAAAAGATAATGATTTATGTCTTTATCGATGAATACCTGTCATTTTTATAGAGTAACCGAGGAGCTAAAAATGTTCTTTAGTTATATCAGTACAAACTTCTGGTTGTACAGATACTAATAAATAAATAAATACAACCTTTGTATCTCTAACCATTTTCAAACATTAATTTTTGAAATCCTGGTTAGAAATGAGAGATCATATATACGGTAATGATACATGCAAATAATTACTGTGGCTGTATCTTCATCTTAACATCAACCTAATATTGAGTTCTTTATTTTTCAGATCCTCCTAAATCTTTAATATTCATACTTGCAGTGACACAGACATGTAATTTTTTAAAATTCTAGTTATGAATAATAGTAAAGATATACTCACTTTCAGTACTATAAAGATTTTATTGTTGCTCAAATACAAATTATTGTCCAATATTTAGTGTATGTGTATGCTGCAGTGCCTAACCAACCTAACCAAATGCTGACCCTTGTCAATAAAATAAAAAACCCCAAAAAGATCTTGAGATGTATAACATTTCTTCAACTGAAATGTTATTATATTGTTTATTAACAGACAATCCTTGAAGTCAAACATCTGGTTTCTTTAACAAAAGCTTTTTCAGTATGAGGAATAATAGTCAGGTGTGTAATAAAGAAAAGTAAACCTTCTTTAATGAGGTTTCCTTTTACTCAACTAAATTGGTGTTTAGCACACCAAAAAAAAATTATATATATATATGTAAAATCATACATTCCTACATCCATACTACAAAGGACAGTCTTTCAATATTGTACCAGCTCTTGGCAAAAATTAAAAGATGCTACAATTATATTTTCTTACCGGGGGTGACCTCTAGTGTGAAACAATGGCATTTAGCATTGTTTTGGGTTTGAAATGGCAGCTTTTTGCCAATTACATTCTCTTTCTCAAGTTTTCAGGTCGGTGTGTAGGGTATCAAGGTACTTCATTCATTAAAAACACAACCTCAGGCCCCCATCCTGGAGTAATTCTGTCTTCTCAGTTTAGTGTTTCCTTGAAGTCTTTGTTTGTTGATATTATTTTTAAAAAGTCCAATAACTATTCTTGCCCAAACACTGTAATTCAGATTTTATCCTGTTATTTATGGCACCAGTGAAGCTGTTAGTTACACCTATAATTAGCTCTTCATGCATTCATTTCCTCTCTACCATTCAGCTACATGAATACATCTATGCAAGATAAAACCCATGAAAAGATTTTTAAATCACAGAGAAAACTGTATTAATGAAAGTCAAATTTACCAAATGAAAATGTGAAAACCCGGAGTGCGTCCTTCTAGAACAGTTATTTATGTGGTAATATTGTGGCCCTTTCCATTCCAATTTGTCTGTAGGTATCTTCTCTCTCTTAGAGCTGGACACTCTCTGTGTGGAAAGCATATATTTATAGGCTTTTGTTTGTTTCTTTAAGTCACAGGCTATATCTATTCAAAGCAAAGCTGACTTTGTAAGTAATTGTGTTGTCCCTTGGACTGTTTTCAATAGAGGCATGAGTTTATGTGCATTACAGTACGACATGCTTTACTCTTACTCGTCCCATTAGTTGTAAAATCATTGCTGAATATTAATTTTCTTCTTTGCTGAGAGACATGTGGAATTACTGTAATTCCAAACGGTGCCATCAATATCCGTTGGAGACGCAAATTACTGAAATTATCTTCTGTTCATTAACATGGTGGATGTTAGTATAAAGACTATCAAATAATAGCCACATAAAAAATAATTTACTGCACACTTTTATTATCTAATTGCAAATTTAAACCATGTGGGCTTGTGAGGAAAGGAATATTATTGAATGAAAAATAGAGATATTAGATACTATTAATAGAGATATTATTTTGAAGCACATGTAGATCAATGTTAAATGAAGTATTTTAGACTTCTGAAATTAATTTAGAAATCTGTTTAGTCTCCTTGAGATCCTAGTCTTTGGTTATTTTGTAGTCATGATGTTCTTGGGATTTGTCCAGTTTAATCTTGTAAGCTAAACAGATCCTAGGCTAAGTATAAGCTAAGGAGTCTCTTGAGCACTAAGTGTGTGGGCATGTAATGCACTAATCTTTTATACTGACATACATGACAAAACAAATTATACTCTGCAAGAGGTGGACTGGCATTTGATCAAGCTGGTGTGACAGACAGTAGAGACCACTGCTTTAAATTACTTTAGAAGTTTACAGTGGAATGAGACTGTTGCAAGCTGGGTGCTCATTACCTTAAAAGGACAAAAAAACCCCATCTGATTGTTCATGCTTCCTTTTTGAAGAGTGTTTTCAGATCTGCTGGCATGACAAAACAATGCCAATATTTCAATGCTCTTAGAATACCTCAGTATTTCAAAAGTTTTCAGTACAGAAGCAAGTAGTTTGAACTATTGTACACTTTCCCTGGAAGTTGATTTTGGCATATCTGTTTTAGTTACTCCCTCTGACAATTTCTTCCATACTGAGTCTTGGAACTTTTTTCAGGTGTCAAATATTTCTGAATCTTTTGTTTATTGATTGATGAATGTCATCTTCATCATTGCTTCTACTGCTTTTATGCAACTTGAAAAAAATTTTCAGCATGTCCTATTTTCTGCCTTTTCTTCTTACACAGATAAATATACAACCCCCTTATGGAAAGAACCTGTGTCCAATGGCCATATATTAAAAACCTCTTGTACTTTCAGTTCAGTAGTTAGATTCATATCTACAGCTAAGCAAAGGGACAGAGTTCACCTTCACCTAGAGTGAAATAATATTAGAAGATTAGGGAAATAAGATCTGTGTTTATCCATATCATACTGATATTGAAGTTGACCTAACTTTGGAGTGCTGTTCTTTCAAAGACTATAATTCCTGAGATCCAGGTGGATGGAAAATACTTGGGATAGGGGATCCAAATATTTGCTCAGTTGCTAGTGGTACATGTTTGAACTTACAACAGAAACATGAATCACTGGAAATTTCCTCAGCTGAATTTCATTTATAGTCATGTAGACATATACTAGAGTGTGCACTATGTTTAAACATAGTTGTTGCCACTGTTAGGAGTTGTATCTGTTGTGACAAATTAAATTGAAACTTTTCTGTAGTTAAGTTATGACTGTTTTAATAACATTAATTAGAAATTTCAGAAACACTGTTCCCTTTGCCATGAACTTGCATCACTTCCAAACCTGATCTTCAGAGAATTGTGTGGAGGAATTATATTGAAGGGGTGAATATGGTACTCTCAGTCCACTTCTAGCTAGGATTCCAAGGGGGATTTTTCCTAGTTGTGGAATATTTGTTGGTGCATAGTTAGTGTAAGTCAAGTCCAGGACTTCAAATATTAGTGATGTAGCATTGTTTAACAGTGGTTTCATTGTTGATCAGGAGGATGCCAGTATGTTAAACCTGACAGTGTGAAAACAGAGGCAAGAAAAGTGTTATTCTGAGAGTATTTTTGAAAAATTAAATAAAACAGTCTCAGGATTCAAAATATTTTCAGGAACTATGCTTTTTAAATGAAACTTGCAGAGATAGTGATATTTGATATGTTTTTTCTTTGAATGGTTACCGAGGGTATCTTGAATGGGCTCAGTCACAGTACATTTTCAATATCTGCAAGTATTAAAGTCAAAGGTGTGCAAATCTTCTAACGTACTTCAACATTTCCCAATTGTTTACAGGTAGCGACTTCAGAGAATTATATCATCAAATGTTCTATAGAGTGTTTATTTGGCTTGTAACCTTGTTTAGCTGATTATCAGTTAAGTAAAATCCTGAGTAATTCCTAGACAGAAATACTTTCCATTTACAAGGAATGTTCAAAAGAGTTTTTCTTTCCCAAATTCTTTTTGCGGTGCAAAACACACCGAATGTAGTTTGTGTGAATACTATCTAATCTGTGTAGTGTAAAAATTCTCATGCTGTCATTGTAGAAATTCCTTATTTCTTTATGCAGAATTTTCCTTTCTTCTCTATATTTCTCTTTGATCCCTACACTCTTCAAAATGAGTGAGGTCTAGAAAAATTATTGAATTTGCATGCAGATTCAGCTATTATTACATATCTTCTTGTGCAAAGAGATGTGGGATACCTCAATTGAAAAATAAGAATCACAAGGGGATTGATTTTGGCACAGGCAGTGTTGTGTTACATACACTTAAAATGGGGTTTTTTGTTGTTTTTTTTTTAAGTAGACATCCAGACTGATTCCATATCTTCTGATTTCTGAAGTTGCGCATTTGACCAGATATTACTTCATGTTACTATGAATGACTAAATAATTGGAACATTATCATGAGATGCTTTATACAGTTTCTAAAAGAAGTTAACTCTATGACCCTGCAATGCTCCATTCTGCTCCTAGTCAACTGATTTATTAAATATGGCTGATTTTTCTGTGAAGTATATCTTAAAATATCCTATAATTAAAATCATTGTATGTATTTTAGAAAGAAATTTTAAGAAGACTCTTAATTTTACTCACAGCATATTTACAACATTAAAAAACACACAGGTTTTCATTCATGTAGTCACAAAGCAAAAGCAATGTAAGTCATTACCCACTGGATAAAGAAAACACTGGCCTATCAGATTCCATATTCCATTTAAGCCCTTAAACTGCTTCATTCACATTTCTAGAGATGTTTTATTAAGTAAAGAACCCACTCAAGTTTGCAAAATATTGGTCTTCACAAATCCTCTGCTAGGTCTCAGAGATCCACTGAGGTTTTTTGAAAAGAGGAGTTGCCACTGTGCTGGTTAGGTCAGATGTTATGTGCTTAAATAAACATCTCGTTTCAGACATCTCATTTTCCATGATATTCTGGAGTTCCACCTCTCTTATTCAAGATCTTCTTAACAGCCTACTAAATTAATTTACAACCGTTGCTTGGAAGTAAATTTTATGCCTATTATTTCAAGGATGTGCAAGTTAGTGAAATATGCCCAACTGCTAGAAAATTGTGCTCCTATGCACTGGCACTGTAAGTGAACTCAGCTTGAGTAATGGATGGGATATTATAAGTACTACTGTGTTATTAAATACAGTGTATTCTAGCACAGTGGTTATCATTCTATGAGTTTATATTGTGTTTTTCATTCTGACAATCATACCTTCTACTGCACATCACAGTGCACTTTGATTTTTTCACCTGGCTGTTTTTCTTGCCATTTGATATTGCTGCTTTCCCAGGTTCTATGCAAGTGCTGACACAATTACCTTGACATCTTGAGAAATAATTGTATTATTTTATTTTTCATGGCTCACTTTGGCTGTAATAAGTAAGTCAGCTCACATAACTTTTGTCTTTCCGATTTGTGCTTACTTAACCTGTATTAATCTGCAAAGTTTTACTGCTGTTTTGGCATCTTGTGCCACCCAGTTTTCTCACAACCACTCAACCTGTGTAGCCTTAAAAATGCTTGTTTAAATTACAAAGTTCAGTGCACAATTTTTAGTATGCTACCAACAAATTAGCAGATTTGTTTGTATGAATAGCTTCTGTATAGCCTGGTCTGCTTTTTATCTTTAATTAAGTCTATGCCACTCTCCTGACTAGTCTGCTAGTTATATATTACTGGTTTTCTATTTAAAATAAATTCAAGCGATTTAATTATAACTGTGCAAGCCTTTATGTGGATATGGGAGCAAGAGGCTCCCATGGCCTTTGCCCATGAGAAGAAGTGTCCGAATCCTGCAGAAATAGCTTTGGGCTGGCATGGTAAGGCAGTTTGCACAAAGAGAACAGCCTTGGTTTTCAGAAGGTATTTAAACAAAAACCCAAAAAATGTTGGAATTGAGGCATTTCAGTCTGACTATATTGGTGTTTGCTGGAGTGAGCCATTAAATTTTGTTTACTGAAATCCACTTCTGCATTTGTTAGTGTTTTGTTTCCTCAAAAGTTAACCTATACTTATATAAAGATTACTCATAGGCTATTCTGAGCCTGGTTTTGCTCGATTTTCCCGAAAATACTCGTGCAGCTCAACACCAGTCTTTGCTTCTGATTGGTCCATGTCTTGTGCCAGTTTGTCAGTATAATGGAGAATTTCCCTGAATTTTCACATGGGACAATAGTCCTACTAGTTCTTACAAATTAGAGCTAGAGTTCAAGACAATCATCAGTCAACATTTTAGCTCCTGCGCTGCAGTTTTTCTTAAATTTTTCTTAAAATAGAGGAAGTGTGAAGAAAGGAATTGTAAAATCAAGAAATGGGTGTGAACCAAGGAATAAATGGATGGTATTTTTTTCTTCAGCTAGCTGTTTTGTGAGTCCAGGCTCTCTTCAGCAGCACAAATGCCATTCTCCCATGATCACACATTCACACCTTCCCATGTACATTCTTTCTTATAATCAGTTCTATTCATATGGGTTTTGATAAAATGATACATATTTTACCTTGGAATTCAATGCTCCCAGTAATTAGAATTTCAGTACATTTAATATTGTTGCGTATGCATAAATGGGGAAAATAATCCATATGGAACATAAATAATTAGCAAAAAGTGAGAGTGGAACTTTATAGGACTGTGGTGGTTTTACATTTGCTGAATTTGTTTGTTAACTGAGAGATAGGATTTTTGGGAGAAAAAGGCAAAAGCAGGCTCAACTTAGAAGTAGAAACAGATTTTATTAACATACACTAAGAGGAGAAAAAAATAAGAAAAGACAAAAAAACCCCAACACAAATAAATTTCTAAAACCAACCCTCTCACTACAAGCTGTTCATTTTCTACAAACAATGCAAAGAGACAAAACTCAGAACTCTAGGTCAGTACCACATATAAAACAGTCTTTCATTCAGTCTTTGAGAGAGAGAAGTCACTCCTGTGATTTGGTAACTTTCACACAAAAGCAGCCTGCCCAGAGAGTCTGCATTTGTAGAACTTTCCCATACTAGGTAGCCTTTCTCATGACTACCTATGGGCCATGGATTTCACAAATTGGGGTGGTACCTTTTAAAAATGAGCTGTTTCAAAAAAACCAAAGGATCTTTTTCAACTCAGGGAACAGAGATAGTCTTCTCATTTCTTCACTGGCCAAGGGCTTCTTCTCATCTCTCTCTGTTCAACTTCTTATGGGGGAACAAAACTATTTAGTCAGTTCATCAGAGATACCTTTGCACAAATCCACAAATCATCTCCCCAATTTATATTGCCCACTATTTAAAAGATTATTCTGTTACCAAAATCCAAAGAAGATTTTCAGCCTAGAACTAAGGCAACTCGACATCTCTATCACTTAAAAAAGTCACTTTTCCTTTACTGACTTTGACATCTCCATATTGTCCCTTTACATCTCTCCAACTTGGCCTTTTCTCTCATCTGCAAGAAGCGTTAGGGTTTAAAGTCTCTCCCTCCCCACAGGTCCTTGTTCTTTCTATAGAATTGTAAGGTTCTAAAGTCCTAGCAGGAAGATGTTTCAACCCATGACAGGGACTCTTCTTATTTTTCTGCTATTAAAATCTTTCTGAAGTTGAAGATGTAATATGATGCTTTAATATGATTTTCTGCATAACAGAGCTGTATACTCTCAGAGTCATTGCAGTCCTCACAGAAGTATATTACTATTTTAATTCTACATGACTTTGTCAGTTTTATATTACCAAAGTAGCAAAGGACTTTCAGCTATGTGGACAAGAACATAATATTTCTTTATTCGTTGATCATGTTTTTTACATTGGATCTTCTGTTTCCTACACAAAAGAAATGTTAGACTGAATTATGCTGTTACCTTATCTCATGTCTAAATATTCTTTTCTATGTGAAATATTATGAAGAGGTGGTATCTTTGTTTCATTTAAGCAGTAGCATTTTTAATTCATTCTGATAAAAAAATACATATTCAGACTGTAATGATTTAGTGGTTGGGGGTGGTTTGTTTTTTGGTTTTCTGGGTGTTTTTGTTTTTCCATTTTGTAGTATAACCAGGTTGCTTGCTTTGCTAACAGCAGCAACAGCTGGAGAGTCCAAGTTTACTTTAGAATATTGTTTTTTACTCATTCACAAGCTGTTTATGTGACAGTTATAACCTAAGAGGTATCTAAATGAGTTGGGTTTTTTTTAAACACTCATGTTTTTTCACAGGAATAACCAACATATTTAAAAGCTGTTAGTGATCTTTTGGTAATAATTTTTTTCCCTGCAATTATGTGTCATTGTAAAGAGCTGTTAACTCATTTATAAGCAGTTAATTATTAATTCATTTCCCTAATGTACCAGCATGCTTGCTGTATTTCTCTCTTGCTGTATAAACAAAATGCCATGCCACATTTGTGTTTGAAATCCTTATCCTTCACTTTCATAGTGCGGCAACTTTCAATAACTCTTCCTAGCCTGGGAATCCATAGAGGGGGCTACAAACATAAATGCCATGTACAGTTTCAAAGCTGTAGCTTCAGACTCAGATTTTGGCCATTGCTGATGAAGATACACCTAAGGAAAGAAGGTGGATCACAGAGGTGATGCAATAGTCTGTTGCTCAGAGGATTAGAAAAAGGGCTGCCTGGGCTTACTGAGTGGAGCATGAAATGCCATCTCCGTTGGTGTCTGGCTTGAAAGGCCCTGATTTCACTTCAAGGTCTTGTATGATTCTGCTCACTCATTTATTTCTGTCTTTTTACCTGCTTTTTCTAGTCTCTCTTTGTCTGACCCAAGGAAAAGTCATGCAAGCTTGTCTCAATGTTCTCCTCTCTCTCTGCTGTCAAGGCTTCTTCCATATGGCCCTGTTTGTCTTCATCCCACTTCCTGAAGCAGTCTGACAACCCTTCACACTCTTTCGGAATGACTCGTGAAGACACACAACTTGAGAAAAGAAAATGATAAATGTTGGCCTACTCATCCAGGGAGTAGAAACATGTCTCTATATGCAAGAAAACTATGAGTCATGGGGTTAACAGAGTGTGTTTGTAAGTTTTACCCTTTCTTTTCAATGATTTCATCAATTCCCTCTCCTCCCTCCCACTCCCTTATATATGTACTGTCTAATTAGTCTAACATTTTTGAAGCAGGGTCATTTTTTATATGTTCATAGAATGATCTACACATCACATTTATAAACTTGTGAAGTTTTTTACCCTGTCATGTGAAGATAATACATATTTTAAAGGCAAGTATGTTTACTTGAAATCCTTCTATTTCCTTCTATTCCTATTAAAGATTTTTTTGTTTTCAGTGATGTCTGTTAGGTTGTAAAAGGGAATAATTACATTAATTTATTTCACTTTGTCTCTTTAGAAGAGGAGAGTTTTGATATATCTATACTCCAATGTCAAAAATGTGTGTTACATAAAAGCTCTGTATTTCCCACGCCTCTTAATTCACATTGAGGTGTAGTTTTGCATTTGAATATATTACTTAACTTGTGAGACTGGAGAAAAATCATACTAATAGCTCTGAAATGTGTTGGATAGCTTCAGCTGTTACTGACTGAAATGTGTGGAAAGTCTCCCACTGATTACAGTGGGTGTTCAATCAAGTTCTGTGTGTTCTTCTATCTTCATGCTTCAGCTTTTTGCAGTTTGGCAAAATTTCAGGGCTGTAAACCTTTTCTCAAGTCTAACGTGTTTTTTATGGATTTGAATTTTGAATATCCCTGCTTGACTGGCATGGGGAACTTTAACCTTATGTTTAAAAGGGAATAACTAAATAGACAGAAGTTCCTGTCTCTCTTCTTCAGCTTTATTGCAGTCAACATAATTTTGGATACCTCCATGTCTCCTGTGTGCCTGAATCTTCAATAACAGCTCCTGAGTTTGTCTTAAATGTCTGAGAGCACACCACTGAAAATTTTATGTGGATGTCAGATCAGTACTTAGGGCTGAAAATCTGACTTTGAGCTGTCATCAGGATAGCTAGGGTAATAGTTTGAAGTACTAAAAGAAACATCTTCAATTGGCTATCTCAGTTTCAATTGTAATAAATCCAGTGTTAAGTATGAATCTGTACAGAAGGCCTGTCAGTAGTGCTGAACTAAGTGGCAGAGTACCCAAATATAGATAGAAGCCCTAGTTGTACTAATCTATGTTCAACAGAAGAAAAGCATCAATGTTGATAAAGTTATATAAGAGGAGAGGAGTAATCTAAATCCAGGACAAAAAAGGGAAGAACAGCAGACAATAATGCCTGAGTAATTAAAATAAGAGTGAAAGAGTACAGAAGCAGTAAAGCAGAGGTGTAAGACAATATCAGCTAATCCTTTTATATTTTCAAGTATTTCAAAACCTCTTGAGTGTCAAGATATAATGTAAAGTGGCAAATTAAAAAAAAAAAGAAAAAAACCCACCAAAACCTAGCAAAAGGCATAGATCATGGCAGACACTTTGAGTGTTTGGGTCTTGGAAACAAAGGTTGCCCTCTTTCCTTTCTCAAATACTAGCAGAAAACTTTCTCAGGGAGCAGAAGTTTTATTTTCAAGGGCCTGTTGTCAGAGACTGACAAGATTTCTACCTCCCGATTTCTTCCACTATCACACTTAAAAACTTGGAACTTGCATCCTGGTACCTGCAATGAAAATTCAACAGAACTCAGGGAAGGTAAATATCCACCAGTGGCTGGATTTTCTGTAGAAATAGTATTTTTTCTGTAGAATATAGTAGCTATCACTGCATTTGGCAGCTAAATAAATAGAAATATTTTTATACTTACTATACATTTACAATATTTTTATTTTTACCATAGAGGAAAAATCCTATTGCACTCGCATGCAGGAATATTATTGTTCCAAAGGGGTATAATAAGGGTCTGTTACACAAGTACATAGTTTTATCAACAAGTGTGATACCATGGGCATTGAATATATCTCTTACTCAAAAATTTGGATTAAAACCCCAAATTACTTTTCTTGCTCATCTGTATCTTCTTTTCATCCACTCATTTGGTAGCTGTTATTACATCCCATTTCACATGTGGATAAAGATGGAAGTGAGAGTGCGTCAAATTTAACTTTCCCAAATTCACATGCTTGGTAGAATAGAATATATTGCTTCAAGATTCCCTTCTTTTCTTTTGGCAACAAAAAACAAAGTAGGTATTTGAGCTAAAACTCTATCACAAATTTAAGATTAAAAAAACCCAAGTGTATTAGGTCTAAAACGCTCAGATAATGATCCTTTGGCACCTGTACACTTGTATGAAGATCAGAGCTGTGTGCCCAGAAATATGATTACCAATTTACTGCATATGCCCATAGACATTTTATCATCTTTTCCTGATCTTTTGTGTCTGTTGCTTGTTCAGTGGTCACAGTGTCTTTCCTACAGGACAAAGATCTGATCAAACCTTCATTGAATTCAGAAGAGGTTTTGCCATTGATTAAAGTGAAAGGAGTGCTTTTCTAAATGAACATAAAAGCTGAACTAATCTCTTCCCTCATAGGTCATTCTGGCAGGTCAGGCTTGGAGCACTCTAGTGGGACAACTTGCACTATTTCATATTTCACAGTAACAATCCTGTGAATAAGTCAATGAGTTCAGTCTCTGGGGCATTCAGTCTAATACCTCTCAAGATAACTAAATTCACTTTATAAGTGAATTTATAGCTGGAATTTGAATATCTTCAGTCCATCACCAATTGCTCTGTTCAACAAATTGGAGAAGGGAGTCTGCCCTTATTGCAGAACAGAAGTGGATACATTAAAAAAACCAACAAACAACAATTTGAAACAATTTTTCTTCCCTCCTGCTGGTTTCTCTAAAGTCACTAGACAGTGTGTTTGAAAGACATGTAAAAGAAGAAAAAAAATATTAGTGTTGGTGAATGCACTGAGGTCTCATCTAGATTGTACTTGAGTAACTAAAGCCTAACCTTGGCAAGTAAAGGAAGAAAACATGACAACAGGGTTAAAACTCAAGACCTAGTAGCACAGCTGAGGCACTTTTGATGTTCAATGTTTTTAGGATTCTCCAGTGTCGAATCTTCAGAAATAACCTTCAGAAATCTTTAGGTCAATTTGGTCGTCTTTTTTCCCCAGCTCTGACACAACGGATTTTTACCAAACAGATCCTGCAGTGCTCTCAGCACTTATCACACACGTGGAGATTAATCTTCATTTTACTCCTGTTCTTCTTCTGTAGTACATTGCCATCTGGAAGCTTGAACCAAAGGCTCTGAAAGACCCTTTTTGAGAAACTGAATATCACAGGAAAGGGCACTTCCTGATCTTTATTCTAAAGAAACTACAAAGAAGCAGGGCATATCACTAAACATGTGCGACCTGTCTTTTCAAATCTTTACCATACTTGCCTCTTCTAGGACTGGTATCTCTTAATATAGCTATGACAAATGAAAAAAGGAAAATGGAAAAGAAACATGCAAATGATACTTAGTGATTTATGATACCCAAGAGAGATGACTGTAATAGATTAATAGGCAACATGATGACAGGTGAAATTTTATGTCAATAGAAACAAAATGATGTACAATTGGAAGAATAATTTCTTACTCTAGTGCATTTTCTTTGCACAAAAATAGCAGGAAAATAAAGATCAACCATTGTGGATTTTGGGTGGCAATATTGAGTAGTCAAAAGTAATGACAGGTGTTAGATATTTAATTCCTATTTACTTGCATAATATAAAGCAAGTTTACATTATAACTGCCTCATACTCCAGGTAATAGGAAAGATTTTTAGCTATGGAAGTGAAGGAAAGAGAAGATACATAAAAGAGAATGTATCACCATCATACATGGTGATCATTCGTCACGTATGATCAGGTGACTATACATGCACATACAAAATTTCTTTTACTAGGATTATATGAGATTCTTTACATCCGGGAGAGAAACAGCTGGTAGACCACTTTGGTGCCTTACTCTCATAGCAAAAGTGAGCTTCTATCAAAAGTGTTGTTTAATATATAAAAGGAAATAAAGAGGTTATTTGTCCAGCTCAGGATGAGGTCTGAATAAAGAGACAATTATCTTATATGGAACAAACCATTAAAAAGAAATACTTTCTCATCCAGTTTTTGGCTTGGTAAAGTGAGGAATGGGTCAGGGTTATGAATGCCAAAACCTATCAGCTGTAGAAGGGAACATTTTCTTCCAGATGACAAAAGCTGTGGCTTCCTTTGGCTGTGTTCCTTTATTGACGTAATAGATGGATAGATGTCTACAGAAGCATAGAAAAAGGTCTGTTGAGGTAAATTCTGTAAGGAATTTAAAATTGTTTCTTTGAATCAAGTCTCCTTAATATTCTTTCTTTCATATGGTTCTGATCCAATACCTCCTTGTCCCTTTGAAAATAAGTTTTTCAAATATTTTTCAACTTTGCATAACTCTATTGGGTTTTTAATATGTAATCATCCAAAGGCATTAGTAGTTCAGTAGTCATGGCTGCTGGCAATTTCTGCTGTGGTTCTCCACCAGCCATATTGTGTTTTTCCTGTTTTCATTTAGCCTGGGCTCGGCACTGGCCTTCTGTTTCAAATCACATGATTTTTCCATTTGGTTGTTCATTTATTCAGAGGCCAAGAGTTTTCCTTGCAAGTTCAGATAACAGAGGTGAAATTGTTGCAAAGATTTCTCAGCCCACAAGACTGAGAAATTCATTATGTGTTTGAATCAGGAAGAGCATGACCAGGATGAAAACCTTCCAGTCAGTGTATTTCATTTCAGTGGGGCATTTGTGGCAAAATAAGGTACTTCACATTTGTTTAAGATGCCTGTTTTACAACAGACGTGTTTAAATGGGATATAAACATTGATTACTTGGAATGGCTAAGTCCAGTAATTAGAATTCTTCATGATTATTTTTTTATTATTATTTTTGGGAATTATTTGTGATTTTATTTGCCCTTTTTGATAGTTTTCTTGATTAAAAACCATGAAGCCTTTAACTTTAGTGTGAGAAATATACTGCTAAAGAAAAAAACTAGATAAAAAAGATAAAAACTAGAAAAATAGATAATAGTGACAGATTTTTGGTATCTAATAGCCTTTGAAAGAAAACTGATTGTTCACATGTCAGCAGCAGCTCTGTCAAATGTTTATTATTATATTAAGCATGGGTGAGGCATTTGCCAGTGAAATACAGCTAATTCTACACCTGTGTGTGGATTTCATCACTGCTTTTGTAATGAGTGTTGATGTACTCCCAGTGCTTCCATTTCTGTTGTACTTTTGATACTTGGTGATGGAGCAGAATTCCATTAGTTAACAGAGGGAACAGACATGGTGCACAGTTTTAGAAGTGAGAAGTCATTTAAAGGTGTTTGCTTTTCAACACCACAAAAGGCAGCTAATCTTCAGAATTTTCCAGGACACACTTAGTACTCATGTTTAAGCACAGACAGCATACTGCAAATTGTTAGGGAATGCATAAGATGTACTATAGCTTTTAATAGCTTCATGTTCTGGGAGCTTTACACTTCTTTCAGTGAGTTAAGCTATTTTAAGCAACGTAATAAAAATACTAACCTTAGAAATCTCAGCTCCCAATGAAATACATGTTAAATTTATTTATGGAGTGCAGGGAAACCATATGTTCTGCTTTTTCTCATAAAAATGGCAGAAAAGGAATGTAACTTTTTTTTATATGTTAAAAATTCATGGCTCAGCTGGCTTTTCATATTGTCTCCCAACAAGCCTTCAGAAATCCATTTTTGTCCCTGCACCTCAAAGACCAATTGGCTGACAGACAGAGACACTTTTGAAAGCTGCAGATAAATTAATAGCAGAGAATGTGCCTGAGGACCATGCCTGGCTGCTCTTGAAACCCTTCTGAAGCTTGAATTATTTGTATTAAGATAGGCCAACACTCAGGCCTCTATGAGTCAATTCTTTGTAACAGTTGCCAATATTTTTATACCTGAGAGAGCAGCTTCATTCTTTATTATTGCTCAGGAATCAATACTCCCATTGCCCTCACAAAATGCTATACAAGCATTATTGGCATTTCACTTGGCAGTGAAGGGTATCAACATCAATCTCACCAACTGCACACTTCGCTAACCTTGTTCCACGTCTCCAGCACAAATTTGTATTCTGTCTGCACTGTCCTCTCCTGCTCAATTTAAGTGGGAATCCTTAGTGAAGCCGACACTTTCTGAGATGAGGAAATAGAAAGACATCATATAGCCACAGAGAAGAACATTTTGCTTTTTGTGTGAGGTAAGGAGTACATGGAAGCTTTGACCGTGACTAAAATATGATTTGAAAAACAAAACAAAAAAACCTTAACCTCAAAAAACATTGCTACTAGTAGATTTTCTAAAAGGTGTCAAATCCAGATCCAGACAGCAGTTTCTGACCCAAAAATCCACTATGGGGTGTAGGATAGTTTTTCAATGATTGTGAAATCCTTTTAAAATAACAGCTCTTAATTCACAAATAGTCCTATGTGTTGGAGATAAGTGATGTATTTCCAAACAAGTGAAAAATAGTATATACTACAACAAAAGAAAGGCTCTTTGAAACAGCAGCCACATTTTGCTCCAATTGTGTACAGCTGCATCAGTTTGATATGCCAGTTCAGTCTCAAAGATTTGCATTCAACATGTAAATTCAGCTTTAAACATGCAATTTCTAGTCGTAATCTAAAGTGGGGATTGTTCAAAGCATCTTGTCTCTTGCAGAGCTTTGTGTCGCTACAGATTACAATAGAAGGCAGTTTGTTCAAATAACACCAGAATAATGTTCAGTGAGAGCACCATTAATAAAATAATAACCCCTTCAGTGCATCTGCTTTAAAAGAACAACATGCTCTTATTCTGCTTTTTTCTCGCTCTTTGGTGTTGAATCTATGTATGCTTTCCTCTCTTTTATGGCTCAGTTTATCCTCAGGCAAGGAACTTCTTCAAAAAATATACAACAAATAATTTTTGTGCAGGAGGATTATTTGGACAGCATAGATTTGTAGGTGGGTGGGTGTGGGATTATGACATATTGAGGCTATATGTTCATGTTAACAGTCAGGAATTTTCAGATTGCATTTGATTTGGTACAAGGCACAGCTATGAATTTCTCACCAGGAGAGACATATTTGACATTGTGTTGTTTGCTATAACTTCCTCACACTGGCAACTACCAGGATAAAAAAGCTTTCCTGTCCTGTATTTTTCCACCTAGTGCGATCTGATTATATATCCTTAAAATATATCAAACAAGTATTTTTATTCTATATTTTACTTGATTCTAAACTTGCTTATTTACTGAGTTTTCTTTTGGTTTTGCTTTAGCCTAGACACTTGAGAAGGCTCCCCAGGGCAGTGGTCACAGCAGCAGCCTGACAGAGTTCAAGAAGCATTTGAACAATGCTCTTGGGCACATGGTGTTAGTTTTGCAGTTGTCCTGTGCAAGGCCAGGAGTAGGACTTGGTAATTCTTGTAGGTCCCTTCCACCTCATATTCTGTGATTCTGTGATCTTTTGTGGCAAACTTAACTATAGGAAACATTGCTGTGTTCCAGAAGTCAATTTCACATTGTTTACATGCAGAAAATGGATAAACTGAGGTCTCTGCTGCACCACTCCTAAGAAGTGAGCCAGGGATAAGTATTATCTCTGAAAGGAATAATTTAGGAGCATGTAGAGCAGGGATGAATAACAATCAGTAGGAAAGTCTCTTTTTGATCATTACTGTGTTCATTTAAACAGATAAAAAATACTACCACAATCCAACTAAACAGCAGGAGGAATGGAAAGGAAGAGGAATTGTAAACATCTGTCAGTATAAATCAAGCACAAAAATAATGAACAAGGGACAAGGGAAATAGCAGAATAAAATATCTTGTATACATCTGGTAAAGAACTGATCTTTCATCAGTCTGAATCGCATTATTATTTTAATTATTATTATTATTATTATTATTATTACTTAAAAATCAATGAAAATAGTATTTTTCACTCTTTAGGCAAGTAAGTATTAGAGGTAACAGCATGCTGATGGTAATTGATGATTTTTTCCATTTTTTCCATTTCTCTTATTTATTGTATTTATGAGTATTTATTGTAACAGTATCTTGCATGTTTTGAAGGTGTATTCTATCATTCCTTTCAAACTGTTCATACAATCCATACAGCTAATGAGCTAATCTTTTGTTTGTTTCATTACTTGGTTGGTTTGTTTTTAGTGGTTTGTGTTTGGGGTTTTTTTGTGTGTTTTTATTTGGCTGGTTTTTTGAGGTTTTTGTTTGGTTTTGTTTTTTTCTATTGTTTGTTTTCTGCTGTTGCTTGCTTGGTTGGTTTTGGTTTTGGTTTTTGATTTAGTTTTTTTTGGTTTCTTTGGTTTTTTTTGGCTTTTAATTTACAGAAACCTGCTACAGCCTTTAATCTCACTCGGCAATCTTTTTTCTCTCTCCTCCTGTGTAGCTCAAGTTCCTATAATGTTCATTCAGATCAATTGTGAATGTGGACAGACAAACTATTCATCACCTCAGAGGAAGCCATGGGTTCCCCATACATTGTGGTGTTATTTTCTAGGGCTCAGGGTGCTGTTGTGCTTTCAACAAACAGTGTTTGTAAAATGGCGGTCTTGATACAAAACCATAAATACCTCTCATATCTATTTCTCAGCAGCATGAAGAACCATGACATTGCTCATCAGGCCTCATTGCATGAGAATTTTGATACCAGTATTAGTGTTGCTCTTAGTCAGAATCCTGTTTAACATAATTATGAGAACTTTTGTCTCTTAACTACTTTCTGACAAACTGAAGTGCTTTAGTTCTGCAAGATTCAAGACTGAGATTTGCAAAGCTTAAAGCAATAAACACATCTGTAACGTACCAGTAACAATGTGAAAAGAGCACCACCACAACAAATCTAAACCAAAGCAGATGGATGTTTATGTAGATATTTAAGACCACACACCTGATAAATCCATAGATGTGGAAAAGCAATGTGATGTTCCTATATAGTCTGTTTGAAGTTGTTATGGGTATGGAACAATAATGAAAACTAGGATATTTATTGAGATGTGAGATTTTAAAATTCACAGCTTGGGATTCTAAGTAATATATTTGTGAGATAGACAATTTTCATGCAAAATGTAAAGCTTGACAAGAATACTACTTTTTTGTCATCCTTCATGGGGCCACTGCTGAACAAATTGAGGTTTTTTGCTGTACATTATGAGGTACAAATTTGGTACATTTTGTTGTTAATACTCTCATTTCTTGGAAGAGAAAAAATTCTTAATGCCATAGTCATTATATTGAATAAAGTTCACCAGTTGTTTACAGCGGTAGTCTGTTCTTCTCTCACACTGTAGTTTACAGTTGGATTGATTTTAGAAATTTATTGGTGAAAGCAAATCAATTTTTTTGTCTCTCAAAGGATGTGTTTTTTAGAGGATTCAAAAAAGAAAACTGGTCCAAAAGCTATAATGCACGGTTTGACACTGGCCAAACATTACCCTGCCACCCCCACTACTGAAAACCAGGCCATTCAAAACCAACACATAAGCTATAGTTAACATATATTTACCAAGACACTGGAAAAAATTCACCTAAAAACAAAAATAAGAATAAAAATAAGTGATTAAAAATTGTCATTTGAAACAGTGTCTGGGTTGTGAATAAATAATGTATTATTTTGGTATAGTTATTAATAATGTATCTCTGCTTTGGTTTCTTAAAGAAAGGTAGAAACTTTTTTCACTGTAATCAATTTGTCTTTATGTATTGGTTTCTTAGCAAATGGCTATTTTCTGCTTTGTGGAAAGATTGAGTGCAGAGTGGGGGGAGGAGATCTGACCACCTTTTGAACATTGTTTTTGTTGGCAGAGCGTGTTTACAGAAAGTACTGTGTTCAGAAGGGATTCCTGCTGCTTGCGGGTGATATTTTCAGTTCTATGGGACTGTTTAAGCTGATCATGATGGCATGACATCTGAAGAAGAAGGGGAGAGGAAAAGATCTGACTTTTAATGTTGTTTGCAGCTAGTTCAGTGCTCATCTTGAAACGATTTTATGTTTAAAACATTCAACAGGCATGATGAGGATGATAATCAGACTTTGTTTTTAGATTCCTTTTAGTTTTATTGTAGAATAATTTAATCAAAATACATTTTTATCATCATTTTACTGTCTCTGCCTGCTCTTGTTACTGCTTTAATTTCCTGAAAGGGAGATGTATGACATCCTGTGGGCATCAATGGTAGCTTTCAATTGTCAGTTCATGTTCTTTGAAATCATTTTCATTTCACAAAAAGAATTTATTGTGAGGAAATAGAAGTGATTATCTGACTGAGAGTTGAGGGGAAGAATCCTTTCTCTTAACATTCTCTGATTTTGTGCTGATACAGCTAGATGGACTCAAATTGAAAAATTATGAGTGTACTTTATTATGAGGTTTCATTAGCAAGGAAGGTTGGTCCTAGGTGAAGGCTGGGATGCTGCAGCTGGGGAGGTCTTACTCAATTCCAAGTCTGTCACACAGGATTTATCAAGGCAGCCATGCCAAGGTATCTCCATGAATTTCTCCCCAACACTCTGTGTCCTGTTTGGTCAAAATCCTGAGTTCTTTCAAGTATTGCCCTAATCTACCAACCCCTTATTTTACTGTAATTTGCTGGGCTATTACTTTGGGCATGGATTTATCAGTTATTAGACATTTGGCAGATGTGGCAAATACCTGTGATGCAGGTATCAAATGCAGAGTATGTCAGCAAAGCAGACATTGGGTCTTCATGCCTTAAATTAACAATGATGGTGGGTCTACCTCATGCAATTTTCAAGTATAGTATCCACATTTCTTTATGGTCCAATCTCTCTTAGAGGTTCTATACATTTCAGTCATAGAATAGTTATCTTTTTTTCTGACCAAATTTGTCACGTGTGTTTTGGTCTTTCCACCAAATTTGTCCTGAGAATGGTGCTGTCACTTCCATTTTTTGGATGAGCTAAGATACCTCTAAACACAAAGGAGTCACAAGAAACATAGATTTACAAAGGCTGAAGTTTATAAATTACACTAGCCAAAACCTAGTTATACTTGGGTTGGGTTTTTTTTCACAGAACTGGTGGGAAAGCCAATACCTTGTGGCTCTGGTGCTGTGGGATCAGCTTCCTAATTAATGTTTATTTAGTGTTGTGTCACCAGATTCCTTGCAGTGGATGCAGTTTCACACACTGTTCAGTCACTAGGGCAGCTCGGATGCGTAGGAACTAGAGGAAATAAAATTGTGCCTAACTCACATCAGGCAAGACGGGGTATATTAATGAAGACTGGAATCAGTATATTCCTGGATAGGCTTTACTTCAATAGAAATTAATAACTTTATTTATTAATGAAGTTTCAGTTGGAGGTTTTTTTTTAGTTAGACTTGCTTAGACAGCAATGCAAGTTTATGTGCAGCAGTTTTTGCTTTTCTTTTCGTTGTTGATTTTTAATGGTGCAGAAAATGAATAAAAGTTGGTGTACAAATGATAAATGTCTGTCTGTTTGACACATAGCTGTTCAAGAAAGGTTTCTGAATCATGTCTTCCATCCTTAAAAGAAAGTTCCTTAAGCACATAAATAAAACTGTAGAGAAGCTAATCACACCCTTCCTGTCAGCTGGTAATAGACAAATACTTTAGGATGCAGATTTTTCTAGATATCTTAACTGTTTTCAAAAGCACATGGAGATGAGTATGTCAAGAAGATACTGTGTCTCAGAACTTCCCATGTGAGGTGGATTTGATTCTGGTTTTGCTTTTTCACCAAGGTGTGAATATAAGCAGTTATCACAAATAAACTGTTTTGCTCATATCACAGAAATTTAGCTTATGTCTGTAGTTTTAAGAACATTTTTTTCTGTTTTGAAACTAAATTGGGTGAAATATGTAGGTCCTGTCAGAGATGTTGAATATCTGAAGATTTATACTGTGACATTTATTAAAAGATCTGTATCTGGCATTTTTGATAAGTCAGATAATTAATGTTAAACACTCTGTAACACTGATTTTGAAAACAAAAATATTAATAATACTTGGGGTGTACTTTGTTCTTCTACAAGATTAGAAGTGGAACATCAGAAAGGGTTTTTCGTAGTGATCTGCAGTGCTATCTGCCACCAGATTTGTTCCAGCAGTCAGACTGACGGCACAATTTACATAATGTGTGCTTGTGTTTGATTGAAGGCTAGGTTACTAAATTGCTTCCACCTTCCTGAGGTTACATCTCCACATTTTATTTCCCCTGAAAAACAGCAGACACAGTCCTGGGCAAGTGCTCTTGGTCAAATGGGTGAATGACAGACATCAATAATGTAATAATCACTGCCCTTTTTGAAATATTTAACTATCAAAAATGTTAACATATAAGGGACATATTCAGCTACTGTAAGTATCATTAAATGTGTATGTGAGCTCCCAGGGAACATCATAATGATTTAGCCATTACTTTCCTTTCAACAGCAGGATGTTGTCACAGAGCAGGATGAGTCCCCCTGTGCCTGGTGGCTTAGTAGTTAGAGCATTGTGTCACTGGTGACAGTGCCATCACAGCAGCATTGCTCGTATCCTGAGACATACTTTACCTTGATCACACTGGTCTTATAAGAATTCAGTAATGTATAAAAAAATGTACATAAATTGAGATGAGACTGTAGACAAATATACCCTTTAAATTTCTGGGTTTGAGGTTATGTTTTTTTGGGTTTTTTTAAAAAATAAAATTAGGTAAAGTATATCAATTTAAGAACCTCTATGTAGTAAAAGAGACTTGAGGAAAACTGGGTTTTGTGCACCTTAGCAAATCACTTCTGTCACATGGAAAATAACTGGTAACTTTTAAATCAAATTCAAAATGGGTTTGATTTTTAAGGAGAAGAGGAGGAGAAAGAATGCACATTGTTTATAAATATATCCTAATCAAGGCCATTTGTAGTGCATAGGGAAACTCAGACTAAGTCTAAGACTGAGAGCATTAACAAAGAAGAAATGGGGTACCTGCTGCTTTTAATAGTTTCTCCTTCTGCATGAAGAAATATATATTTGTGTAGAAGCTGCAAAAAAGGTGCAATGAAAGACGGAAACAAGACACGTTCCAGTTTTCATTGACTATTCTAGTTTGTGAAGTCACTTTTGCAATCATTAATATTATTTTGGTTAACTATTTCCCTTGAGTTTTTGGGTTTTTTCTGGTGTATTTAACACTTCTAAAAATTTTGTCATTTAGGTTTGCAGTTTGAACATTTATTTATTACATGTGTGTTTGTCTTAGTCAAATCTTGGTGATTTCTGAAAACATGACAAAAATAAAATTCTGCTGGTAGAAATGATCAGATGAAACATTACTTGTGATACAGCTCATGGGAAATTCTGAAGTCCTACAACATTTCCTTCAATATGTTACAAATATTTTTATAGTTTTTCATAAGTTATAAATATTCTTATAATTTGAAATAGTTTCTTTATTTCTGAACTCCTTTTGTTGTCACAAAAAAATGAGTAACTGTCCTTTTTGTGGCAGTTCGTGTAGTAGGTGTGTTATTGATTTTTACTAAACACGTATTTTCCCCACTCCTTGACACAGATACTGCTAATTTGCATGGGTGGTACAGATGCTGGTGTAGCTCACTGAGAACCTAAATTGAAGTTTAACTGTAGCTTCTGGGTTTTTCTCCATTGTCACCATTTAGTTTGATTCAGTAATTCTCAGCTAGGTTGCAGTTTCTTGCCAGGATATCATAGATTTGAGGATGTGGGGGACAAAATTACGGCTTGAAGGATTAAGTCAATTGGCTTTTACCACTTCTGGATGTGATTTGTGTACTTTTAGGATTAGATAATGAAAATGTGAGACATTGACTAGAATTGTGACTCATTTTGACTCTCCTGAAAGTTCTGCCTGGAATGGTTTGTTGCTTCTGGACAGGTGGAAGATTTTACTCCATTTTTTTCCTTCATTCTGTGTTTTTTTTATGCAAGATGCGATGGGAAGGAAAGACTAAGTTTATTTGTCCCTATGGGGATCACTGTTGTTTCAATTCAGGTACCACTTTTGTTTCCTGTTTTTCTTGCCTTGGTTTTGTTTGTATTTTCTTTAGCTCTGTTTTTGCATAACACTGTGTTTTTTCTCCTGCTGTGTTTACTTGCACATTGAATGCAGCCCTTAAACACTGATGGCTTAACATCAACTGTCTTTATTTCTCTCCTTCCATGTGATGGCAGAGCAGAACAACCATTTTTTAGAGGCAAAGGAAGTGTGTGTGGTGACAAAGGCATTTTCTTCATTTTGAACTCATGTGCTAGTATATAACAGAATGTGAAACCTCTCCTTCATTCTCTGTTTCTCTCTTGTTTTTCCCCTTCTGTGTTTCCTGTGGTTAATTTTCCCATGACTGTGGTAATTTATTTCCCTGAATCTTTAATTTGCTAAGTGCTTTCAGGGAATAATTTTTAGGTCCAGAATCTCAGCGTGTCTGATATTGTTCTTTAAGAAGTCCTGGATGTAAAACTGAAATCTACACGATGTAACTGTTGAAGTTTCCAAGGGATTTAATTTTTTTGATTCAATGAGCAGGTCATTCTACCTACATTCCCCAATGTGACCCATGAGCAGAAGGCAATAGGCTCTTGCTCAAGAATTTTGGTCTGTGGAATCAAAGAGATTTTGAATGAGCTTTTGTGTTTCATTGTTTGTTTCTTTGTGCTTGAGTCTCTGCACTGTCAACATCATGACCGTATTATTGAGAGGAGTCATTTCTGTTTTGGGGAAATTAATTGTACTAGAAAATATGCTATTTCTAAGTGTGCTGAGTACTTAATGAAAGTTGCAAAAGAGGGGTGATGTCATTAGTGAGGTTACAACCATGATGGATAGGATGCATTAAGTGAAGATTATGATGGCTATTTAGTACAGGAACAAGGATATGTGCTTGATTTTCTAAAGCAGAGTTCTTATCTGTAAGGAAAGTAACTGTAGGAATTCAGTGAGGAAAAGATGTAGAAACCTGATCAAAATGAGCTGTGAAAAGCGGCACAGCAACTCTGTGACAGATTTTTAAAATTCTGTTTGTATAATTTCTACACCATTTTCTGTCCTCTCTTCAAAACAGGGTGCTAAAATAGTAGTGTGAGATAATTTCTGAAAATTTGAGGCATGTAAATGATTAAAGTTTGCACACTGATACATGTAATTAGAGGGCCTAGGTTTATTGCATGGGTAATTTAGAGAATTGTGCAGATTAAAGAGGTGAATTTAGAGTAGAATGCTAATAGCAAACTGTTGTTTAGTAAGCTTAGTAAGTACGATCTACCTATCACTTCCACTTTACCTGGGTAAATGGTAAAAAGCTTCAGAATGCATGTGCATGCTTGTATGTGGCCCTAGGTCCAGGGCACTGTAAAAAGAAGAAATGTTTAATGCAGTTTCTGCTAGCCTATATTAATTGTTCCCAGAATAACTCCTTGTTTCATATTCTCGTCATACACTTTTCCAGGTAGACTCTAGACACCTGAGTTTATTCTCTTTCCTCTCATTCCAGGGTTTTCCTGTGAAGGAAGTGTTCAATTAGTGTGAACTGGGGATTATGCTGTCATGTGAACAGATGGCCATAAGGCATTGCCCAAGTCAGACTGATACAAAATTTATAAGTTTTCGCTGAAATCATCTGTGATGAATAGATAATGCTAGAGCTGCCAAGCAGTTAGCCAGAAAAGTCAGTGCATTGCTTCAAATATGTGTGGCTCCTAATCTGGCTCCGTTTCTCTGTTCCCGTCATAAAGTCCTAATAACTTTCTTTTCTGCTGACACTAATCAACATCATATCTAAGTAGTATTGATCTTTTAGGGTCTGCCACTCATCCTTACGTGGCATATACTGTCATCACAAAGCCTTATGTTAGAAAGTTTTACCAAAAGTAAGGCTATTAGCTGTTGGTTTTAAATTCTGTCAAAGTCTATTTCTAATGTCCTAATGCATAGTCTTTCATGTAATGTGGGATAATTGCCATGAAGTACCAGCAACCTGAATACATATCCTGGAAGAGGGAAAAAGAAAATATTAATGGAAAAAAAAATACTACAAACTCTTTTCTTCACTGTGTGATGATTTTTTTTTTAAAATGGTTCTTTAAAAGAAAGGGAATAGGTACTCCCAAATGGAAGCTGCAGTGCTTCTACATCTCATAAAGGTGAGTTTATGCACAACAGCCTGTGAGCTTAAAAGAAGAAAATATGTCACTGCAGAATTTATTTTCCCTAATTCACACATGTATTTTTTGGTTCTATTGAGTATGTTATACTTCAGATCAGAAATTTGGTCATGAATTACCTCATCCATGTATATACACACCAAGAGCATATTTGGCAGATTTCTAGTAACTCGTACCAAGTGTAAAATGAACCTAATTGATCTTTGATGTATGATAGTTTTCACATTGCTAACATGTGACTATTTTTTCTAACTTATGGTGGTGAATGACTGAATTCCATCATGGTTTTTTTCTACCGTGATGTATTTCCATAAAAGCATAGGAAACAGGATAGATCACAGGAACAAGACTAGAGTCTTGATTGATTATAGTTATTCAACTAATTTATCATAATTTTAACTTAAAGTTTAATGAGCAGGCCTGTGAAACTTCTGCTACAAAATTGTCAAACTTATTAAACCAGTTGATATTTGTAATAAAATTTTTTGTTGTTTTTTGTTCTTTTCACTGTATTGTAGAAACTGACTTTCTCAAGCTTTTTACTCTCCATAGGGTGATTTCTTTAATATCTCTTTTTGTCTTGTTCTACCTTGTTTGTCTGTATTCTATCTGATGGACTAAACAATCAGAGCCTTATTTTTCTGAATGTGCTTGCATTTACTGATTGAGATTTTCAAAGTTATTAAGAAGAAATTTTGAGTGGAATTATTAAGAAGTTGTGACCAAATCTCTGGTTTGTGATTTTCTTTTCAGAAAACATAATTATTTTTGTATATTTAATGCCAGATACATTAACACAATGATTTATGCTGGAAGTGTTATATTTAGGATGCCATTGACTCTGGAAAGATCTAGATTTTTAGTCGTGTGATCTTATGCTTCCCTATCCATAGTCTGAAATCTGAAAGCCACCCATGCCTTCTACAAGCACAGAAGAGGCTAATGTTTATGTCTCAAACACTGACAGCTGGATAGTCATGGAGTCAACTGTTGGTAAGAATATGCCATGAGAAAAAAAGATTTGACAGGAAAAGGGGACTATACAGAGCCATGCAACAATTTCCTGGGACAAACCTCCTTGTTCCTGTTCCTGGAGACACAACACAGTATAGTGAACATGCAGAAATGATGTTGACCCAGTAGCGGGAGCATCAAGACCATTAAGGTCCCCTAACCCTTGGACCTATTTCCAGAAAGGTTTAGAAGAATGAATTGTACGTGATAACTAATTTGCTTATTAGCATAAGTGAGAAACTCTGGTCTGGGGTGGGGAAATTTAAAATAAAAAGGTGCTTACCTGAGGACCCTGAACACTCCATCAACTGGATCAACACTGGAGCCAGGACTGGTGATCTTTCTTCTTGTCTCTTTCCCTCTGTTTAATTTCTTCCCTCTCTCCTCTTTTATCCTACACTTCATAAATCCTCCACCATGTTTTTCTACTATAAGAAAAGGGACTAATGTAACTAATTTCCATGCTGTGTGTATAGTTTACTAATAAAAACCTTATAGGTTTTTGAAGACTCTCTGACTTGTGCTGTTCCTTTTTTACCATGAGCATTTGCACATTTGCATCCCTTCCCTTCCTCTTCCCCTTCCTGTGCCCTGCCCCTTACCACTCCTGCCTCTTTCAGGATGGGACTCCACAGTCCATACTTAAATTTCTGTGCAATTTAATCATAAGTGAAAGCTTTCAGTTCACTCTGTGAGTGGAAATCTTCTTTAAATAACAATAGAAACACTCCGCACAATCTACCAAATAAACACTTCCTAAGGAACTAATTCTGAGGAAATTTAGTTATGCAGTCAATGAAAATTAAAGGTCAAAGTAATACTGTCAAACCATAGAGAGAGTCTATATTGGATCTCAATTTCATTCAAAGCCTTTCAAATTATAACACTTTTGTTATAAAAACAAGAACACATCTTGCTCCAGAGCAAGGATTCACACTTTTTCTCCAGTGGAAGATGAAAGCATCTGAAACATACAGGCTACATCTCTAGCTTGGGACTCAGCTGCAGGTTAACCATTCTCTGCACTTATTTTGTGTGATAGGAAAAGACATCAGAGAGCCAATAAAAAGTCAACTGTTGCTGACTTTTAGGCAGTAGGTGCTGTCAGGAAACTAATACAAAACTGTGACGCCTTGAGAGTATGGGTAACAAAAATGTATGATAAGGCCTCATTTCTGAGTTCAGACCACTGGGTAAGTTGAGGATCACTCCATCTGAAGTGATAGGGGGTCAGCTTGATTCATCACTTCTGATTTTTGTGAAGCTTGCAGAAAATGCTGCTACACTGACTCTTGGCTGGGATGTCCATATCAGCATATGGGGTTATGGGCATCACAAAGAGCAGGGGAATTTTATGGCCTGGATTTAAAACCGGAGTGGTCAGAGTAAGATCCTTATTCCGCTAACAGAATTGTGTAAACTAATACTTTTCTTAATATTGCTGTGTAGCAAAGAGAAATACAGTGAAAAATAATTACATTCAACCCAGATAGAAACTGGAAGGGAAAATGCATAAATTTTCTGGGAGTCTTGGGAAGATATAGATTTGGAAAGTAAAATTCAGCTTTCTGTCATACCTTTTCTTTCATGGTTATTACGATGAAGAATTTTGCTGGACAAGCAACAAAGCTCTGGTAGAGATTGGCTAGAGAGGTTGTTAAATCTCCCTCACTGGTGATATTCAAGAACCATCTGGACAAAATCCTGTGCCTTGTGCTCGAGAATGACCCTGCTTGAGCAGGGATATTGGACCGGATGACCCACTGTGGTCCCTTCCAATTTGTCCGATTCTCTGATTCTGTGATTATGACATGCATAATATAAATAATTTCTTCATAGCTTTGGGGTTATCTACACCTAATCCCAAATAATCTAATATTTACTCCAATACAAAAACAATCTTCTATTTTAAAGTTAGGTCAAGACCTGCATTTAACTAAGTCCCAAGTTTTTATTACACTCTGAGTCAAGGCTGAAAGCATTTAACAGCTGTAATCATTACAGATCAGCCTCCAAGGCCATTAAAAGAACACCAGCATCAACATAAGAACAAACTAAATAGGGAGCTTCTTTAATTTGGAAACATTCAGGTTTTTTGAATCAAATAACACCAAGTTGCTCTCAGACTGTCCCAGAATCTTCCCAGGAGGTGACTTCAATTCCACACATGTGCGTACACAGGGAAAGGCAGAGAGGCAGAGAGGACCCTGAGGTCGAAGCCTAATAAGTGAAAAGGCCTTACATGATCTGAGATACCAGGCCCATTTGCAAAGCCTGGTGAGCTGACTTCATTATCGGCTGCCTCAGGTTATCTGGGTAGACAGTGACAGATCATTTTGTAGGGCCTGAAGGGAGCCAGATCAGTCTGTTTAGAAAAACAAATAAATCCAGGACTGAGACTGAGTTTAAAAAAGATTTACAGGGCTCACTGGTGCATGTGGCCTCTCATCCTCTCAGAGAGGATTTTGGCTGCTAGCCCTGTATGGTTACACTGTTTCCCAACTGCTGCAATCTGAAAAGTGAGTGAATTATTTTCTTCTGACTGCTGGAAGTTTGGTTTCGTATTTTTTTTTTTTTACTAACATCTGCACAGTAAACAGACAAGAAACAGCATATAAAAAGAGAAAGGAAGGATCTTTTACAAAAAGATCACATAAAAGAAAGCATAAATCTTTTGATGTCTGACCTTTTAGTCATAGATTTCCAAGGACAGATTGAATAAACAAAACTCATCAAATTGTTGAAAGAGATATGTCTTCCATTCTCTGTAAAAACAACAGGCAACTGCACTATCTAAGTAAGATAGAAAACACACAGAACCATTATTTTTAAAAAACACAGACACTTGAAATCTACATAACGTATTAGAAATTAAAATGTATTTTTTTCTTTAATTCTTCTAATTTTCTTCTTTTCTTCTTCTCTTCTTTAAGAGTGTTTAGTCTTAAGTAATAACGTTTAAAAGCAAGTTAGAAATAGTACAAAGTCTTGAATGAAAGGTCTAATTATGATTCTCCTTTAACCTATGGGAGGTCCAGGAAAAAATAC
>JANPWX010019595.1:187154-316575 GCA_024734555.1 Trochalopteron elliotii
TGAAAAATTGTGGAAGACTGGTCTTGTATGATGAAATAATGTTGCAATGTAACATAATGTAAAAAATGTTGGACATTGCTTCATAGAACTTTTTCTGAAATATGGTGGATAAGTGTTGTCTCTGAGGGAGTGAGAAGAAACCTGGCCCAATCAAAAGACTGAATTGTGAATTACAAAAAACCAGCAGTGCATCCTATAGCTGGAGTAGCAAAACATGGGAGCAGATGAGGAAAAGGCCCTCTTCAGGCAGATGCATGAGGAAGTATCCTTTTTATATTTGCTACTACAAATAACTGAGTATGGTCAGTTACAGCTTTTCTGTTGATGTCTGCTAAGGTGAATTCTCCAATGAGGCCATTAATTTTGCTTTGTAGGCACAACTAGTAACTGACTTGAATGATGAGTAAAGACAATTACGGTTCTTATTCCACTCCCCCACCTCCTCTGAGACACACATCTCTTCAGCTGTGGTGTAGCCTTACAAACAGTTGACGCAGCAATTGAGTGATCAGGAATATTCTGAAGAACAACAGAAATTTTGTAATGATATCATAGAAATAATTTTTGTGACAAATCCAGTGGGAAAATGGATGCACTTTCACTTCTTCGTGTCTCTTGTGCTATGATGTGCTTCTGTTCCCCTAGAGTGTGGCAGCTGCTTGCTCAAGTCACAAGTGACTGTTGCTTTGCCTCATCAAAGGGAGAATCCTGTGTTGGTGAATGGCTACAAACCACTGGAAATACGGGGTTGGGAGACACCACTTGTTAATGATTAAAAAGTAACACCAGTTGTTGCTTCTGAAAATAGTCAAGAGGAAAACTAGTCATCATAAGACAAATGTGTTGCCATTAGAGAGAAACATGGCAAGATCTGTAGTAAAATCTTGGCTATGTCTTTCTTACCAGAGATGTACTTTCCAGAGATGTAACAATCCCTTAACTTTTGCATAAGTCACACTAGCTAGGTCAGTAGTTAAATATACATAAAACTGTGACTAATACTCTTCTTCGCTCTTGTTTCTGCCTGTTGATTTAGCTGCTTGATCCCTTGATGTTATTCGTCACAGAGCAAAAAACATTATTCTCAATACTAACTTTAGTTATGCATTAGAAAATATCTCTTTCCTCAGTCATCAAATTTTATTTGATATTTTAAAAATTCACCTATGCTCTAATCTAATATTTTTCAAAGAAAGAGAGTCTGAGCTTGCACATGGTTCTGATTGTAATTAGAGATCATTCTACAGAGAAACATTGAGTCATGTGGTGTTGTTAACTCATTTGTCCATGACTAACTCATTAAAATCAGTTTTCTAGTGTTAAATTTTCCTTCCACCTTTAAAATATATGTATAATCTTACTATGTTCTACCCCTTTCTTAATCTTGCCACTGGGTGTACTAGAATCACACAGTTTAGGTACAATTAGGGGGTGACTCAGAGAGCATGAACATCAATCAGATTTCAAAATTTATAGAGACTCCTTTTTTAATATAGGTATAGAAGTAGATAAATAATCCTCACAATCAGTAGGTTTTTTTCATTAGTCTGTACATTTAGAGGCAAGCATAAGCATAATTCTGCTGCTGATACATCTCTAGTTATTCCTAGGTTTGCAATTCAATTACCCAAAGAGCCTCAAGTACCATTGATTATTCATGGGATTCTTGGGTTGGACTGACTACAAAACTACTCATTAATCCCTTGAGTGCCCCTGGGCAGTCAGTATGCATCTAGCATAGCAAATCTTCCACAGCTGTAGAATATAGCAGGCTTTGGATAGTGCAGCGGTTGAAGTGAGCGCAGGGCTGTAGCCAGCTCACAGACACCAATGGCTGATACTGTCCAGCATAATACTGTTCAAACCACGTAGCTGTGGGCCTTCTGAAGTACCTGAACAGCTACGTTAGCCAAAACCAGCCACACAACTGTGTGTGACTTATTGAGGAAGTGGAGGAAAAAATCCCTCTGTCTTACGGTTTGCATTTGCTGCATTGAAGAAACTGTTTGTTTGATCAAACATACGTCTGTACAAGAAGAGCTGCCAGTTTGCCACAGTGCCAGGATTTGAGCTGCTTGAGCTGCTTATCCTCATTCAGCCTTCTTGGAGATCAGTACGATGCCTGTTTCCTTTGCAGGTTGTCCATGAAATGTTAGGAAGTAACAAGACAGTGCCTGAAGAACAGGACATACTGTTTCTTACTACCTAGACCCTTGGGTTCATTTTTTGGAGTCATTGAATAAGACTGAGGATAAAAGAAGCATGATTTTCTTGTGCTGCTGAAGTACCTAGGCTAACAAAGTCTATAATCTTCATATTCATCGTTCATTCATTTTATTGCCACAATTAACTGTGCTCATTGCTGGTTTTGAGGGGTTATCAAGTTAATTCAGTGACAGTTTGAAGGTAGTTTCATTTCCTTTTAAATTATTCTTATGTTGCCTAGCACTCATAAACTTGCATGTTTCAGACCAGCACAAAGTCTGTGATTGCAGTGAATTCACATCCAAATCAGACTAACCACAACTGTCAATGAAAATCTGCACAGATAATTTACTTCTTCCAAATACAAACACACTGCAATTGGTTAACATGAAAATAAAAATCTCCATTCCTTGCTCTTGTCTCCTGGTTCTGTTTTATCAGATGTGCATCCAACAGAAGATGGCTACTTTTATGGTTTCAATGCACTTTGCATACTTCTACATATATTGCATTTTCCTATGCAAAAAGCCAAGATTTTCCATTATTTATTATGCAAATGACAAACCCCTTTCAGACCAGTGCAGTACAGGCTGTGCAGTCAATGTGGTCTAGTTTTCTGCAGAAAAATGCTGAAGACATGCCAGTAGGTCAATATACCAATATACTGAATTAGATTGGTAGAAATGTCTAGAGAAGCTTGCACAACACTAATTTTATGATCTTTGACTCAAGGCAATGCTTTCTGTGCATTGCTTCTGAGTGGTCGCATTTACTTGAATCTCTTTCCCCAAGTAAAGCAGACATAAAAACAAAACAAATAAAACTAGTGATGGACCCTGGATTTTTCACCAGGCCTATTTTCTTGTAGGTATGTTTTTGTGCGCACACATATATTTGTGTCCATCTGCATACATCAGTGTATTTCCATGCTCTATATCTAAATATATAGTGGGGAGAAAGAGAGGAAAAGAAAAGAGATGGATATGAACTTGTGCCATTACAAACTTTACAACTTTTTTTACTAACACGTCAATGCTTGTATCTTTCTCAAGGTGGGATGCCGTTGTGGTTTAAACCAGCTGGAGATGAAACACCATGAAACTGCTTTCTCAACCCTCCCTTCCTCCCCTAAATCCCACTGGAATGAAGAGGAGAATAAAAATAACACTTGTAGGTTCAGATACACTGAATACAAACTATTGAGTAATTAAAAACAAAGTAAAATAGTAACAGTAAAGAATAATACTAATGATACTGAAAAGAGAAAGGAAAAGTGCCCCAGACAAGTGATGCACAATACAGTTGCTCAGACCCCCCTTCAAAAACTCAGATCAGGCTCCCCTTCTGGGTAACTGCCCCCAGTTTACATACCGGGCATGACATTCCGTGGTTAGAAATATGCCTTCAGTCAGTTCAGGTCACCTGTCCTGGCTGTGCTCCCTTCCAGTTTCTTTTGCATCCTTTTTCACTGGCAGAGCATGAGACAAGGAAAAAAAAATATTGGACTCAGGATAAACACAACTTAGCAAAACCCAAAACACCAGTGTGTTATGAACATTATTCTCATTCTGAATCCAAAACACAGCGTTGTAACAATGACTGAAGAGAAATTAAGTCTATCTTAGTTAAAACTAGGACGTATGCTAAAACTGGGACTAAAATCTGCTTATTATGTAGATCTTATGGTATCAGTGTTGCATCCAGTTATGAATTGATGATGTTAGCCAATCTCTTGGAGATCTGTATGTAGATCATTGTCATAGGAAACATTTTTTTAATGGCTTTGTGTCTTAAATGAAATACATGACAATTTCTCCCCACTTCATGTGGTCCTTGCTGCACATGTTGTCAAAAGATCTTGAGAACCTTCTCTGGTAAAATTGAAACCAGAAGCAAAATAATTGTGAACACTGAGAGAAAGATACTCTAAAGAACAAAGCTCTTTTTTTCTTCCTGGGTTTTTCTTACAGAGATTCCCCCGAGACTTGGAAAAAGTAATTCCTGAACTGGGAAGATTGAACTGTTGCTTTTATAAATGGGTAATAGTACTTTGACACCAAGTCATCTAGTGGCTTGTTAGAAAAATGCAACCTGAGTAATGCATGGAGAGAAAATTATGTGTATTTCATTATGAAGAAAGGCACAGGTGGGACTAGAGAACTGTATTGAGTGCAAAAAATACTAAGGACATTACCTTTCTTGTCAGGCTGCAAAGGCTCATTTCAAACTCAGCAGTGTTCTTATGAGTACTTTGGTATTTGGGAAATACCTGACAGACAACCTTAAAAATACTTAAACACTATAATAAAGGAGGAGAAAACCCCAACAAAACAAATCAAGCATATCTTTGCAATTGGGGTGGAAATCTGCTTACTAAGAACTCCATTCTTATTTATCCAGTGCTAATGTCCAATGGACCTGTTTAGGTGTTTAATGTTATGCCTGTGTCTAACTGCCTTGTCTGAGCAGAGCCAAAATGTTGACTGAAGAATGGAGATGTAGAATAGCTTGCCTGGACACTTGTGACCTTTAGATGATACTTGTGCAATTAAAGCAACATTTATTTCTTCTGGAAGAGTAAAATCCAGGTATTCAAACAAAAAGAAAAGTGCAAACACAAAGTAAAAAAATAAAACCTCCCTAGATATTCATGAGACTATGATAAATATAGTTAGTGTATTTCAAGCTTTGATTTTTAAAGGTCTAATAAATCTTATATTAAGTAAGGCTGAGATCTATCAACTGTGTAAATACAACTGGAAGATGAAATAGGTCTAGTCTATAAGAAGTTATATTAGTGATATTAACTTCTGATTTACAGTTATTCATTAAAAAATTATGACTGTGTAGAGAAGTTATAAAGAACTTTTGTAGCTATTGGAAAGTTGTGAAACAGCTTGTGAGTGCTGCTGAGACTGAAGTAGCACTGTCTTATAAATGCCTTTGTTGGGAAATCTGCAAAATCCCAAGCAGAAATAGTCATTTACAATCCAATACAGAGGGGATTTATAATTTATGAAGTGGTTTAAGGCAAGCTGAAGGACATTTAGAGATAAAAGAGATTTTACTTCTTCATGCTTCACTTACTATGGAACCTTCTTAGCTCCTGTACCACACAGGTATGATTTTGATAGTGTACATCTGGCTAAACACCAAATTTCTCGTATGGGAAAAAAAACAATGAAGAGGTGTTAGAGATTTCTAAAGACTGATTTGGAAGCATATCACAAGAGAAATTATCTTCAACATTAGTGTTGCCAGAACCATCAGGACCTAGCAGGTCAGTCAGTCTGACAAAATGGCTGAATCAACCAGTGCTTCAACTCCTTCATGTCCTGAGCATTGTATTTCTATTCCAAGGTCTATTTAATCTTGAGGACCTGATTCAGAGGAATTTGAACATCTCTAATCATCAGGCTCACTGGACTAGGTGTTTCAATTCTTTACCCCAGTTTTTACCTCTCAATAACCAGTATGTAATGTGACAATCTAGGTGTTAATGCTTTGAAATATGGCTAGAAATTTGAGGTTGGAAGTATCTACCTTCCTCTGGCATAGCTTTTTCTTCAGGGTTTTTTGGTGGTTTTGTTTGTTTCTTTGTTTTTAATTTAGAAAAGCTGACTCTCAGTAACTGTTTGACTTTGTTCTCTTACAAGGAATGTAAATTTTAAAATCTCAGACAAGCTGTGGTCAAATGCAGTGTTTTATGTGATATTTCTGCAATTGAATATGGAAAATCCAGTAGTGTGTTCCAAATAATTGGTATGATTAAATACTAAAAAAAGGCCTAGTAGATCTAGCTGACTGTATGACATGTACTATAAATAGTAATTTAAAGGGAGTTTAGGGGGACAGAAGCGTGTCTTTCAGCTGGTGTGATTAATGGGGAGGATGGCTCTGTTGCTGAACAGCTTGTTTTATGTTTTAGGTCTGCTCTTCCATCTTGATTTTTTTGCATCAGGGTAGCTTCAAAATAGTTTTAAGTGAATTTGCTGGTCTCACTGTCAAGTCACTGCTGTAGGCTAGACTGGAAACAAATTACCATCATTTCATTCTTCCATTTTACCCCCTTTCAAATGCTTAAAAAAACAGCTCTTACTTCCTGTTAAAACTTGACTCATCATAGCACTGTGCAGCCAGTGCTTGTTTAATAATGTTTAGCAGATCTGTGAATGTGTAGGAAAGGATACTGTACAGTGCACATAGCATACAGTCATGTCTTTCAGCCTCCGTGCAGGTTGCTGTCCTCTTTGAGAGTCAAGATGCAGAAGGTTTCCACTCTTTTAATTCCATGGTTTACATCCAACCCTTGAAGAGGTAAAACACTGACATCATATGTTTGGGAGTGAAAATGTGAATGCTGGGCCATCTCTTCCCATCTTCTTATCTGGAAACACACATCTCAAAAGGCAAATCCCTCATCACTCACTCCAGCAAAATTGCATTTTCATTAGAAAACAGATGTGAGAACATCTAAAGCAAGGAAACTTTGATTTTTTCTGTGTGTTACTGTCTACCAAAATGTGTTTGAGAGAAATTTCCTTTGACTATATACAAACAGATAAAGAAAATTAATTTTCTTTAATTAATTATATTTAATTTCATTAATCAGGAGCAATTTTCCAAACATCATTCATACAATCTAAAGAGTACAATTGCAATTCCTCGCTTGGTGTGTTGTATTATGCAGCATTATCTAGTGTTTGCACCAAGGTCAGCAGCTTTGCTTAAACTTCATAGTCAGCCCTTTTTTCTGGAAATAAAATATTGATATTTTATCCTTCCTTTTTTCACCTTTTTTTTTTTTAATCTATCAAATAATTAGAAAACACAGAAAATTTTATTTTAAATACCTGAAAATCCAGAAAACCAACATAGAGTTGCTGTCAAATACCCACAGCAATCAAGGAAGTTTCTTTCAGGGTAATTTATGGGGCAAGAGATGCTGAGTTGTGTTAAAGCTGACCTAGCAATGAATTTCTGTAACTCAGGGTGTCTTTCTGGAGTTTCCTCTCCTAGACTGTTTACAGGAGCAAGGGGAAACATCTGCTGCATGGGGAATTGTGAGATACCAGCGTAACTCCTGAGATGTTGTGGGCAAACTTTTCTTTCTCACATAAAAACTAAATTGTTACTGCTTTAAATTTGGGAGTGATTTATGCAGGAGAGGCTAGAGAGTGACTAGCAAATTGTAGGCCACATAAAGTCCTGTGGCTTGACATTTGGGTATGTGAATGTAGAAACTGATTGTTTTATTTCAATATAAATAGCAGAGGCAGCTGCTGTTATCATACAGATTTGATTGGTGCAGTGTGAAAGATAAGGTCATCCCTGACAGTGTGGGGACAGACACTCAGACAGCAAAATGCTGAGTGCTAGAGGTGTAGCAAAGCACTGCTGTGATAATCCATGGAATTTGTCATTTTCTGAAATTGTTCTGGGGTATTCTGAGATTATGTACAGAGGTTACATGGGCAAAATAGATTTTATACACAGCACGACCCACATGTTAACAACACCTCTTCAAGAGGAAAAATGGTTTGTATTCTGTACCTGAGCCTAACCCTAAGGACCAGAAAGTAATAGAACTGAATTCAAAAGGCTTTTATCCTGATATCTGAAAGTGCATCTCCTTGAAAGGGTCTGACCAGCACCACATACTGCTGCTCCCCTCCATGCTGCTGTCTGGGGATGGGAAAGGAAACCTGTCTGTTCCCAGAGGCTCAGTGATATTGGACCACCTGATGCACTTTTGAGCCAGATCGTTTTGACATAAGATTCAGTGGAGCACAGAAGATTAACTTTCTGAAAATGAAAGATAGAAGAAGAGGAACTGCTTATCAAATATGCACATTTCAGATGGAACTTCACACTCCGTGAAAAGATTTTAGATTGCTGTAAGCTCTCAGGAGTGCTCCTGACAATGTGTTATCAGGTCATGTTTGCATGACAGTGGCAGGCCATGCAGGAAACATTAAGCCACGTGACTTCTAAGATGGAGTCAATCAAGTGAACAGTACAGATACTGAAAACTAGTTTCACCTTCATAAGGTCTGGTTATCTGTGCATCAGACATGAGGTTTGTCAGCCCCATTTCAGTCTGACCAAGTTCAGGGCTGCATTGAGAATTTTAATGAACTGATATTGTATTATGTATGAAGGATGACACCAAGATGATTTCATGAAAACCAAGTCCCCATGAAATATGAACTATTACTGGAGGCTTCACCCCTCACTTAGCTCACATAAAATGGCCATTTAAAAAGCCTTTGTCCTGTTAAGCTTTACAAGTTTGTGTAAGGCTTTCCATTATCCTTAAGCAATGTTAGAACTGTAAATGAGGGCCTGACACCAACAGTTCAGAGTTTTTATGACACCAGGGTAACAAGACCATGCTAAACACAGAGAATTAATATTCCCAGAACTCTTCTTACTGTCACACAATTATTAGCTCATAGATATTGAGTACATTCAGGAAACATGAGCAGACCTCAAGGAGAGGTGAGTGTTTCTGCTGTGAACAGTGAAATCATTTTCACAGAATCACAAAAAAGGTAAAGTTGGAGGGACCACTGGAGGTCTGGAGGTCATCTAGTCCATCAGAGTCTCCAGGGCATGTCACTCAAGGCTGTGTCCAGACAGCTTTTGAATATCTCTGTAGTGTTCTTGACTGAAGAATGACTGAAAACAGACATACTATGCCTCCAATTTTTAGTCAAAGTTTTACTCTCAGTTTTGCTTAAAAGCTGAGAAAAGAGTCAGAAAACAAATTAGAAGATTGTTAACTTGTCACTTAATTTTGTACACTCTGCTAACAAGATTTCATCCATAGCACTACTTTTTCTAAAGGTTGCTATTCCAAGTATGCAATGGGCTTTGGGGACAGCACCAGAATAACTCTGGATGTACTCTTCAAGGTTTTGAGTAGGTGGCTTTTAAGCTCTTAGATAAACATTTAACATAATTTTTATTTAGTGAAATAATTTTTCTGACCATACTGGTGTATCAGTTGTTGTTTCAAAAGTGTATGTATTCTAGAGCTTGTTTTCACAAAGACTGCTATAATGGCTTTATGTGCTTTAGCAGTCATGAAGTAGAAGACTCTATGATACATCTCTCTGTTTTTAGGATACTAAACTTAATTTCAGTGCAGTTATCCTATTGTGTGACAGTTATCTTTCCCAGTAAAAAGAAATGTCAGCCTCTTCTGAATGTGATGGACGACTGAACAATTACTCCTACATTTCACTCTCCGATATAAGTGTGAAGGTTTACAAGCCCCTTCACTTTCTTATGCTGTTTGTTGAAAACAAGGACCTACAAAAAGAGGGAAGAGATAATTTAAAATATTTGAGACATTAGAATATATAAAGTGGAACAGACATTTTAAAAAACATTGTGTACATTTTATTACCTGCTTATGAAATTTTGGGTTTCATTTTGAAGTCTGTTTTCCCTAATTCACTTCTAAGTTCGAGGGGTTTTTTTGCTTAACTATTTTTTCCTGGTTTTGTGGGGATTTTTTGTTTTGTTTTGTTTTGTTTTGTTTTGTTTTTTGGTGGGGGGTGGTGTTTGCAGGCATTACATTGCACAGAAAAACTGTGAGAAATTCACTGTACAATTCTTCTTTAAACACATGTTCCTTCATGTTCTGTCAGATGCCAGACATTCAATTTTACCAGCATAGCCAGCTTGTTAATTTTTTGATGGTTAAAGAAGTATTGTCTGTTGAATATTCTTTAGACTATCCTTTTAGTTTCTGAAAAAGTGTTTGAAACCTGAATCATGCATTGCACATTTTAAGTGTGCAAAAAATATAAAACAAATTTGAGGCAAAGCATTATAACAATATATATATACACCCATCTTTCCAGTGTGGCAGTGAATGATGACTCAAATAACCTTTTTGTCTTGTTCACGTGTATCATTTTGCATGCTGAAAAGGTTGTCTTTGATCAAAAGTTTAAACAGTTATATGTGATTCTGAGTCTAAGAAGGCTTTCCCTTTGAAATATTGTTTTAAAATTCTTCATTCCATGTTCTCTAAATGTGTTTTTTTGCAATAAAGATTAAAAAAAATACTCCGTTTGAATGTAAATTTAAAATAGCCTTGAGAGGTGAAGACAATTTAAATAGTTCCCATCCAACTATATTTTCCTGTATGTGAGGCTAAGAGTCGTTGGAATCACGTTGTATAGTGGTTGACAAAATAGATCCACATAAAAAAGCCCCCATTCCCCCCACAAAATGACAAAGTAACCATATTAACTGCACCCTCCCCACCCCCGCAAAAAAAATCCAAACTCCAAAACAAGCAACAAAAGTCCCCCAATGGCAAAACATACCAACTTAACAAATGAACAGAGAAGAAACAGGATTAGCCTGTGGGAGGACAGGAACATCTTTCTGCATCTTAGAATTACAGCTGAAGTTAATGCTAGCTAGTGGCATTGTAATTAAGGCAGAGTGATGATTTTTTTTTTGAGTTAATTGCAGGAAGTCTGCATGTTGTGTTTGATGCAGCTGCACTTTGAATTTAAAATATATGTTTGTCATGATGCTCCTGACAGAAAAAAACGCAATCAACTCCTTTTTCTTTTGCCTTTAATCACATGACTCATAATGCAAGGGTTATTGAGGATTTTTATCATTTAGAAGAGTTTTGAATCAACATAGCCTTATTGAATGTCTAAGGAAGGATTACATAAACCATGTTATGATTTTTTCCCCAAAATACCAAATGCATATTTTTTATTTCAGTAACAGCCATCTATGGGAAGTTTAAGGAGTATTTCCCCTTTTATTAGTATTTTTCTCCTTTTTTTAAAGCCTGTAATTATTTTGTACTCCAACAATATAAAGCCTGTCACTTAGTCCCACTGCCCTAATTAACCCAAAAGAATATATACTGTAAGTAGGAAAAAGGAAACAGTGCTTGAAAGACTATTTTATTAAATGAAAAAACACTGTGAAAAATTAATTGCTAATATTGTCAGTGACATTAAGTGAATGGAACCGGTTTCAGGAACTTTCCTCCTCTTCTCAGACCTATTTCCCATCAAGTGGAACAGAGGGTTTTATTTGCTTATTTCTTTTTAAGAAATTTAAACACTATGGACCATATAGGCCATCACTGATGTACCAATACAGAATTACATGAATCATAGAATCACCAAACAATTTGGGTCAGTAGGGGCCTTAGTCTAACCCCACTGCTGAGGCCAGAGACATCTTTCACCAGGTCAGGGTTTTGAGCACCCTATCCAACCTGATTATGAACACTTTGAGTGACAGGACTTCCACAACTTCTCTCAGCAAACTTTCTCAGACTAACCTCTCCTTGTATCCTGTCTAAATCTACTGCCACTCTTTCTCCTACCTCTATAGGTCCTGGTAAAAGTCTGGCTTTGTCTTTCCTGTGGGCCCCCTTTATATATTGAAAAGATGCAATGTGGTCTCCAAAGAACATAATTCCACTCCTCATGCCTGTCAAGGTCCTTCTGGATGGGGTCCCTTCCCTCAGGTGAATCGACTGCACCACTCAGCTTAGTGTCTTGTGCAGACTTGTTGAGGATACAGTCAATCCTACCTGCTGTGCAATTTATGAAGATCTGAAATAGTATTGGATCCTTGAGGAACACTACTGCATTTTGGTTGTGAGGAACTCTTTGGACATGGCCATCAAAACAGTTTTTTATTCATCTAACAGTCAATCTGTTAAACACACATGTCTGGAGTCTAGAAGTAAAAATGTTTTAATGAATTTAGAACATGAATAAATTTGGCATTCTACATGTCAGTAGAAGGAGGATTTATTATAGCATCCCCATTAAGAGCTTCTGGTCATCTTTTTGCTTAAGTGACGTTGCAGTATGGAGAGTCAGTTACAGTGAAATTAAAATTACCCATAATGGTGGAAGGTTAACATCTACAGATAGTAACTCAACATGAAATCAGGTAAAATAAACGAAGATAAACTCATCTCTTTCTTCTCCAGGAACCAAATATACAATCTTAAGTATGATGTCCACTCAGGGTGGAATTCTAAACTATTTTTATTGTTGGAAAATGTGATTGTGTGTTGTTGATCATTCAAATTCTGCAAAAGGAAATGAATATACCCAAGTCTGCCAACCACACTTGGAAAGCTGTCATATGGAATTAGTTGGAAGTATTTGGGTAGCAAGAGTAGAGTGTTTCGGCTTTCAATATTTGAATTTTTTAGTCTTTTCTAGTGTGTTGTGCTTCTTGAACCATGTGGTGTTTCAGAAAATAGTATGCCTTGTAACTACGTGCAACTTTTTACTTTTTCAGCTACCTTTCATTGGCTAGTACTAGATGAATCTATTGTGGTGTCCATGTTTTAACAGAAGACTGCTTCACTAATTCTGGTAGTACACTAATTTGTTGTAGTACAGGGAATAAAACTTTTCATGTTATATTTGGTTGTCTGTCCTTTTTTCTTTTTCCAAACACAGAATTTAATTTTTTAAAATTTTTTCTACTCTTAATAGCTTCCAAAATTGATTTCTTTTTAAAAGAAAAATAATGTTGTTAAGTCTCAGGAGACTACAAGCACAAGACTTTTTTTTTTTTTTTTCCCAAAATAGACTGTTGTCTTTTTCTCATTACTAGCTCTTGGCTTTCACCATGAAATAGTGTTGTTGGTATAACTCCCTGGCAATCTGACTCGTTTGTGTGTGTGGGGCCAAATAAATCTATGCTTTTACTTCATAAACTTCAAAGGAGTTCCATCAGGCATGAATCTGATCCTTATCTTCTCTTTACAAGGCACTGAAATCATTTATTCAAAAGGAAAAGCATTCATAAAGGAACATTGACATATTATGTCACTCCCAACAAAAGAGCAGATATTGATTTCCAAGTACACTGTAAAAGTGCACTTTTCATTCTGTATCAACTTAGCATTTATAGTGTGTTTCTACAGCAGAAGGTCCCATTAGGATGAATTAAGTTGTGTTATTTTAGGGGATAAGAGAATGATTGAAATATTGTATTATTGAAAAACTACAAGCTATGCAGCATCTTGTACTAACCAGTACTTGCAGTAGTTAAACTTCCTTTAATATCTGCAATATAAAGTTGAAATTCTGACAAGATTGGATAAATACACTAAAGTTTCTTAAAATAAAATAATCTGCTAAAGGCCCCTTCTGTTGCGTTGCCATGTAAGGATTTAAATTTCCCAAATGTAGGGAATAAATTCACAGAAAGTTGATGGAGAAAGACAGAAGGCAACATAAATGTTCCTGGAAAGAAAATCACTGCAGTTAGGAAATGTTGGAAGCAACAGACTCTTGTGGTCTTAGCTGAAACAATTTGGCAGCCTTGGAGGAAAAATTGTTCACAGCTTATTGAACTGAGGTGAATTGTTTTCTTTGTTAGAGGAAAAGGAAGTTGTAAAGCAGACAGGTAAGAAAGAATGGAAAGCGTGTGACGCTGTTAAGAGCTTGCATGCAGGCTGGGAGGCAGAATATGCACATCTTAAAAATCTGAGAAATTCTTCCTTCAAAACAGTCAAGTGTATCTCCACAATATAGTTTGGACCCAGTTATCTATCTGGAATGGCACTGTGATTACATGCAGAGTAATTATGAAATTGCATTTGTAATTTCTCAATTGATTCAAGGGAATGCATTCTTCATTCTGCCCAAAGACAGAGGACACTTTTCTCCTTGGTCTAATATAAATTGTCTGTTGAATATTATTATTCCATATTTACTCGTTTACATTTAGCAGGTTTATCTCATTAGAAGGGAAACTTGAGGCTGTCAGGCAGTTTTTAACAGAAGAAACCTGCTGGGTGGGAACGAAGTGTGTAAAGCAAAATTGTGATTTAAGTGAGCCAAAATAAGTAATCTGTGCTTCTTTAATGGTGGAGAAGATAGTTAAATAATCCCTTTGATGCCTTTCACTCCCTTTGACATCTTCGCAGTTATTTTTCACAAAAGAACAAACATAAGTTTGTCCTTGGATAAAATTTGCCAAGAAAGCAGTTGCTAAATCAAAGTAGCTAAGCTAGGTCCTGCCCTAGGAGCACAGTCTGCATTGTGCTGCCTCACTACAGGGGAACTGCAAAGAAGAAATTGCAGCCCAGTGACTCATCTCTCCCTCCTCTCACTGGTAACAGGGCTGTGTAATGGGGAGCCCAGGAGGCAATACTTGGCTCTCTGATGCTCTGTGTGTCTTCTGTCCTAGGAAGGAGGAAACAGAGGCTTTAGGTTGCTCCCCAGCAGGTTGCGCCCCAGCGTAATCACATTTTATGACTTTACAGACAAGTACACACAAGACTCCTCACTATTTACACCACGCATCACAGCCTCTGCTCTCAATGTCAAAAGGAGAGAAGCTTTAATTTACAGGGGAGTACAAGAGGTCAAATATCTTTCATATTATACCCAGTCCTAGTCCTCCTTTTTTTCAGAGGGACATTTGATCACTGGACTTCAAATTCTGAATTATTTATTGAGGGAAAATATGATTTATGGATACCCAGACCCATCTCTTTACAGGCAACTTGAGTTGTTATGATCAGAGATACCAGAATTGGGTTTTACAGCCAACCCAATTAAGAGATATCCTTGTATGTAGTCTGACTCCAAATTCATTGTGTAATGGATGTACTGTACCTGCTATGTTTGACATATAAGGGATATGAGACAGTTTAGATATCAATTATTGCTCCCCATATTTTTGATGAGCAAAGTAGCAACAAAAATAAACTACCTATTTATGAAGAAAAAAAAAATTAGAAATATTTGTAATGCATTTAAATACAACGCATACTTGTTTTGCTTCTTATACTTCTAAAACGTATTTTTTCTTCCTGCCCATTATCTTTCAGAAGTAGATCTATGATTTTATACATTCACTGGCAGTCTTGCTAACTATGTCCATGCATTCCTTTACACCTTGCAAGACTGTAAATGTATTCCAGTGCCAGGCTGTCAGAAGAAGCTGTGGATATGGGATACTGCAAATCAGAGGTGTGGTAGGAGAGACAAGTGTGTGCAGCAGATAACTGTACTTGATTAGCTAGATTTAAATAGTGTTGGAAGAGTTTGCCAGGTGAAAATAAAAATTGTCGGTTCAGTTTAATTTCATGGTGAATCAAACAAGGAAATTAGATTCTGCTACTCTACTACTTTGACATCTATGGCAAGTGACAATTAGAGATGATGAGAGAACTTATATTTATTTCAAAACTCTTGATTTCTTTTTTTTTTTCTGATGAGCATGTAACTTTTATTTACCTTTGCTCAGAAATGTAAGTTATTATTATTTGATTGACAAGTTGTGGATTTCAGGAATTCATTATTATATTAAGTTCATTTTGACAGAGTACTGCAGTTAAATTTAGAGGTAACTTGAAGTCTGCATTTTATTGAAATAATTTCTTGAGATGAGGTTTATCAGCCACAAGTACTTTACAAGGAATAAAAGTGGTAATGTCTCAAACAAGGAAATATTACAGTTTAATGAAGTAAGGATGAAGGAAATGTGAAAGAAGTTCCTTTTGCTACTTGGCCACTCAGTTCAATCCTGATTTTCTTCATTACCCTTGGAAAACAAGATTAAATAACAAATCAAAACACAAACACATTCTTTAGAAGCACTCCCAAAACCCAAATTCTAATTAAGTGAACTTCACAGCTAAATTAAGGTTCAAAGAGCATGAAAAATCAAGCATAACTGAAGCATGAAATGATTGTATATGAGGTTGCATTCACTTCCCAGCCTGTGCAGTGGAGTTTTTATCCAGGAAGGCTTAGACTTACAAGCAACACAGAAATAGCATGAGGAAATTATTTCCCACCTTATTTTGCTACTTCAGATAGAAATGCATTGTTGTCTGGCAGCTGCAAGGAAGTCATCAAACACACATAGAAAAATGGAGAAAAAGAATAATTATGACATATTCTAAAGGAAAAACTTTTCTCACATCCTGCAGTAAGTTGTCTCGAATTGTAATATGTTGTGAAGAAAAGGTATGTATTCTTGCAACAGTTCACCATCTGTTAAAAGAAGAAAATGTTTATTTTATTTCATCCTTTATCTTGTCTCTAGCTCTTTTAAGATTTTGAGGCCAGGAATGAGCACCTTTACTTACCACTAATTGGGAATCAAATATTATCAGTCTTAAGTAGCTGGGAGATTTGCTTTGGTCCCCAGTGTTCTCTTTTCAGAATGTAGTCTCAAACTGCCAGTTTTTATATGTAGTTAGTTTAGCTTGTTATACACAGTTGTTCAAATACTCATGTGGCCTTGTTGTGCTGTGTGATTCTTTCATAGTTCATTTGTTTGTAGATAAAAGGAGATATGCATGGGTTCTCTCATCTGAACCATCTACTGCTTTCATTCTCACTCTCAAATGCTAACTCTTTAATAGGAAACTTTGTGATGGCTCTTAAACTAGCAGTTATCTGTCATGTCCTGCATTAACTGATGTCTGGAAGGGAACTCTCCAGGATAAACATCCCTGGATGATGTGTTGGATTTTACTTTTCCTTAAGGATTTCTCTTAAAAATATCTTGAAATTGGAACTCAATTCTGAAAGTATAAGACTGAAAAAAACCCCTTGTTTATTTAACCACACTACAATATTTTGTACAACCGTCTGCAGGGGGCCTACAGGGAAGCCAGAGAGTTTGAGCCACTCCTGATGAGCCACTCTCGTCAGGAGTTGTAGTGACAGGACAAGGGGTAATAAGTACACATTGAAAGGGGAATTTAGGTTAGATACTAGGAAAAAATTCTTTACTGTGGGGAAATGAGACACAGAGTGTCTGTGGAGGTTTTAGACGTCCCAGACGTGTCCGTGTCCAAGGACAGGTTAGATAAAGCCTTCAGTAACCTGGTCTACTGGAAAATGTCCCTGCCCACGGTAGGGGAAGCTGGCTCTGGATGATCTTTAAGGTCCATTCCAGCTCCTTAACATTCTACAATTACTTGATTCTGTAAAGCCCCCTTGGAGATCCAACAAAATAAAAACTAAGGCTGGCTTCTTTTTTACATCCACTACGGGACTATGTGCATCCTATATGTCTGATATTATCAGTTTTTCACTGCTCTTCACTGTGGGATACCCCAGTGTGTGTGTTAGCAAAGCGAGCTATATATACTTTGGTTAACTTCTTGCAGGGTTTGTTTTAAACTTTCCCATTTTTTTTTTCCCTTTAATGTTTGGGGTTTATGAAACAGACAAGATTCAAAGAAAATTTGGGAAAAAATGTTATATCATCAAAAAAGACATGCTTGGGTGTTTTTTGTTTGTGTAGAGTGTTTCAATTTGCACTGCATGTGGTTTGACAGGTAATAGGAAAGAGAAAGCTTTAGGAAAGCATATCTTTATGAAGCATATCTTCACAGCGAAGCAGTGAGACTGTAAGTTTTCAGAACAGTGCATGTACATGAGTACATGAACGTGAATTGTTGTTGAAATGTTCCTGAATTGGGGAACAGTTTGCAAAAATGTGTCTTTTTTGTTGAAACTAATTTCATTCATAGTATCTTTAGAAATTGAGATTTCTAAAAAGATACTACAGTAAAACGTTGGCTAATACACTGCAATTTTTGGCTTTTTTAAAAAAGCTTTTAATTGGAGAACATACAGTTTTAACAATAATCTCCCAGTTAGGCATAATTGGTCCTGGAAATAAGAGTTGGTTCTTCTGAAAACTTCTGAAGAAATACAGTTTATGAAAATATTGTTAGCTTTTTATATCAAAATCAAGTAAGCAGTTATGTGGCTCTAATCTTTACCCAGAGGCCAGTTTTGTGGATTTTTATAGGTTTGGTTTTTTCCTTCTTTTACAGGAATGTAAATCTTTTTGGGCTTTTAAAATCACACACAAACTTGTGAAATCCTCATAGAATTTTGTGGTTTCTTACCCATGCCAGGGCTCAAAGCTGAAATAATAAAGTCCACACAAGAAGTAGGTTTTTTTCCTTGTAATTAAGATTCAGCTAAAACCAGAACACAATGGATGTCAAAATGAATTCAAAATTAATTTTAACATTTTATTTCAGATGAAAAAATATATTTTGAAGCTGATGCCCCAGTTGCTACCACACCATCTAGATTTCTTTCAGGGGAAAGCTAAGCCAATAGCTCAGCTCCATGTGCTCACCTAATGTGGATGCAAAGCCCCAGTTATCACTTATTCCTGAGACAGCCTCCAGCTGCGTGTTTAGTGAGGACATTCAGTAGGGAGTTACAAACTAAATTTTTTCCAGAATAAATCCCTGAATGGCTTACAACAGGCACAGTGCCTTCAACATCAACAGCTTTGATATTATAATTGCTCCTAGTCATTCAAATTACTTAATAAATTAGACATAGCTGATTATAGTAACTGAGATACATCTCACATACCCTATTAAAATGCTAAAAACCCTCTAATGCAATGGTTAAAAAACAGAGAGGTAGCCTTGATGTCCATACCCATCTCTGGATGTCCAATACAAGACAGTAAATAGCTGCAATTAAATCTTTGCTCTAATAACATTTACAATTTCGTTTTAATATGTCATTCCTACCCAAAAAAAGAGCCTGTTTTCAAAACTGCTTTACATAGTATTTAAGACAATTGCAACTAAATTTCACTGTGCTTTGAACAAAGCTTGGAAGATTTTCTTTTATATGTAATGAAAGTCTTGCAGTGAAGTTAAATATGAATACTAGACTAGACATCCATCTAGGATTAAGTAACATGAAAATAATATGTCAAGGTTGACAGCATATTGTATGTTGTGTTTTTATAAAACCTGAAATTGCTGAAATTTATACTCAGTTCATTACACAGTTTAAAACCAAAAAGTTTTATCAGTAAAAAAAATTATTCATTGAGCCTAACATGGCTTGTTGAAAGTGTGTGTTCGTCAAGCTGCTCGAGAACTCAAGAACTGCCTGGGATTCTATCATGGTGGAAGACTGAGGTAGTGAAACAGATCCTCTGGCTTTTGAGCAGGACCTGCTTCTCTGGGAACAGGGGACAGGAGCAGACCAGGACAGTGGCACTCCTGAATGAGCTGCTGGGTAGATGTGCACTATTGGCACCTCCAATTGCTTCTCACTAAACCTGCCCCCAAATCCATCCATACAGATCCTGCCAGAGAGAAGGAATTTGGATGCCTGCACCATCTGAGCAGCCCTGTTAACAGTGGAAATCACATGAAAACTTCCAGTACTCCTCAGTGGAATTTTGCCACTATATATATTTCAAAAAGCTAGGGTTAGATTAAATAACCCAGTATTTCTTCTTGCATAGAATATTATTTTATTTCAGTGAAATTCACATTTAAAACTATTTAAAAGTACTAAATTTCTTCAAAGAGAAAAAAAAATGGAAAATTTGCTTTTCATTAGTTCAAGGATTTATATGAAAGTAAAGAGTTATATGAATATAAGTATGTATATAGCCATATTCTGGCACTTCATAGGATATCAACAACCAAAACAAAAAAGCAGCAAAGACTTAGATCTAATTTGTGGATGTTAGATGGCTTCATTTACAAATGTAAGAACAAATGCAAGAGTAAGGTTAGTGTTACAATGGACTTTGGAAGCAAAAACAGGAATCAAGCGCCACAGGACAGCCATATAGCCCTGAAGAAAGGCAGATGTGGAAAACTGGGAGTAAGGGGAAGTATTCCAGAAGATGTAAGCAGACATTTCTCTTATATCTCTGGTTTTGAAGAAATGTAGTTATTTACATTATTACTCTGTCAATCTTGTTTTCTAATGACAACTATTAGCCAAAATTTTTAGCTCAGGTTAAAAACAAATTTTCTCACTAGCTTTTAGAATATTTTAAAACATGATGGGCAGCAAGCAAACAGTAGTAAATTTTCTTCATAGAAATAGGCTTAAATATTCAATGGATTTCCAATAAACATACATGCAACAGGTCAGTGAGATCAGTGATATTTTTAGAAACACTTGCTTGTCCTTTTTGATTAAATTCTGGAATACATGCGTTCAATATCTATTATACTCTTAAGTTTGTACAATTGATTTAAATGAGTGACAAAATTTCAGGGCTAGGTGTCTCTAATAATCTCATATTTTAGCATACTAAATATCTCATGTCCCTGAAATTTAGAGAAGCTTACAAATACTTATTCTAAGGCACTTCTTATATCAAAATTCAATTGATTCATTTAAAAAACTCACCAAGTTGTCTTTTCCACTTTAAAAATAAAGTATAATGTTGAGAAAAAGCTTGACAGAAGAATAGATTAGTGCAAACAGTTTCTCAGGAGTATAGAACTCCACTTTCCCATGTCTTTTATTTTACTGAGGCTAATTGATGTTTAGTTATAAAAGTTGAATTGTATAAAAAAGGTGAACACTTAGTGGTGGACAATCTTCTGAGAAGTCTAGTAAAGAACCTGCTGGCTTTTTTCTTCAAAACAAGCAACTTCCATTCCTCCCCCAAGTACAACTCCACTAAATGTGGTCTGAATTACACACAAATGGGCCTCACTGTACACATGCATTTATCATTAACATTAAAGGAGCTGTAATTCAATGCTTCTGAAACAGAAAATTTTCTGCACATGTCATGACGTTCTAGAGAGGTGTGCTCAAAATGTTTATTTGAAAATAAATATAGACTAGAAAGATGTGAAACTTAATATAGCCTGATTAATAAAATATTGCAGTTACATTCTGATTTCTAGGGCATTATTGTTTAAATACATATTTTTGGTGCAGTTGAAGAGAATTTGGCCCATTTTTAAATAGTTAAATATAAATATCTGTTTTAATAGTTTGGTATAGGAAGTGCTTGGGTATTTGTGTGAGAATACAACTGTCACTCTCTGTATTTAGGCACGATTGAAAATATCATTGCAATGCTTTGCAGATAGCATAAAGCAATCATCCAAAATATTAATTATCAGTTTGAAAACTATCTGTCTCAGCTGTAACATAGTGCTGTGGTTCATTAACTGCATATACAGTCTCCTCAGAGTACTAATGGCTACATGCAGATATTTCAAATGACTTCATAAACACATGAGCACAAACTGTTAAGCACTGATTAATTTCTGCAAGACCATGTGATGTCCTGTAATTCTTTAATGGTGCCAAAGTGATGTATAGCATGAGCACATTCATTGGCTGATTCAGCAAAATGTCCATGGGAAGTATCAGGGTTGCATCTCCCTGGTGAGCTCTGCAGGGATTTAAATCACCTTGAAAAACAACCTGTGGACAAGAGACTTGCACATGAGAGTCTTTAAAAGAAAGGTTATACCTTTCTTTTAAAGCTATAACCACTCTTCTTGTAATTTGCATATGGAGGATGTACAAAGATATGGCTGCCTTTCACACATGATTGTGATGGTTCATTGGTTCATCTCACAAATTAATTTCATACAGATCTATTCAGACTACTAGAGGTAGCAATCAGATTAAAAGAATAAGTTATTGCAGGAGAAAGAAGGGAAGGCTTCAGGCTTTTGTGGCCTTCCTCTGTAACATCTTCCTTGAATGTTACTCCTGATCAGGGTAACTTTTATGGTTCTCCAATTAACAGTTTTAGAAATTAATATTTAATTTAAACCTCATCTTTTATTTTAGCTGCTCAAAGGTGAAGTGCATGTAAGAGGAGAGTAAGTATCACCAGCTGTCTTGGGAGCAGAGCCTCATCCATCAGGAGAGAAATTTAGGAAATCATCAGTTTTGTCTCTGCTCTGCATGGTTTTCTGCAGAGTGCTCTGCTGTTTCTTTCTCTAAGTTCAATTGCACAGATATGTATCTTGTGCTTATCTGGCTTGTGTTTCTATATTGTATATTACACTTCTTCCTCATAAAAAAGCTCTTCCTGAAGATCCACTGAGATAAATGTTAGGACTTCTTTGTACTTGAATTGGTCAATGATTTTCTTCTTTTTTGAAGGAAAATACTCTTTGCATTTCAACAGTCTTTGAGGCAATGTATTACAGTGTAATACAATTAATGTAATACAGTGGTAAGACCACTGTATTCCTAAACAGCAGAAGTCTCCAAGTCTATTTCTTCAGCTGATCTTTGCCAGATGTATTTAGTGTAGGAACAAGTTTACTGTTTCAAGCAAATCTTCCTTCCTTCTTTCTAATTAAAAAGGTATTTCCTATCAATACCTTTGTATTTTCTTGTTCATGGCAACAGACCAGATGCCAGGTAACTTGTGGAATGTGTGTCCTGTGGTCCTGGCAAAAGCATGCTACATTTTAGAGAAACGATTTGGGGTTTGGGCTAAATTTGATGATCTATTAACACTTATTTCCTAAAAATGTACTTTTTTTCTAAATATATTTTTAAATTCATTTGGTTTTCTTTCATAGTTTGGTCTTTTTGGGGGGTGGGTTGGTTGTTTTTTTCATTTGTTTGGACTTTTTTTGTTTGTTTGGTTTTGTTTGGTTTGGGTTTTTTTGTTTGGCTTGGTTTTTTATGATTTTGGGATTATTTTGTTTTGCTTTTTACACTTTCTGGGCTAAATATATTAAAACAAAAATACAAAAATAAAGGCAATACTAAGCAAAACTCACATAAATGAAAAAAATTAAGTAAAAATATTTCAAAGTAATCGTGTCACTCACAAATACTTTTGAGAAATATGAAATTATTTTCTTTCCGATGTTCTGCAAGATGTACACAGCATCAGCTTCCATAATTTTTATTTTTATCTTCTTTGAATGATGAGCTGACATTATAAAGGAGTGAGAAATATAGCATGAGTGTTTTGTGAGTCATAATCATGTTATTTATCAATTTATTTGTTTAATTAAAAGCAATTTCAGAGCCTAAACCCAGAAAGTTCAGAGTGTTTTTAGCTCTACTTTATATTCCTTTATATTTATATTTATATTTATATTTATATTCTACTTTATATTCTACTTTATATTTATATTTATATTTATATACAGAAAGGAGAAAAAGGTGAGGGGAGAGAAGGCTTTTGAAATAAAGCACATAAACTAAGTAGGCAAAACTAAGCAGATAAAAGAGGAATTTTTTTGTATTGTATTTCTAATGATACAGTGTGTAGCTAGTGCAAATTTCAGATACAGTCCTGGCTATGTTGGAGATTATAGGAAAGTTACCCTTAAATTTAAAGAATTATCACTATTGCATTACCAATCTTCTGATAAATATTACTGAGCAGCCTAGGTTTTATCTGTGTGGTCATCAGCCAACATACATCTTCCTGTCATTCCTACCAGACTAACGTTCCTGAATAAATGATGCAGAGAGTTGTATTTTGGAAGTGTTGGCCTGTGGCTGATGGTGGTGGATTTTTGTCAGTGCCATGATGTTACAGAATGGTAGTGTCTTGGTTTTGGTTTGGGTGGGGTGTCAGAGGGGTGCAGCTGTGTGCCCAAACCTGTCCTCTGTTTGGTTTAAGTATAAATTCTGTGACTCTCCAGAATTTATACTTATATTCTCCAGAATAAGTATAAAACTGTGACTCTCCACCTCCCTGTTTTAGGTGATTTTAGATGATCCTACAGATAAATAGCATAGAGAGAGTAAACTTACAGTGATTTTGATTATATTGAATGGTTCTATTCTTTAGAAAGATGAAGGTTTGGTCCATTTTTTCAAGTTAAGTTAGCATTTGTTATTCCTTTTTTTTTAAAAAAAATATTTTTTCAAAGATCCACCAAAAGTTCTTGAAAGTTCATGATCAGAAAGCATGGTATTAAACACAGATTTCTTAACTCCCTTAAAGCTAAATTATTGCTGTCACTGTTGTTATAAATAAGTTAGGGGTTTTTTTCAACAATATATCTGGAAATCAGTTTGCCAAAGATTTTAAACATTGGAGATTTACTCCCTAAACCTAAATCCCAGCCCTCCTGTTGTTTTCAACTTATATTCTGTTCTATTAAGAAAATTGCAATACACCATTATAACGACAGTAAGGAAGAAAAGTTAATATTGCATAATGTTGAGTAGCAAAATTGCACGGTACTATTCACATGAACATTTTGCATTATCATTAGTCTTCCAGTATGAAACACAAAATCATTGTAGTGGAACACTTTCACAGGTGCAATCTTAGTTTCTCTGAGAACAAATATCTCAATTCGCTGCCAATGTTTACGTTGCAGGAGGATACTACTTGCCATTGTAGCAATTCTTTTCAAATCTATGTGTTAGGCCTGGAATTTATTGGTGGTATTTTGCTGAATACTATGTTTTTAAAATCTGTTCCTTAAACAGATGTCATTTTGATTCTGTGACACAAAGGAATCCTATGGCACTTTTTGTTCATCATCAAAAAAACCAAAAAAACCCCTCCCCATTTGCTAGCCTAGGATAAAGTCTGAATGAGTGAAATTAAAAATTGAAATCTATTTTGTATGACAGTTGCATACTCTGGTGTTCATCACAGTATGAGAAATCTATGATAATAGAAAAAAGTTTAATGATAGAAATAAGAATGAATATGTAGAATATGAAGAATGTTGTTTCATTAAGTCTCCTGCATATATGCAGGCATAAAATGCTGCAACACAGACATCATGATTATATTGCTATCAATACAGAAGTGATTCCTCAATTTCCTTGAATTTCCTGACTTCCCTTGCATTTTCCTCTCTGAAATTGTGGTTGGTGCTTGGTGCTTTAGCTTGTTTCCCAGGAACATCACAAAAACATAGAGTAAACAGTTTTCATCAGTTAGTGGGCCCACTGAAAATATTTTTACATGCAGAAACATGTTTTTATCACTCATACAGATCTTAACAACTGCTTTCAGTGTTATAAACTAGTTTTGATTTGCTCAATAACCTTTAGTGGAATGGCTTGGTTTTCCCCTATCTTGTCATAGATTGCATGCCTAAGCTGTAAAATAGTCATCACAACTTATACCAGCCAGTACTTACACGGGACAGAAGTGACACTGACAAAGGGTGAGGAATGAGAGTTGCAGTCAGTTCACCTCATGTTGTCTCTGCTGCTTCTTTCTTAAGTGGAGTGCATCTCACACTCCTTTCATGGTCCAGCATGAGGTCACGTTCATGGGAGACCATCCTACGCAAACCTCTCCCACATATGTCCTTCTCCCTCCAGGCTGCAGCTCTTCACAAATTACTCCAGCATGGGTCCCTTCCACAGGTGCAGTCCTTTGGGAACAGACTGCTTCCAGCATGCTTCCCCCACAAGGACACAAGTCCTGCCAGCAAACCTACCCCAGCACAAGCTCTTTGTTTTATGGGTCTGCATGTCCTTTCACTCTCTGGCATGGGATACCCACAGGGATACTCACTCCTCTGGTCACACCCTCCTGCTTTAGCATGGGGTTGGTTTTCCATGTGCCACAGGACATTTGACCCACCTTGGACCTGTGTGAGGGGACAGCCTGCCTTACCACAGTCCTAACCGTGGGCTGCAGAGAAATCTCTTCCCCAGTGCCTTGAGCACCTCCTGCTTAATTTCTGCAGAACTGCTTCTTTCACATACTGTCAGTTTCCTCTTCTCTGGCTGCAATTGCTTCTGTGTAATAATTTTTTCCTTCTCAAATATATTATGCCAGAGGCATTATCATCATCACTGATGGGCCTGGCTATGGCCAGTGCAGGATCTGCTGAGCTTGCAGGCTCTGGCTTTGTTGGGCATGGGGAAAGTTTCTGGCAGCTTTACAAAGAAACTACCTCTGTAGCTGCCTCCACTACCAAACCCTTGACTTCTAAACCAAATATACTACCTCAAAACCTAGTTTATTCATTTTCCAGAACAATCTTCTTTCCATTGCAGTGAATAAAACAACATAAATAAACTAATTTAGTGTTAACAAATACTGATTGTCACTTCACAATATTGTCCCTAGTGATTTTTCACACGTATTCTGAGGTCAGGGGAATGCCCACAGCTTAGTTTTCACTGCTTAGTCTCAGCTTCTCAATTCTGATTTGAAGCAGATGAGAAGGGGACTGTCTGTAGTGATCTGGTGCGGTGTTGACCCTGGCTGGATGCCAGGCACTCCCTGAAGCCTCTCCTCCACACTCCTCTCCACAGCTGTATAGGGGAGGGAGAATATAACAAAGGATTCATGTGTTGAAATAAGGACCAGGAGAGATCACTCACCAAGTAATGTCACAGGCAAAACAGGCTGGAATTAAAGGTATTAAATGAATTTATTACTAACAAAATCAGAGCAGGATAATGAGAAACAACATAAACCTTCAAAATATCTTCTCCCCTCTTGCCCCCCTTCCCAACTCTGTCTCCTCTCCCAGAAGTGCAGGGAGACAGGGAATGGGGGTTATGGTCAGTTCATCACATATTTCTCCTGCTGTTCAGGGAGAGGAACCATGACCCTGCTGCACCATGGGGTCCCTCCCACAGGAGACAGTTCTCTATGAACTTCTCCAGTGTGACTTCATCTAAACAGCAACAGCTCGCTGCAAACTGATGCAATGTGATTCCACCCCACTGGCAACAATTCTTCCAAAACTGCAGCAGGATGACTCACTCCTCCACAGGGTGTGGTCCTCCAAGGACAGGCTGTCCCAGTGTTGGCTCCTCTGTCCATGGGTCTCCCATGGGTTCACAGCCTCCTCTCAGGCATCCATCTGCTCCAACCTGGGTCTCCTCCTTGGAATGCAGGTGGATCTCTGCATCCCCATGGGTCTCCAAGGGCTGCAGGGGCACAGCTGCCTCACCGTGGGTTGTCTGCACCACAGGCTGCAGGGGAATCTCAGGTTGTGTGCCTGGAGCATCTCCTCCACCTCCTTCTTCATTGACCTCAGTGTCGGTAGAGTTGTTCTTCTCAGATGTTCTCACTCTACTCTTCTCCGGCCCCAACTACAACTGTGCAATAAACTTCTTCTTCTTCTTTAATATGTTATCACAGAGGTGTTACCACTGTTTCTAATTGTCCCAGTCTTAATCAGCACCACATCTGTCTTGGAGCCAGATGGGATTGGCTCTGCCAGACATGAAGGAAGCTCCCAGCAGCTTTTCATAGAAGCCAACCCTGTAGCCCCACCTGCTACCAAAGCTTGGCCATGCAAACCCAATAGGTTTTCACACTTATTTTAAGGTCAAGGGACTGCTCATAGTTTGGTTTTCACTGCCTGCGCTCAGATTCCTGGTCCTGATCTGAATAAGATCTGAAGGCAACTGTCTTTAGTGACCTGGTGAGTGGAAGTCTCAATAACACTTCTGTTTGACAGAGTAGAATTTTTTCCCAGTGTGTTAAAGAGAGTCTGCAATATCATGTCTTTGCAAGTTTCTGAGTTTTTATGGGCCTGTGAAGAGGTGCCACAATAACCCTGAAGTTTTCAATCCCTGCCTGCCATTGCCTTCACCTTCTTTTGTGGCATAAGGAGAAAGTGTACTGGGAGAAGAATCTCACATACACACTTAGATATTACTTGCTTTTCCTTTGCTGTCATGTCTAAGGGACAGTTCCAGAGATGGAAATGCTTACACTGGTAAATAGTTGGTGAGCAATAGTGTGTTTCTCAGCATTTATGGACACTTAACACCTTGCTTCTCAAGCAGGACTTTGAAATTACACTCCTGAATTACCTTCATTAAATTCTTTCTTGCTGAATGTATTCTTCACTCAAAGCAGTCCCCAAAATAATTGTCTCACCAGCTAAATTTCTAGCCCATGAGAAGCATATGCATGGTTTAAAAAAAAAAAAAAAGGAATCTAGCTAATAATCTAATTAGCAACTTCAGATATGCTTGGAATCATAGGATAGTAAAATATCCTCAGTTGGTCGACACTCATTAGGATCATTGAAGTTGAGCTCCTGGCCTTGCAGAGGACCACCATAGGAATCACACTGTGTCTGTTTTCTAAATTGTTCCTGAACTCAGTCAGGCCGGTGCTGTGACCCCTTTCCCTGGAGAGTCTGTTCCAGTGTCCAACCACCCTCTAGTTGAAAAACCTTTTCCTTACATCCAACCTAAACCTCCCCTAATTCAGCTGCAGGCCTTTCCCTCAGCTCCATCAATGGCCCCCACAGAGCAGAGATGAGTGCCTGCCCCTCATCTTTCCTTCACAAAGAATCTGCACACTACAATGAGGTCTCCTTTCAGTCTCCTCCAGGCTTTACAAAAGGAGTGACCAGAGCCATTGCTCATATGGCTTCACCTCAAGGCTCATCAGCATCCTTGCTAACCTCCTTTGGATGCTCTCTAATAGCTTTATATCTTTCTCATATTGTGATGCCCAAAACTACCCCCAGCACTCAAGATGAGGCTGCCCCAACTCAGAGCAGAGCAGGACAATCCCCTCCCTTGCCTGGCTGGTAATGCTGGGCCTGATGCACCCCAGGACAGGGTTGGCCCTCCTGGCTGTCGGGGCACTGCTGGCTCATGTTCAACTTTGCCACTGACCAGAACCCCCAGTTCCTTTTCTGTGGGTCTACTTTCCAGAAAATCCTTCCAAGGTGCAGAACCCAGCACTTGTCTTTGTTAAACTTATACCACAGGTACTGTGATGAGACTTCTGCAGAGTAATTTAAATCAAGCATTTTAGTTGGACTTTCTTCCTAGTTTTACCTGCTATCAATTTCAATTGTCGGTATGAGCTAAAAACAGTGAGTTTTTCTTGCCTCCACAGAAACAGATCGTAAATTACTGTGTATAAAATAACAATTAGTAAATGTTTAATAGGGCTTAAAAATCACTCTGACTTCCTTCTTCTAGTTTATCAAAATGTCCTTCAATAAAACCAAAGAGCAGAACTGTGGCATAAGTTGTTATAGTCCATAAACAATCAGTAGGAATGAGAGAATGATAAAAATATATAGTGAAAGCTAACAGCTGGTGAACAAAAGAATATGAAAGATGTTAATAATCTTAAACAATTCTTGATAATTAAAAATTCATATTTAGAAAAATTTAATTTTTTGCAGAAAAATCCTAAATAAAACTATAATCTTTAGTTAATCAAATAAATTGTATTCTGTGGTTATCTTGTCTATCTGCATTCAAAATTAAAAAACAAAGCTAGCCATCCTTACATGGATGAAGTGAGACTTTAATGAATAGCAATGGGCATATTCCTATCTGGCTGTGGAACTGATCTGAAAAATATGTGTGTGACAATAATTTATGCTAATTTGATTTATGAGTCTAACTACCCAAGAAACCAGATAAGACTAGATATTTATAAATATATGCTCCTTTACTTACAAACTTCCCATTGTCTTGACATGTTTGGTGGGGGGTGTGGAGGCTTGTGGAGTTTTTTTCCTTTTCTTCAGGAAACACTGGTAAATTAATTTTTTTCTTCTTTTAGCTTGAATAATGTTTTGTATCTTAAATCCACTAGTAATCCACACTGGTTAAGCAATTGCATGGTTTAAGCAATAATTTTTTTCTTTTCTGTTGATTGTATCTCATTTCTTCCTTCTCCTTTAATAGCTTAATAGTTAGTTTCTGTGTTTTGCAAATGAGACAACTCAAATGATAGCCTGAACAAAAAAAGTGTAATAATTAATTACAATATGAAACAACAGCAAATTCTACTTTAATACCCTCTCTATGTACAATAAAGGAGGATCGAAATATTTTTTCTGTGTGTCAACATTCTCTCTCCTTTTACTTCATTAAATCAAGATGATATAAGCCCCAGGAGACAGAAGTGCAAATTTTAAACCTGTATTGATTTAACCTTCCCTCTGTAAATATTTCATAGTTCTATAATGTGTAAACGCAATCATGCACAGAACAAAGGATTGCACTTTTTTGTTAGTACACAGAATGACAGTATTTATTATGCCATTTAAACAATATTACATAGGAAAACACATGAAGATATTTTGTTATTGTTATAAATGTCAAGAATGATTGATACAACATTATTTTCAAGAGAAACGTTCATTAAGAAAAACTATTCCAAACAGTGACTTCCTTGAAGGACTATAATACCATTTTCTAATTACACTTTCAAGACCTTTTTCTAGCTTCTCTTTCCCACAACAATTTGATGCAGATTTTTTAAATGAAAGGTTACTTCTCTCAGTGTTTCACAGTTTTCTGTTTACTTCCAGACAATTTTCCATTCTGAAATTTCAACATCCTAATAATTTTTCATAGAACATGAGTGGTGGAAGCTTTTGGCATGGATTATCTGGTTTGTAATGGTTGTTATATGGTCTCGGGTAGCAACAACAAAAACAACAAAATCCTGGAAGCTGCAAGTACTGAGGCCCTTTAGAAGCCCATAATGGTTTGATTGAATTGTTACTCTTTTCAAAGACTATTTGTAAAAACATAACCCAAAAGTAAAAAATATTCTAAGAATTTCATTCTACTCTGAATTTTCTCTTGAGTAGTGAATATTATATTTGTGAATGCTGATATAAAAATTGATCTTGTTTGATTAAGTTTTTCTTTTTTCTGAACCAGAAATGCTATGGCTTGCTGCAATAGGAATCTGATGCTGGCAATTTCAGTGCCACGAGTGGTGGAGTTTAAATAAAAAAAAAACCTTAAGTATTCCTAGCAAGCAAAAGCATCTAGAGGAAAATTAGTATTTTACAATCTATTTCTGGGTTGGTTAAAAGTGTTTATTTTATGTGAAAATTTACAATATCATTCACATTTCAAATTTTGCAGATTTTAAAAGATCATGCATAAAATCAAGACAATATACATCTAACTATAACCCTACTGACATTAAACTGTCAAGCCCTTTTTCATGTAAAGCACTTTTCTCATGAATATTTTTATTAGAGTGATACCAACTGGTGTGAACTGAACCTTAGACTTTTTTCCTTCTATTAGTAGTTTATCAGATCTGATACTCTTTGAAGAATCAGTGCAGTATTTATCACCATGAAGTTTCCCTATGTCACAGTAGCATGAATGTTACTGAGGATATTCCTTTTAGCGATGTTATGTTAGTCTTCTCCACTACCATCTCCAAGATGTCACCCAGGCTTAATAAGCATACTATTTACTTTAATGACCAAAGTTTTACTGCATCAAGACAACTTCTCTTTTTTAAAATGTATTTCATTTATAACCTCAAGCTCAACTGAGGTTTTCCTAGAGATCAGGTTTCCAGGAATATGAGAGAAAAACAATCTGTCATTGATTTTAAAATGTGTAATTGTTCTTTGCTGTCCTTTGTCTGTGTATTGCCATAAGGCATCAATTTACAGAAAATATGTAGAATTTATGCTCTGAAAAGGGTCTTACATCTATGCTTTTGTTACCCTTGGTTCTACATATACATATGTACATATATAAGGCAATGTGACATATATTGTCAATGTGACACGGCTTCAGCCTGTTTAGGTGACTGAGTAACGGGGTAACTTGCAGTCAGTCCTGAAGAGAAAGGGAGTCCAGGAAGGCTGGGCTTACTTCAAGAGGAAATTTTAAAGATCCAAGAGCAGGCTGTCCTCATATGCCGTCAGACAAGCCACCAGGGAAAAAGACCAACTCTCTGTTTAAACAACAAGCCTAGGCTGGAACTAACTCAGGGTAAAAAAAAGGTATATCACCTCTGGAAGGGGAGGCAGATAACTTGTGGGGACTACAAGCTGTTATAAGGTAGAGAGAAAATTAGAAGGACCAAAGACAAACTGGAGCTTAATTTAGCTACTGTGGTTAAAGACAACGAAAAAAGCTTCTATAAATACATTGGCAACAAAAGGACAGTTAAGGAGATTCTCCATCCATTGCTGGATGCAGTGGGTGGCATTTTGCTATGGCATGAGGAAATGGCTAGGGTACTTAATGCCTTCCTTCCCTCAGTATTTAATACCAGAACCACTTGTCCTCAGGCTACTCACCTTCCAGAGCTGGAAGTAAGTGGTGAGGAGCTGAATGAGTCCGTTATAATCCATGAGGAAATTATTAGTGAGCTATGACCCATGCCAATTAAAGACCCACAAGTCTTAGGGCCCAGATGGGGTGCACATGAGAGTAATGAGGCCACTGGCAAACGAGTTTGTTTACCTAGCCACTTTCAATCATTTAAAAGACATCCTGATTAACTGGAGAAGTTCCACTTGACTGGAAATTATCAAGTGTAATAGCTGCCTCAAGAAGGGTCAGAAAGATGCTCCAGGGAACTATAAGCCTGTCAGTCTTACCTTGGTGCAAGTGAAGGTCATGGATCAGATCATCCTGAGTACCATCACACAGCATGTGCAAGACAACCAGGGGATCAAGCCCGGCCAGCAGGCATTTGTGAAAGGCAGGTACTGTTTGAATAGCCTGGTCTCCTATGATTAGGATGTTGATGTTGTCTATCTAGACTTGACTTAAGTGATTTTGATACCTTTTCCCACAAAAAGTTACTGGAGAAATTGGATGGTCAAGGCTTAGAGTAGAGTATTCTAAACTGGGTTAAAAACTGCCTGAGGCTAGCGCCAGAGAATGCTGGTGGATGTAGTTACATCTGCTTGGTGGCCAGTCACTAGTGGGGTTCCCCATAACTCTGTGTTGGGACTAGTCCTATTTAACATCTTTATTGGTGTCTTGGACTAGGGCATTAAGTTCACCCTCAGTAAATCCACAGATGGCACCAAGATGGGCAGGAATGTTGGTCTGCTGGAGGACAGGAAGGCTCTGCACAGGGATCTGGACAGGATGGATTGAGGACAGCTACACAGGGGAAAGTGGTGGGTCCTGTCCTTGGGTTACCCCAACCCCATGCAGCACTACAAGTCAGGGGAAGTGGCTTGAGATTTGCTCAGCAGAAAGGGACCAAGGGGGTGCTGGTCAACAGCACACGAGCTAGCACACAGTCAGGTGGCCAAAAGGCCAATGACATCCTGGCCTGTTTCAGCAATAATGAAGCCAGCAGGACCAGGCAGTAATTGTCCCTCTGTACTGAGCAGTGGTGAGGCCACACCTTGAATCCTGTGTTCACTTTTGGGCCCTTCACTGCAAGAATGACTTTGGGGTGCTGGAGTGTGTCCAGAGAAGGACAATGGAGCTGATGAGGGGTCTAGAGCACAAGTCTTAACAGGAACAGTTGAGGGAACTGGGGAGAACTCATTGCTCTCTACAATTACCTGAAAGGACATTGTAGTGAGGTGTGGATCAGTCTGTTCTACCATGTCTCAAGCAAAAGTATTAGAGGAAATGACCTTAAGTTGCACCAGGGAAAGTTCAAATTTAGGAACAAAAAAAATCATTGAAAGAGTGATTAGTCATTAGAATAAGTTGCCTAGAAAGGTGGTGGAGTCACATCCAGACATCTCTTCCAGAGGTCTTCCAATACCTGAAGTCAGAAAAATGAAGACAGGCTGTTGACAAGAGCATGTAGTGACTGGATGAAAGGGAAAGACTTCAAAGTGAAAGAGAATAGATTTAGTTTAGCTATTAGAAGAAACTATTTCGTGTGAGGCCATGAGGCCTCAAAGAAAAGGAGATTGCACAGAGAAATTGTGGATGTCCCAATCTTGATAGCATTCAAGGCCAGGTTCGATGAGCTCTGAGCAACCTGTTCTGTTGAGAGGTGTCCCTGCCCACAGCATGGTTTGGAACTAGATGATTTTCAAGGTCCTTTCCAACACAGGCCCCTCTCTGACTCTAGAGAGAATTCCAGGTTCTAACAGATGAAGTTTAGAATGGATATTAGGAAAAATTCCTTCACTGAAAGGGTGGCCAAGCTTTGGATCAGGCTACCTAGAGAAGTGGTGGAATCAATTCCCAGGAAGTGTTCAAAAACGCTGTAGCTGTCGCACTTCACATGTGGTGAACATGACAGTGCTAACAGCTGGATTCAATGACCTTAAACATTCTTTCCAACCCTAACAATTCTATGATTCTGTCATCCTTTCTAGCTCCTGACTGGAATTAAGGAATCCCTGCAGACTGATTGTAGATCCAAAAGTCTTGGTCATAAATTTGCAATACAAATGTGCCCTTTTGAAAGACTGACCTACTACATGTGTCAGCAAGGTGTACTCAGCACCTGCTTCCAGCAACTAGGATACATGGGGACATGCGCTGTTATCAATCTTCTGCCACATCAGATATTTCTTACCTTAGTTCTCACTTGCAACAACTTACAAGTAAGCCTCAGGGAAAAGTTGAAGAGTAAACCTTGACTATTTTTCCCAAAGTCATCTCTAATAAAGGCACCTTGCCAGAGTTCAAATATATTGTTTATAATAAACTGAAGTAAATAAATCTGCAGAGATTTCATCCCCAGTTCCCCTCAGTTAAAAAAAAAAAAAAAAAGGAGGGAGAGGGGGGCTAAGCTAGCTATCTTACTGCATTTGCAATCTTTTAATAATGGAATCAGAAGGGTCTTGTTGTATTATTTCATCATACAATTGAGATGTTGAAAAGGATTATTTTGAATATTTTTCTAATAGTAAGCATATTGTAAATGGTACTGTTAGTAGAATATAGGTGTGAAAACATGCAAATGGCATGCAGGCCTGTATCAGAAATAGTGTGGCCACCAGGACTAGGAAAGGGGTTGTCACCCTGTACTGGAGAGACGGCACCTTGAATCCTATGTTTGGTTCTGGGACCCTCACTACGAGGAAGTCATTGAGGAGCTGGAGCATGTCCAGAGAAGGGCAATGGAGCTGGTGAGAGGTTTGGAGCACAAATCTTGTGAAAAGAGAATGAGGGAGCTGGAATTGTTTATCATGGAGGCTGAGGTAAGACTGTATCATTCTATAAAACTGCCTGAAAGGATGCTGTAGTGAGGTGAGGGTCAATTCCTACTCTCAACTAACAAGCAATAGGATGAAAGGAAACCACCTCTAGATGTCCCAGGGGAAGTTTAGATGGGGTATTAGAAACAATTTCTTCATGGAAAAGGTTTTTAAGCACTGAACAAGCTGCTCAGGTAGGTGGTTGAGTCACCAGCCCTGGAGGTATTTAGAAGATACATAGACATGGTACTTAATGACATGGCTTAGTGGTGGGCAAGAAAGTGCTGGAGTAACGGTAGGATTCAATGACCTTAGGGGTCTTTTTCAACCTTAATGATTCTATGATTCAGACAGCAGCTCTAAACAGTATGCTGAAATGTTTCTATAGAAAAGTTCCCAACAGTGGTCACCATAAAAAAAAAGAAAACAATCCACCTGCCTACCATCATTGCAAAGCCTCACCCATGTTACTTCAGGCAAGAGAGTGCAAACCATTAGGTCCTCTCATACTCTGTAACCCTTCCAAGGGACTCCAAAAACTATTTGCAAAAACTATTGAAATGACTGAAAGGTCAAAAACCCCTAAAACCTATAGTTATTTATTGCGTACAAAAACTGATAAAACCGAAGAACACACTTAACAAAGGCAAAGGAGGATTGGATAGTGACTCTAAAACTGAAGAATATTTTGGGTTCAGCTTTTCTCCCTCTGCTGAAATCCTCTGCTGTCCTGGTCAAGTCACTTATTGTCACTGAATTATCTAGAATGCTAGGAAAAAGAAATGTTGTACAGAGACATAAATTTGATATTGTACTAGTGTACTGGAAATAATTATGTAAATTTGTATTAAAATATACAATTAGAAGGTCTTCTGAATAAACAGTAGACTTAATAGCAGAAAAAGCAGTTCAAGGTGAGAAGACCTACAGCACAACTAAAGACAGCATTTCACCATATAGCTGACAATGAGTGCTTCTTATCACCATGCTTCCCCCCAGTAATTTGTTTCAAATTAATGCTGAAAATCCAGGTACCAGTGAAGAAATGTTGACTTATGACAGATATGATGCCCACATGATTTGCATTGCAACCTAGATCTGTCAGAAGAATTGTTTTCAAACTATTTTTTCTAGATATAGCATGTCTTTATAGTAATTTTGTAGATAAGCACAGCTAAATGTGTAAGGAAGAGAAATATTTTTCTCGTTTCTATGATTACAATATTTGGTTTTAATGAGAACTTCAGAGTTAATCTTTGTGTGCTTTCTTATCTGATCTTGCTTTGCTGAGCTTTTTAAACATAAATGTCCTGAAGCAAAATACCAGTAATCTTAAAACGTGGGAGGGAGATAACATGCCAGTCAAACTGTTCACTTTGATGCACACTATCAGAGACAAAGCAAAGTGCCTGGTTTTCATCACAAAACTGAACCCTGCACCCAATGTTATGAATATAATAAACTTCTAAAGAGGGATGATGAACATTTTCTTCTATCTTTATTTATTAGTAGAACAAAGCAAAGGCATCCTGAGGAAAGTGGGGGATTTATTTGGATTGAGATGCTGTAAGTAAACTGTCAGGACAGTTTACAGAATACAGAAGTATTGCCACTTAAGTAACATAAAATTCAAATTTCTTTTCAAGAACTTGGAGCTGGATCATTTGGTGGCCTGGCAATGCAATAAGGTACTTGATGCAAATGATTATCTCAAGAACAAATCTGATGATAGAAGATGGTTTTAAAACATATTCCAATCAAAGATTCAAAATGAAAGGAGTAGTTTTGTAGTAGTCTCTATATCAAATGAGGAACTGCTGCAAGAACAGTGCATTAGGGTAATGTGTCCCCAGTGACTGAGGTGCTGAATGAGCACACTGAACTAACTGGAGTTAGTTAACCTGGTTTGTTGTTTTTACATCTATCCAGACTTGTATGTTCTTGTGTAATTGATAGTCATTGAATTCTTGAACAGTAGAAAAAAGTAGTTTGTGTTCAAGAACAAGTGAAAAACTCAGACTAATTGTGTTTTAAAAGTTCAGTAGTTAGAAAATACACAACCTTTAAGAGAAGCCTACAATATGAAATTATGTATCAGGCTTTGATCCCTTATTCATCACCAGGCAAGAGTTCAGTAATCTTAAACCAGAGCAGGAAGTTGCCATCTTCTCACCTTGTTGTCATGATAGCACGTGCTACTGTTCCTGTGTATCTACTGAGCATTCAATAACTTGACTTCATCTTACTCAGTCAAATAAGTAAACATGAACAGTGGAATAAATTAACATTAACAGATAAATTAAATATAAGGCAGAGAAATGGTAATAAATCTGTAGAGACTGAAAGGCTGAAAAGAAATATTTACTGTGGAATCCTAGCCTTCTGATGTACTAACAAACAAATGATAGGAATCTTCTCTTTCAATTTATGCTTTATATTATCAAAAGAAAGGATAAACAGTCACATTTTCAAACAAACCTTATTTTGAAAAATGTGCCAATTTGCATTCAGGATTAGCAGTGCACAAAATCAACAGTGCATCTGCAAAAAAAAAAATCATACCACAATAAATGTCTCATTTTAAATTATCACAGAAGATTACTAAAATTCACAACAAATAAGAAAAACAGCCTATAAATCAAAATCTTAGATATTTCTGAGACGGAATCCGATATTTCTTAAACATGCTGTCAGCTATGGTGCACTTCTTGTACCCACACAGAGGAGATTGAGGCAGATCCCACTTTGCAAATGACGAAGATGATTTTAAGATGTTACTGCATTTTATTTGGTGTAGATGAACAGGTTTTGGGCACAGTGGGAGGTTGCAGTCTCCACTGGAAGAAGTCAACAATTATCTTGTGCTGGACATGGAATCTGCTGGTTTCACAGCAGACTCACTGTGGTACACAGCCAACTATATCAGTGGAGGTGATGGCACTTCAGTTGGAACATATTTTTAAAAGAAAAAAATATCAGTCATAGAAAAGTAGGCTGTCAAAGGAGTGAGAATGTTCAGAGAGAAGATTTAGGCCAGAAGAGGAAGATAAGATAAGATAAGATGCCATGGCAAACAAAAAAAAAAAATCCTGCAGCCTGTCAAGGAACTATACTGGACCAGATGAAAAATGTGATGAAGAGGAGGTAGCAGAGAGAAGCTGCTGTGTACTGACCATGGCAGACCCCTGCTACCACCCTTGCTTCCCTATTTAAAGGACTGAGTGGAATCTCCATCACAGGAAGGAGCATTGGTGTGGTGGTGTGTTTTTAAGTTCTACATGAGTTTGGTGTATTGTTCAGTTACATGTACCCCATTTTGTTCCCTGGAATCCATTTTGTTTCTGTACCCCATCTTGTTGTATGTAACCCTCCCCCATACCTCTCCCCAGCAACTGCCCTGTGATTGGTTTCCCCCTTTGAGTTGTCAATCTTGTATTATGTATCCCCCTGGTCCTGTCCATCATCCCAGGGCCTCTCCCTGAGTCTGGAAAGTTCGGGGAGAGGCGTCGAGTGATTGGGCAGGATCCAGTCATCCCCCTCCCACTCCCCTTTGGTTTGTTACTGTATATGTCAGTTATGTGATCAGCCACTCCCCAGTTTATTCCTATTCGTGCTTTCTGTACCCCATCCCTGGAACCCACCCCCCTTTAAAAGGTGCTGTCCCTCTCTGCTGGTTGTCTCTCCTGGGGCACTGGCAGTGAGGTGAGGGCTCCCTGCCCAATAAACTCCTGTTCTGTTTCACCCCCAAGAGAGTCCCTCCTTTCATCTGCTCTTCTCCATCGCCATACACCTGCTCTCAACGCAGGCACGGACCACCTGTTTGCGGCAGCGTCCCGGGGCTAGCCGAGGGAGGCGGACGCTGAGCCACCGCACATTGGCAGATAGGAGAGACACATGGAGTGAAGGAGTGAAACTGTACCTGGTGAAGAAAAAAAGGGATTTTTTTCCAAAGTATTTTAATTTTGGGGGCTGCTGGTTTATTTGTGTGGTGGCTTTGCTTATTAGTGGTTTTGTTTGGTTGGTTTTTTACTCTTTTTCTTCTTAAAGGTATCCAAAAATAAATAATTAAATATATGTTTATTAATTGCTAATAAATTAACTTCCCCAAGCCAAGTCATTTGTGACCTGTTAAGAACAACTTTACTTCAATCTGTGAAGTTTCTCACTCCTGCCTGTTGAGATCAAAGTATGAGCAAACAGCTGGCTGCTTGTAGCACCAACCTGCTGCAGGTATGAATGGGAGCTGTAGGTGGGCAGGGGTGGGAGGGGCAGGTGTGGGTAAAGCCTTAGGACCTGTGTCACAGCAGGTACTCAATTGAGTGAACACAATTTATGTGCTGTATGTAAGTCAGGATGGTCAGCAAGAGGTTGGCTGGGTTGAAAAAAGCATGCAACAACTTGCAAAACAGACAGATTCAGGAGGAAGCACCACTTTAATATATGATTTTCTTTAATGTGTGTACACTTGTGTGACCAAGTCCTACTGAGCTCCAGGACACCACTGGGGTTTGTGAAAGACTATGAAGGAAATAGACTTGGCAGGGAAGATATCATGTCATTTTCTATTAGCAATTTCCATGACTTAACAGAATATCTAATTCGTGTTGGCATTAAGCTAAGTTTTGTTATTTAATAATTAATCAACTATGCATTGAGGGTTTCTTGGTTTGATTCTTTTGTTGTTGTTGATTGTTTTTTGTTTTATTTTTTTGGGGGGGTTGTTTGTTTGTTTTAAATTTTTTGTGTTTTTTTGTTTGTTTGGGAATATTTATTGGGGTTTTTTGAGTTTTTTGTTTGTTTTAGTTTATTTTTGTTTGGTTTTTTATGTTACATTGATTTTTCAGGAGTAGATATAGGAGTGGTTTATGACCTTATTCACAGATTCTGGTCTTAGTTACATGAATGATGAACACACGATGGAGAAATTATTCATTACCATTTCCACTTCTCTTGAACACTGGCAACAAATATATGTTTCTAAAGCACATTGTATATCCTTTTTTGTTGTTCTGACAATGGAAGTTGCTTTAATGGTTGATTTTCTCTAAACTTCATTAATTTCTAGTGGTTCCAGGTGGTCTATACCTTTCTGCTGGATCGTACTGGATAACATTGATGATGCTGCCATATCTCAGAGTACGGCGTGATGGACTGGGTGCAGTTTCCCATAATAGGATAGTTTGTAGATAGGGAAAGTAGGTGAAAGTCTGTGTATTTCTACCTCCCTAACCCTTCTAAATAGAAGGAAATGACATGGATGTAATGTGCTCCTGTTATGACAATGGTGACTTTTTCTCCTCCTGAACATGCTTGCAATATTAATAAATGGCTCTGTTGCTCTGACAAAGCCCCTATGGCATTTTTCTGTCTCACAGCAGCAGTTCCAAGTTTCATGGATTTGGATGGGTCTCATTATTATTGTTTAGGTCTCAATGAGTACTGATAAAATATTCACTGGCTTTTGAATTTATTTTTTTTTAAGTTTTTGAAATTATGAGCCTGTGTGGGTAACTAAAGGTATCCTGCCATAAAAGGTCCATAAAAAAACGGTTAACAGAATGAAGGCATCAATAAAATTGTCTTTGCAGTTACTTCCAAACTGCATTTTCTGCTGACCTGGGTTTTACTTCTTCTTTAAATATTAATTGTTGATTTGCTAGTTTGAAAACACATCCTGGAGCTCCCCTAGGCACATAGATATACATTTTTTTTCTTATTATTTAACTCTCCTCTCCTCCATCTTCTCTTTCACTTCCATTTTCCTGTCTTGAATCTTCCCCCACAACAAGCAAGGTTAATGAAACACATTTGTGAGTGACAATAGTGCTGTAAATCAACGAAATCAGTGGTAGATATTATAAAGTTACTGGAAGCTGTGTTCATGCATAGTGTATTATCTTTTTTGCAAAAGATAGCAGAGAAAATATTTGACAAATGCTGTAAGACCCGAGAGGTCAGGGGCAAGAAATAGAATAGAGCTCTTTATACTGTTTTGGTTTTTGACTGGGTGTTATTCAGCCAAATGTTTTCTTCAGTCCCAGCTTACAAAAAAACAATGACAAAACCTTCTCAAGACCTGAGCTGCACTGAAAGCTTTTTCTCCACAAAGTTTCCTTCTTCAGTCAAGTTGCCTTTCTAGCAAATCAGTCTCACCTGTAGGTTTCTGGAGCTTACCTTTCATACAATCATGTATCAGCAGAATGGTTTGCCTTGGAAGTGACCTCAAAAATCATTTATTTCCAATACTCCTGCTGCAGGCAGGACATCTTCCACTAGCTCGGTTTGCTCAGAGTTCTATCCAACCTGATCTGAACATCTTCAGGGGCATCTACAACTTCTCTGATAAACCCATTTTAGTGTCTATCCACCTTCACAGAATTTCTTCCTAATATCTAACCTAAATCTCCCCTGTTTCAATTTAAGATCATGACCCCTTGTTCTTGGTCTTTTCAAAAGTCCTTCTCCCACTTTCCTGTAGGCCCCCTTTAGGAACTGGAAGGCTTTATATGATTTCCCCTGAGCCTTCTCTTCCCCCAGCTGCACAACCCTAGCTCTATCACCCTGTTCTCCAAGGAGAATTGTTCCAGTCCTTTGATCTTTATATAGGCCTCCTCTGGACTTGCTCCAACAGATCCATGTCCTTCCTGCGCTGAGAACCCCAGAGCTGGATGCACCACTGCAGGCAGAGTCTTACCAGAGCAGAGCAGAGGGGCAGAATCCCCTCCCTCTTCCTGTTGGCCTCACTGTTTTGGCTGCAGCCCAGGATACAATTGGCCTTCTGGGCTGCAAGTGCACATTGCTGTCTCATGTTAAATTTTCCATCCACCAGAACACCCAAGTCCTTTCCCACAGGGCTGTTGTCAATCCTTTGTCCAGCCAGCCTACATTGATACCACAGCTTGCCCTGATCCAGATACAGCACCTTGCACTTGGATACCATGCAGAAACATTGTCAAATGTTATGCACAAGTTCAGGTCTCTGACTGCAGTTGCTCTTCCCTCATCTATTACTGCAACCCTGTCAGAGATGATCACAAAATTTGTCAGTCAAGATTTCCCCTTAGTGAAGACATCTTGGCTGTCATCAATCACCTTCTGATTTTCAAAGTGTCTCATTTTCCAAGAGAATCCTCTCCATGATCTTGCCAGGCACCAAGGTGAGAATGACCAGCCTGTAATTCTACAGATTTTTCTTATGTCTGTTTTGAAAATGGACAATACAGTTCACCAGTTCCTCTTTCCCTCTCCTATATTTTTTCTTTTTTCTTTTTTCTTTTTTCTTTTTTCTTTTTTCTTTTTTCTTTTTTCTTTTTTCTTTTTTCTTTTTTCTTTTTTTTTCTTTTTTCTTTTTTCTTTTTTCTTTTTTCTTTTTTCTTTTTTTCCTTTTCCTTTTCCTTTTCCTTTTCCTTTTCCTTTTCCTTTTCCTTTTCCTTTTCCTTTTCCTTTTCCCTTTCCCTTTCCCTTTCCCTTTCCCTTTCCCTTTCCCTTTCCGGAATGTTATTGAACTGCCACAACTTAAGTATGATGGATAGTAGCTTAGTCACTTCCTCAGCCATTTCCTTCAGGACCTGAGGATGTATCTTATCAGGTCCCATGGAATTAGGCACCTTCAGGCCCCTTAAATGGTCTTGAACATGATTTTTTCTTATAACAAGCAATCTACTTTTTGCTACTTGCTACTTGCTATCTGCAGCTTGGGCAGTGTGGCTGGAACACTTCCTGATAGAGAGCCAGGCAAAAAAATCCTTGAGTGCTTCAGCCTTCTCCACACCATGGGCAAATTTTCACAAAAATTAGAGGTCTAGACAAATAATGTAAAAAGTTGAAAGAATGGTAATTATTTCAATCTCCAGAACCCTAATTACTGTGTTTTGTCTAGATTCTAATGATTTTAATTGTAAGAGGAGGGCAAAGAAAACCTTTTTAAACTTGTTACCTAAAATGCATTTGTAGGCTGTGCAAAAAACAATTCTTCATCTTAGTGGATGCCAAGACATATTAGTCTTTTGATCCAAATTTACTGAATTTTCTGAAGTTTAAAATTGAGACAGATTTATACTTCCTCAGTCCAGGGATGACCTTCAAAAATATTCTAAGATTTTCAGGATAAAAATATATGTCTATCCTAAGTTCAGATGCCTTTTAAATCAAAGTAGTTTCTTCACTCCTACAGGACCCAGACTCCTTTCTCTGACTTTTATTGCATCTATTCTTTGAAAACCAAGCAGATTTCTCTAATTATCAAAGTTCTCACATATGATTCTCTTGCACTTCATGTGTATGTGTTTTGTATGCTGTACTAGCTGGGAGCTGAATTGGGATTTTTATGATTCGAAGGCAACAGCTCTGCTTGGTGAGGGAAACGAAGCTTATCTGAAGCCAATGGTAGCTGAGAGACATCTCTGGAGCTGCCCTTTCTTCCATTTAGGCCTTTGAGCACAGTTGCAGCCCCGTGGCTATTACAGAAAAGGATATTAAAGAACTTCCCTAAGTGACATTGCAGCTTGTCACTTGTAACAATATGCCTCTAAACTGACCATGTCTTTCTGAAAATGCAGATGTAGTTTCTGGCTCCTAAAAGTATTTCCCTATCAAGCTGCTTTTGAATGCACTTTGGTTGTGATTAGAAGCAAGCCTTGAGGCTGTACTTTTGTGAAGGGCAAGGTATAGTTGCAGTTATTTTAAGCATTGTTTTACCACTTTGTATGGGAAAGTACCCATGCCAAATTCTTCTCTAGAAGAGACTAGAAATATTTAAAAATGCTACATACACATCTGAAGTAATAAAATGCAGATTTTTCTAAAACTGGTGTCATTGCTGTGTAGGACCTACCTTCTCTCCAGACGGTCCACAAGTAGTACTTGATGCTTTTATTCTTAATGTGCTGGTGGTGGTTTTCTGGTACACTCATTTTCACACATTTCATGATTTTGGTGTTTTTTCTGTACATGAGAATTTCTTTCCCAACCCAGTCAGAACCTTTTGAGCAAAGCGGCAATTTTTGTCTCTTTGTCCCTAGAGGAATTATATGAACAGCAAAAAAATAGAGCTCCTCACCAAAAGCTGGTTACTTCTTTCTCAACTATCAGATACGTGGCATATTTTGAAAGACAGAAATTATAGCATCTTTATGGAATAAAGATTACAAACCAGTCATTTTGTCATAACTCTTTATAATGAATTTCTTTAGTAGTTAGGACTAAACTGTGTGTGCACAATATAGATTTATTTCTGCAGTCTTTCCTTTGGGAATCATGCAATTATGTGAGGATCCAGCCTGTGCAGTCACAAAGACAAGCTTGAAAATACATTAGGAGGGCCACTGATGTAGTGTTCTAAATGTTCTAAACCCACAGGGAATGTTAGAAAACACAGCTAAGAACACCCACCAGTCAGTGGAACACTTCCAATGGAAATTGTGTTTCTAAATGTTATTTTTTGGAATCACAAACAATACTAGAGCAGAAGATTTTTTTTGTATTGAAAGTGGCAAAATCTGCAGTAAATTCTACTCATCAAAAAAACCCCCTGCAAATAAATGCAGATTAGACAGCTGTCCAGGCACATTTCTGCCCATGACTGAGGAATGACGGCAGCAGGAGTGTCTCTGCCCCTCTGAAAGCAGCATCCACCCTGAGCCACTACACTTGAAGAAAGGCCCTTGTCATTGGGGTCAGAAGTCCGATTTTTTTCTCTGGTGTGGTGGTTGAGTTGTACCATCCTTCTCCTGGAAATATGTCAGATAGTCCTTGTTGTAGCATCACTGCATTTGTGAGTGTACAAGGAGAAGGCAGGATATACAGCAAAAGCAGGAGGGGAGAATTCCTTCCTGAATTCCTTTTAAAAGGGAAGATTTTAGGACTTTTACCATCTGTTATTGTCATATTGAACCAGTCTAAGTTATCAGAAAAAAAAAAAAAGTGGAGGGAAGAAAAAAGCATTCTAGCATTCTGTTTCTCACACAATAATAATGGATAACTAAATAAATAGAAGACACCTGATCCATTACATAGCAAAAGAGCTCAACATATATCTGAATGCCTGGATACAATTAAAATTGTAGATTCCTAAAGGACTCTACTTGAATTTACTCATTCATTAGGAAGGAAATAGTGTCCATTAGGGAGAAATAGACCAAGATGCAATTGATCTTTACAAAAAGAATTTCAAAGAATTCTGATAGGTGGGGGTATGTTTGTTATTATTATTATTATTATTATTATTATTACTATTTTTACTATTTTTACTATTATTATTATTATCTAAAAAAATTGTTGGGAGTCATTTGTGTGAAAACATTACTTCAGCTTTAAATATTATTTACACAAGAAATCTTTAGATTGCTGCTTCTAGTAAGAGTGGTAGTGTGAGCTTCCATTTGCTGTAAAAGGATTGACCGAAAAAATAAATTATGTTATAAATAAGAACAATGTGTCTTTTGAAGACATTTCTATTTGTATGCAGTATTTAATGAGTTTAGGATAGATGTATTTTTGAATTCCAAATCAAAAATCAGAATTCTAGAATTCCCAATGAAAAAGATTTCCCCCCGCATTAAAAAAAAAAAAAAAGAAAAAAGTTAGTACCAGTATAACTTTCTTAAATGCAGACTATCTACAAACTGCCTTGGAGCACTTACCATCATACTATGAGGGGTATGTGCTGTATAGTACTTTTAGCAAGAATTATTTAAAGTGCTAATGATTTATTTAGATGGGGAAGATAAGAAGTTGTTTGATGTCTGATGATCTGTGAAAAGAACAAGAGAACATTTTATATTGAGTGGGATATCTTTTAACTGTCTTTTTAAAGAAAAGCAGAGAAGATGTAGAAACCATAGTCAGAACATTAGAAATTGAATTGGACTTGATCAGCCTTGGGTAGCCTTGGGAGAAGATAAGTAAGTGTATCTGTACATAAATGTATTACAACACACATGTATACAAGAGATATAAATATAAATGTATACAATACACATACATATGCTCCCACTTAAATATATGCACAGATATAGACATATATATGCATATATCTCCAGTATTTAAAATATTTATGCCTACCTTAGAGATGTCTAATGAAGCATAAGATAATTATGAAATCTTTTAGTTAAGTGATATATAATGCACCTTTTTGCATTAATACTTAAAGGCGCTGTCATGATGTATATTGTCAAAAGTGTTAATAATTATTTCTTACTTACCAAAAAGGTTTGATATAGGCACTTCATTATTACTGAACATTATGAATGTTCATTTGGAAATTAATAAATGCATTTAATGTTAGTTAAGGTATGCCACGCATTGCTATTTCTTAAAAAAAGCATTTTCCATACCATCAAAATACAGTTCACACAGCTAACACAAAACATTTAAAGTCTAAGTGCAAATCTGCATATCACTGTTCTACACATATGCAAGTCTGAGTCACGCAGGGAAATGTCATATGCAAATATACAACTAAACATAGAGCACTGCTGTTTCAACTCTGATATTTATTTGGTAGCTCAAGATTCAAAACAAAAATATTTAGGAAGAAATTTCAAGTCAAATTAAAAGGATATATATTCAAATAGTAATTTTATTAAAGGTAAACTCTTCAGTTTTGAAACTTTTTTGCCAAAAGCCTTTCAGATTTTTAGCAGCATTCTTAATTTTCACTGAGATCCCATACAATCTGAGGCACAACGTCAACAGTTTCTAAAAAGCTGTTCAGGGAAGTTTGAGAATGGAAGGCAGATTTATTCTTCAGATAATGCAGCAAGAAAGTCTGCTATGGTCCTCTAAATAACACTGGCAGGAAAGGTGGAAAAAAAATAGCTGTTCAACTACTTTTATTTGAATTTAGCTAACAAATGTGATGATACTGTTTGGAGCTTAAAACCTTGATTGTTACTGCCATGTAGCAGTTTAATTTATGGGCAAATACACTTCTTATACTTTATTTATAGTTTTTAGCTTTAATTTGCTTGTATTACATGGTTGTTGTAGACATTAGTCAGTTCTGGGTTTATTGTTCCTACTACCATATGAATATATAATCAGAGGCTAAAAAGACTTACAATCTCAATAGTCAGAACAGAAAAAAATGTGATCCAATCTTTTTTTTTTACCACAGGGAATTCAGATGTCAAAACTTGTTGTGATTGAACAGGGAAGAAAGATGCACATTGGAAGATTCAAAGAGGGCAAGAGAAGGCCAGAGACAGTGGAAAACTTCAAAGGAAGATGAGTGACGGTTCAGCTCTACTCAGAATGTGAACCAGCATTCACTACTGGGATAAATAAAGTGCACTGCTGACTGTGAGGATATCACCAAACTTTGAGTTGTCTAGAGATAACTGGAAAAATTTGCAGCTTCTATCTAAAGGTGAATTTTCTGTCTGGAAGAGAGTTCTGACCCTGAGTCTCCAAAGCCTGCAAGAAGGTTTGCTCATGGCAGGTGCCCAGCCATGCAGCTTCATCTGCTGGGCATGCTGCACTTGTCTGCTCTTTTTTCACTTCAAGAGAAGTTCTACATATTTGGGAAATATTACAGTCTTCTTATTTTTCCTTTTTTTTTTTTCCCCTAATAGAAACATTTAAAAGTGGGGAGAGTTGTGGTCTGAGTAATAAATCTTCATGAACTCAAAATAATGAAATTATTTTGATGTTGGAGAAATGAAACATAATGAAATTATGTTGATGTGCAATAGGTAATGTCCACTACTGTCTACAACTGAAAATTCTAAGTCAAGGTTCATCTGCTGCAGGGAATACTGAAAGTTGAAAACAACTATACAGCAATTCTGAATGATCTTGACAAACTTCCCTTAATTTTACTTTTCACAGATAGAGGTAATTTAATAATTTAATCTCCTGAATAGATAAAAATATTCAATTAAACATAATTTGCAACTATAAGTCAATTTCAATAAGTTAGTAAAACATTTTGAATTTTCACTTAGGTAAAGAAGTTTTGTAAGCATTGTTAATATTATTTATTCTAATTTTATTGTACAGAACATAAATGCTGTTATAATTTTCCAAGGAAGTTACAAACGCTATTATTATATAAATTACAGACGTCATATTATTATATAAATGTTGTTATAATTTTCTAAGCAAGTCACAACTGTTATTTACCTTAAAATATGGTGTAAGGATTTCTAAACTTTGACATCAGCTGACCTCATATTCCAGAGAAAAAGTAGCCCATGGAGATATAATGCAGTTTTCCACAAATGCTAATCAACTGCATGATACAACAAAACCCCCCAAGAACATAATTAGATGTGCTATGTCTTTAAGAATAAATGGCTATAAAGATTAAAATGACAACAGTGAAATCCCTGGGGAGATTGATTTTCATTGCAAAGAGGTAATTTTAAACTTTTAAAAATATAGTTGCCTTTAATCTATCTGTATGCATTAACAGAAGATATTAGATCTCTGTTCTATAATAAAAGACAAGTTGCTAATATCCCTGGAAATCCAGGTAGTCAAAATATTTTAAGACTGTGGATAAAAATTGTATTGCCTTTTCAGCCTGTTAACATAATCTATTATTTCCCAGAAACTAGACCTAAGTTACCCATGAGAAAGGTGGGAGCAAAAACTATGTGTCAAGACTCAGTGAGGTGATTCAGGAGCTTATTGTCCTCCTATTTCATTCAGGAAAGAAGTTTACATATTTAACACGTAAATGTATCATACAACTCTAAAAACATATCTTTCTTATGTAAAAGAGATTTAAGGAAACGGCTGAGGAAATAGTCATGCCAGTGGCTCCATTTCCATAAACTAAGTTTTATTTTGTACCAGGATCTTGAGTAAATAAACAGAGAAACAAATTAATAAACAATATAGTAGAAACAGGAGGTTTTTCATCACTTTTAAAAATGCTTATTGGTTCTGAATATATTTTATAAATATTTTAAAAATAGTTAATCCGGCATAATGTCAGAATGTTGCTGAGTTCAATTTCCATTTCATGTCCCAGTCATGTTACTGCCAGTTTTATGATCTAAAGCTGCCTGTACACTGAAAATCCTCCTACCCCTCTCTTGATTTTGCTAGCTGTCACATTCATTTTGGACAGGTCACGTTTGTTTTCATATTAATTGTGTAACAGAGAAGAAATAGCTGAAAAATACTATGACAATTTTTTTTGACTTTTAGTGCATGAAGCATGGACACAACAATATTTTAATGTAAGTGGACTTTGGCTTTTCCTTATATTTTGCATCTGGCAAGTGATTCCAGAACTTTATATTTTTTCCCTTCTGCCCTGCTGCTTGCTACTGAGCCTTTAGCAAGTCTCCCTTCAATTTGGCTGTAACAGTGTTGACCTTCATAATGTATTTGAAGAAACCTCAAAAGCATATAAAAATAACTGCAGTAAGAGAAATATTTTTTTTTTTTAAGTATTGTTTGGTACAAAATACAGATTATCCACTGTATCTTATTCAGGGAATTACTGACAGAATATATTCACAGCTTCATAGCTTTTGGGGATACAGTGTCAGAACAAATAACTTTGCTTGGGGTAAGACTGCTTTTTGAACTCTAGCTTCATTATAGTTGTGGGTTACAGGAAACTCTCAAAGATACAGTTATACATAATAACGTCCCCAGTGGATTTACTGAAACCCATCATGTTGATAATTAAATTAATGAGGCTGTCCGTTTATGAATCTTTTACTAATGTAAAGCTGACTGATAGAGAGTTAATGTTTGCTAGACACAGATACATCCATAATGCTATCACATGGTGGGTGATTCTGATAATCATGTCACCCAACTTGTCAGTGACTCCTTGTTCCCCTGATGCAGGGACATCACCTTGTAGTACCCACCAAAAGCTGAATCATCTTTCAAGTCACATATTTAAGTACGTAGTTTTTTCACAAACATGTAAACACAGAAATATAATTATATAAATATTTAAGTGAACTTGGAAATACATGTTTTCTTATATAGAAGTGGTGGTAAAGCTCAACAGGGGCAAGTATAGCATTTTGTAACACTTTGTAAAGATTTATTATTTTATAAAGGCCATGATAACTGCATTTCAAAGACAGAATTCTTTCACCTCAAACGTTGTCTCTAATGTTAGCTTTCAGCTGTGTGACAGCCTTGTCTTTTAACTTGTCTGTAGTTTAATCTCACTACTTTTTTTATTCTGAAGACCACTAAATGCATTTGTGGGTGACATGCATTTGTGGATATAAGCATTATACACATATAAAATATGCAAAATAAGGTATGTAATTTTTGCCACACTCCAATGATAAATTAAATTATGTGAAAAGCAAAGTAATGCTTGTCTCAGACCCCTTATAATAAAGCTAGTAATTTTTAAGAAGAAAGAAACCACTACTGGAATTCAAGTATGTTATAGCTAAGATAAAAAAATCACTACTGTTGGACTTGCTTTAGACATGAATCTTAAAACTTGTGCAGGTGCAGAACACAACTGCTTCTGTTTTGTGCAACTTCACTAATGGATCCTTTGGCACTCTTTCTTATGTAACAGCAAAAATATATATATATATAAAAATTCTGTACATACTTATTATGTAATAATTATCATTACACTTTAAGGATTTTAATTACTTAAAATAGAGAAACATTATACATAGAAATGTGGTTAGAATTTGTTGAGGGCTTTTGTGCATGTGCATTTTCCATATTTACATTTCTAATAGCCTGAAAACTGTATTTGTTTTGAAATGCATGCCAGCTGAATGCATGAAAGTAAACACATAGAAAGAAATTGGAAAGCCAGTAAACAGTCTAGTTAGTAAAACCTGGTACCTTTATCTCAGATCATGAGTGAATAGGTAACTGATTTTCAATACCATCCACCTAATTGAGCACCTTGAGTGTCCAGAGAAGGGCAGCAAAGCTGATGAAGGGTCTGGAACGCAAGTCCTGTGAGAAGCAGCTGAGGGAGCTGGGGGTGTTTAGCCCGGAGGAGAGGAGGCTTGAGAAGACCTTATTAGTGTCTACAATTATTTGAAATGAGTGTGCAGCCAGGTGAGGGTTGGTCTCTTCTCCTGGGGAACCGGTGGCAGGACAATAGGACACAAACTTAAGCTGTGCAAGGAGTTTAGGCTGGTCATTAGGAAAAAGTTCTTCACTAAAAGTAATTGGGTACTGGAATGGACTGCCCAGGGAGCTGGTGGAGTCACTGTCTCTGGAGGTGTTTAAAAAGAGACCTGATGTGGCACTTGGTGCCATGGTTTAGTTGATAAAATGGTGTTCAGTCACAGGTAGGACTTGATGATCTCAAAGGTGTTTTCCTACCTAGTCAGTTCTGTGATTTGGTGATTCTGTAATTTTCAGTCACCATTTTACAACCTAATTTGATCCCAAATGTTAGGGTTAGGATCTGCTTACATCCTATCACATCTTTTCTTAAAGATAATTGTTAAACTAACAGAAAAAACCCAATTTTTTAAGAACACAAAACATATGCATTTATGTACTGTATTAAATTTTGCTATTAATATTGTATTAAAATTACAGTAAATTGATAGGATGTTACTTAATCTTTTTGGGAACATACTCTATCATATCACATATGTGTATGCATTTGTGTGTGTAACTAGGACTCTAATATTTCACTAGTACAAATCAGGTGCCTGGATGCTATAACGTTTAGGAAGAACCTAAACTTAAATTTGCTGTATTGAAAACTACAAAATGAAACTTTTTAAAAATACTTCGGTGTATGCATTGTCCTTTACAATCTGTCCTTTACCTGTCCTTACCTATAGCTGCCCTTTACAATCAATACATGTAGTGGTATTGTCTATGATCACATGGTAAAACAGAAGTCATATAAACTTTTCTAATTTATAAATGGGTATTTCAAGGTCCTGAAAGACTAAATTGATTTAAATTACTTTCTCTTTGATATTGAGGGCCAATATCTGTTTTCTGGATGTCATGTATGTAGATCATTCTCCATAAAACATATTGACTATGACACTGTTAATGCTACTACACCTGCAAAACTTTAAAAAGTACATGTTTGTTCCAAGGTATTCTTGAAGTTTGTGTGATTACAAGCAAATATGGTGTAGACATAAGGTGTTTGGTATACAGAAAAGTTTCACTTTAAAGGGTCACCTTCATGGCCTTTTGGAGGAACAAATAGCAGTGAAGCAGAATTTGGTTAAAAGGCTTCATGAAACACTAAGATCTTTATGGCAACTGAGAAGATGTTCTCAGAACTGTGTTGTAACTGAAAAAAAGGTATCAAATATTTGATGAGAAGTATTTCTTTTCCCTATATTATCTTTCTTAGTAACTGGCCTCTGGTGAAACAAAGACTTTAGAATAATTTTTTTATAACTCTACTCAGTTCATATTTCCAAATAAGACTCTTTTCTTTCTGGAAAGGAAGATTGAACACAGTGATCTGAAAGCCAGAAGTATATTTTGCATGAGGAAATAGGACTGAAATGGGACGGAAGTTCTGTTATTGGTCTTTAATTTGGTAAAGCCCTAACAAGTATTAAAGACATTTTTGTTACTGTAGCAACTTCAACCAGTAAGAAGAGAGAATTGTGTAAGGTGAAGTTTGAGCATTCTGGACTGATCAGGCTCTGCACTTCAGTACAGAAGCTGTGACAGAGAAATTATATTTAGCTTTTTCTTAGGTCCAAAGAAGTAAATAATAAAAGCACTCACCTGTCATTGTAAGTCACTGAGCTCATCAGGTTTTCCTGATACTTGTTTCCTTTGCTCCAAGGGAAAAGCTCTCATTACTACTTTTTACATTCTAAGAAACATATATATTTGTATGTATATATATGCATCTATGCAAACATAAACATATGACTGCTTCTGACTGCACCTTTGCCAAGAGAACTGTAAAATTAAAAACCGACAGTAGAGCACAGCAGTAATATTTCTTAGCCCATCCCCAGGTAACAGAAGGTAGATGTTTCTCCTTAGGGTGAAACTAGACCAAATGATGTTCATTTATTTATAAAAATTTATTCTTCCTAATACTCCCTTCCAATAATTCATCAGAAAGAAATTTTCAGTGAAGTAATAGCTATTGAAAAAAAGATTAATACCCTAAATAGGCAAGTTTTTGTTGGCAAGATATATTTACAACTCTAAAGTGATTTTTTTCAAGCTATATTCATAAGGGAATTCAGGAGTGACTTAGAAGACCAAAACCAAGGAAACCATAGCAATGCTCCATTATTCCATTTAGTCCGGTGGTCACCTGAGCAGTGAACAAGACAGTTTTGAATTGTTACTCTGAATGAGCAACTCAGCTATTGGATTAAACATAGCTTTTCAATTAGTTGCTGTAAAAAGTCTGACCAAGGAAAATAGGAGTGGGAATAACCTGGCAAAAATAAAGCAAGGGATGACATTTTCTAAGGTGTCGCAGTGCAGCTAGAGCAAGGATGGGGAAACCTTCAATTCCTGGAGTGTGAAGAACCCTCATACTACAGCAGGCGTACTACAGCTTTTGCTCTGCTGTATCTAGTTTGACCTCTGAGAAATGCAGGTAAATTTGCAAGGGCAGCACAGCATGCCCCTGGTACTACAGCCAATGTGTATTCTCAGTCATCACAACATCAATGTGAAGTAGCATTGTTTAGCTGCTTTAGCTGCTGGAAGCTTTAATGGCAGAATGAACACCTTAAATTGACAGAGGAGTCTTGGTGATCAAAATATCATTTCTGTTTCCTATTTTTCCTCAACTGCACTGTCATCTTGCTGAAAGATCACTACTCTCCCACAGTTAAAAGGCACAAAAACATTTTCTTTATTTCTAAAGAACTGCTTTCCTGACTGTATAGAGTCTAAAAAGGAGAACCTTTTTGAAACCTTAAAGCAAAAAGAAGTGAAATTATGATGTCTTTTGCCTTTGCATTTTTAGTAGTTTTTAGGAACCTAAATGCCCTCATAAAATTATGTCTGAAATTTGCTTACAAGCAGTACAAACACAATTTAGCAAACATCTTTAAAATTGTCACAAATTCTTTAAAAGTTGTAATTTTTTTAGTTTGCAGTCATCCTTATCTGAATGTCAGATGAAAATCTAATGATGAGGCAATCATTAGATAGTTTTAGATGGTAAATATAGTTTCCTTCTATTTTTGACTCAAACTGGACTTCAGAAGGGGATCACAATAGGAAATAATTTATACCTGAATCTGTGAGTAGTCTAACATTCATTATGCAAAGATGACAAACTGTAAAGAGAAGTATATTTATCTTACCAGTCCATGTTTTTGTAGGTTTTTAAGGACTTTTATATGGTTTTGGGGTTTGAGGTGTTTCTGGTTGGTTTTTTTTTTCAGGTTGGGCTTGTTTGTTTGTTTTTAATTTGTTTATTTTCTTATTAGCTTGAAGTTTCTGGTCATCAATTCTACACATACTTGAGTGTAAATGTCATAAAAAGTGACCACAATAGATTTTGGTCTTGATAGCCAGAGAAGTCTCTGAAGGCTCATCCAGGCCTCACACATGTAACTTTTCTTAATTAGAGGAAAAAACACTTTCTCAGAGCACTTTGTACAGGTAATATCTGTGATCCTTCCTGCCCTTTCTTATGTATGGTAAAAAAAAATCTGATGCTAGAATTTCAATCAATAAACATCTGAAGCAAAATTTCACTGAGATAACTTTGCATATTTTGCTTGTTCATAGAATTTCAACAGTTTGGGAAATCTCTGTAAAGTTTTATAAGACTTAGATTAATTGAATATCTTCAAAAATTCTCTGCAATAACAGAGTCTTAAACTGTAAATTTAAAGCACATTGGAATGCTGGAAATTGGATAAAGAGTTTTTGTGGCATATGAGTATTTTGACAAATATTCAGAAGTAGATACAATTCCAAAGCCCTTAAATTTTAGTGATGAACAATTCCTTTCTTTTCCATTATATATTCTCTTACATTTGATAGGAGAAGACAGTAGATAATCAGGTACAGGCTGGGTGTTTTGCAAGGAGTATGTGAAGATGTAGATGTATTGTCAAAAAGTTATTCTGATTATGTTCTTTTCTCATTGACTGAGGATCAGAAAGGATCTGCAAGTAGGACTCCTTGCACAGAATCATGGAATCATCAAATATCTCAAGTGAGAAGGGACCCATAAGGACCAATATGTCTGACTCAATGCTCCTTGCAGGACTGCCTAAAACTAAACTCTATCACTCAGAGCATTGTATAGACACTCCTTGAATTTCAGCAGTCTTGGTGCCTCAACCACTTCCCTGGATAACCAGTTATGGTGACTAGCCTCCCCTTTCAGTAAAGACACTTTTACAAATCTCCAGTCTGAACTTCCCCTCATGTAGCTTAATTGCATTTCCTCTTGTTCTATTGCTGCTCACCAGAGAGAATAGATCAGGAGCTGCCCCCTTAGCTATAACCCATGTGGAAAATGTAGACTGCATAAGGTCAGCCCTCAGCCTTCTCCAAGCTGAACCAGCCAAGTCACCTCAGCCACTCCTCTGAGTTTTTGCCCTCGAGGTCTTTCACCACCTTGGTCACCCTCCTCTGAATGCACCCTAAAAGCTGCAGTCCCTCTAATATTGAAGTGCCTACAGCCACACACAGGACTTGAGATGGGGCTGCACCAGCACAGAGTAGGGTGGGGCAGTCACCTCCATTGTCCAGCTGGTGATGCTGTGCCTGATGCACCCAGGACATGGTTGGCCCTCCTGGCTGCCAGGATAGAGAATACACTAATTTTCAACTTACCATCAACTCAAGACTCCAGAACTCTTTTCATGGGGCTGGTCTCCAGTCTTCCGTGCCCCAGTTTATAGGTAAAATAAATTTCTCCATCCCAGGCAGAAAACCCTGCTCTCTAACTTCATATAGCTGTTGATTGTCCATTTCTTTAGTCCACTCAGATCTCTCTGTAAGGCCTCTCCACCTTCAAGAGAGTCTACAGCTCCTGCCAGTTTAGTACCTTCAGCAAGCTCAAATGTACATTTGATTCCTGTGTCCAGATCATTTATAAAAACATGCTCCCCAGGGAAGTGGTCACAGCACCAGCCTGACTGAGTTAAAGAGCATTTGAACAATGCTCTTGGGCACATGGTGTGACTCATGTACTGTGCAGGGTCAGGAGGTGGACTTCAATGATCCTTGTGAGTCCCTTCCAACTTAGTTTATTCTGTGATTTCTATGATTTAAGAACATTGACCCTAAAATTGAGCCCTAGGGAACTGGCATCAGCCTGATGTAACATTGTGTACAACTATTTATAAAGGAATACTTTATAAAAACAGACCAAAACCAACCAACCAAATTAAACCAACAAAAAAAACCCCCACAACGTCTCTCCACCCTCCCTCCCACCACCACTGCTTACCTTTAATTATTTAGTAGTATAACATATGCTCGAAATATGTTCAACTTTGCAGGTCTTGCTAATATGTAAAAGATACCAGGGAAGTTGTATTCTGAAGCTTCTTTTCTGCAACACGTATAACTTAAAGGGTCTTGCTACTGCCAGAAATTTCAGTGGAGATTGTACAATAGTTGATTGTAAAATTCTATTTTTTTTTCTGCCTTTTTTGTTGTATTTCCAAAATGTGTGTTTTGCCACTTGGGGCATCTTTTGCGAAGAAGAAGTTGCAGTCCTCTTTATCCACAAGCACTCTCTGAGCACTTACTTTTCTGTGTAACAAAATCCTGCTATTTCAGATTCTCAGTGTTTTTACTAAGTGGAAATTTTATGTATATATAAGTATATTTGAAAATTTTATAACTCTAATGGAACAGTTTTTATATGCAACAGTGTATTTTTGTGTTCATTTCAATTTATTTTTTGCAACTGGAAGATGAGGGATTACAAGGATGGCTTTTATACCACCTACATGTGAAAGAATTTTGCCTGTCTAAGCTCCTCTAGAACAACTTACACTTTTAGATGACTCATCCAAACTACTGAATTAATCAGGACTTTATGTCCTTGCATTCATATTTCAAAAGAGAAACATAGATACAATGATGTTTTATGATTTTTGTAGCACCCTCTAAAATTATCTGCTGCTGTTCTTTTATCTCTATTACTGACAGTGTAACTTCAACTTGACAATACATTTTTTTTCCATTGCATCGTATTTTCTTTTCTGTACACATTTTTAATGTTAAGATTTCTTTGAATCAAAAAGGTTCCTTTTCTTGTTACTAGACAGCCTTTTCCTACTAGGTATTTGCAAAAAACCCTCAGACTAATAATTTATCTCTTCTACATTTCATTTCAACATTTTAAATTTTTAAATTTTAATTAAATAAAAATATATGTATTTAACCATGGAACAAGCAATTAAGGACACTAAATTAAGCATATAAAATGAAGGAAGCATAGATCAGGTTGCTCAAGGCCTTATCCAAAATGGCCTTAGACAGCAAGTGAATAACATTGTCTGTTATGTATCTGCCATATATAAGAAAAATCTTTTAATTGCTTTTCTATAAATAGACCCCTTAATTAGTATTTGAAATTAAATTTGATTAAAAGTAAGTCTCTTAAATGAAAAATTTCCTCTCTTCCAAAAACAAATCTGGAAAAAAAGATTGGAAATGCCAATAAAAATACATGGTTGCGGAAAATTTCTGATGAGATATTTGATGTGAAATATATATAATAGATATATGAAATATAAAATATTTTATATAAATTTATATAAATCTGAATAAATTCATTTGAATTTTATAAATTCATATATAAAATAAATTTATAAAAATTTATATAATTTATAAAAATTATAAATTTATAAAAAATATATAAATTCATATAAAATATGAATTTTTAAAGTGACTTTAATAAAAACAGTTAAGCTATTTGTCACTTGATTTAATTTAAAGTTAATTTCAAAGCCTACACTTTGTGACTAGAAATACAGAGTGCTGTTTTTAAAGTGTTTTAGAAAAGGACAGTAGAAAGCTTTCCTCCATGTAATTTCATCAAAGCCAAGTTTCACAGCTCAAAACCATCACCATTTAGCACAATGGCACAATACTATACTATTTACATGTACACCATTGTTATCCATGCATTAATCTATGTACAAAAGAGCAACTTTTTTAGAACATATATTTTGGTGTTGTACACCCTTTACTCCTATGTATTCTCTACATCCTGGAAAATCCAAGAGCAGAGGCCCTTTTTGCCATCCAATAAACCTTTTATGTGATTGACAAATCAGAAAACTTAAATCATAAGACAGCCATAAAGATATTTTTAATCTCTAGTAACAGCAGGATACTAACAGAAGAGCTAAGAATACCAGGGAGAAAAAAAAAGACACAGAAAAAGAAGTGAAAAAGCCCCATTGATTTGTTGACAGAGGCCTAGCAGCTGTCACAATAAACCATGGTTCTTTTGCACTTAATCAATGCCACCCTCCAAACAAATAACTCTGTAGCTCAGATGAAAAGCAATCAAGAGGAACACCTTCATAAGCATGAAGCTTGCTAGATGGAATTCAATGAAGTGTGTCTTTAAGCTTAGGCACTCCAAGTGTGATCTATGACCCAAAAGCTAATGACAGACTCTTAACTCTTTTGAAGAAGGCAACAAATATCTGTCCCTTTTACAAACAGATTACATGGTCACATCTTCATCAGTAATTTTCGGAAAATACCATTTGCATCTTTGATGTGCAGTCTTTTCTTTTTCTATGATAGGGTAACTGGCAATTATGGTTTGTCTCTCCCAGTGAGCAACTTCTTTAAATGTATTTTACTTTGTTGGAAGACAGCACAGGAAAAAGCTACTAATTTTAAGCCTTGTACAATGCTTACCGAGAATTTCTAAAGGATTAAAATATGCTTTTCTGTTCTTTTTATTGGAGCTTAAAATGTGTTGAAGACTTAAAAAAATCCCTGTTATAGCATTATTTCCAAGGGGAAGTCTAAACATTGCTCTTGCCTGGCAGTAGATTTCTTGACAACCTGCCACTATCTTATACTTCATTTGCTTTTTATTATTTTTTTAAATTGACCAAACAGGGGCTAAAATAGACTCTAGAATTATGCTGTCAATTTCATTCACATGAGACAATAACTCAGACAGAGGGCTTTATTTTACAGTTCACTGAAGGAAATGACTTCATCAGCAGTCCTCATGGCATGCCACCAATGGAGTGCATATGCTCAATACTTGTACCAATTAGATCTTTTACAGTACTATTGTTATGGTACTCATGTATTATATTATAAACGTGTTAGGAGCTCTTTCCATATTAAATTAATACTCCATTTTAGAAACACTTTATCATTTTTTTATTGATAACTTTAGAAAATAGATTGTGCAACATGTTGCATTTCTGATACAAATGGTGGAAGGGAGATAAGCTCTTTTTTATTAGTCTTGTCTCATGCTGAATATTTCTGTTAATATGTACTCTAAAGTCCCTTGCTGCTTGACTACAGGCTTACACAATCCCAATTGCTCACGTCAGCAGCCAGTAAACATGCCACTATTGATGTGCACTTGGATCCCTTCAGAATGATACAACTGACCTTTTTATTTAATTTATAGTCTATTGGACAGCACATATTTTCTGCCTAAGGGTGTAGCTTATCTCTCATGTAGTCAGTGGAAATTGACATTTCACTGCTTTGCAGGTTAACCTAATGTTAATTAAAGCATGAGGGTGCACTCATCTTTAGCATTTTCATGGATTTCACGCTATTCTAAAATCAGGCTATTTCAAAATATGAATGCATATTTGAATTCAAAGGTCAGACTACCGAATAGGAATGAAAATAAGAGGGTAGATATACAGCTAAGTTGTCATGGTTTAGGAATTGTCCTCCCTAAATTAGTGGCCCCCGCACTGAGACTCCAAAACCACATGCCAGCGGTGCTTGTCTTCACCCTCCTCTTCCCCCTACAGGTGATGGGAGAGGAGAATTGGAGACACCAAAGGTAAAGGGCACAGGCTGAGAAAAGAACAACTTACTGGAAACAGCAATGAGATAAGAAAACCAACAGTAACAGCAACAACATTACGAGCAAAAGGTGTGTAAGACAAAGAAATGGTTTACACAGAAAAAACATGGCAAAATGTGACTGTCCCATCATTTTCTCCAACCCAAGAAAGGGATTCCCTTCTCAGAAGTGGGAGAGACCCTTTCTCCTGCCCTGGCAATGACGTAAGATGGTATCAAATAAGAATCAGATGCTTGCTCCATGCCTTCCAGGGCAGGTGAGCTGTCAGATGGTTGCAGTTGGCATCACCAGTTTACAAGTGGTATATCTGGAGCAGTCCATATTTGTTGTCCATGGTAATTCTGGCATACACTGGCAGTGTCATTCAGCAACCAGTATTATACAACTTAACATTATAAACAATTCTCACCCCAAAATCAAATCCCCTTGGGGAGGGGCACATTGATTTTCCTGGTCTCTCTGCATTACCCACCAGGTATACCCAGCATCTTGAGCCAAAACAATCCCACAGATGGGCTTTGCTTGAGGCAGGACTATTATATGCACTACGGGACTTTATCCCCTTCTACAGGACAAGGAACTTTTGATTGGGCAGGGCCAGCTCAATTAGTACAGACTCAGGAGTTAACTACCTTGGCAGCTAGAAGTGAACAGTCACATGAAGCACTGTTTCCACTCCTTTCACTGACTTTAATGTCAATGAGTAGGTACATGACAACAGCATGCTCCATACCAGCTCCACGATATGAATTTTGCACACAGGACCTCATCTGCATCTACAGGGGACTGCTTGGTATTTGAATCCCTACAGATTTCCTCCATCATAGGTAGTTTTCTCAAGTACCTGACACCTTTCCACCTGCTTGGACACACTACTAGTTCATCCTTTCCCTCACACTTGACAGGAGTCACCTGCAGGGGCCGACACTTTCTGTACTCTTTGCAATGCCCTTGTCAATGCCTACGTCCTGGGATGGGGATCACAGCTGCTTGGCTTTACTACCATCTAGTTTCGTACTGTGGGTGTCCTGGATTGACGGCGCCTCCTATCCCAATCGTGCAGCTTTATCTCTATGTACTGCACTGTTATGTCTGACAGCTGCGCCCCCCCCCCCCCCGCCCTCGGTGGGGTGTTTGCGGCGGTGGGGCTACTTGGGCTTTTGGCTGCTTGCTCGGCTTGGCTGCAGGCTTTGCTTTGCTTTGCTTTGCTTTGCTTTGCTTTGCTTTGCTTTGCTTTGCTTTGCNGCTTTGCTTTGCTTTGCTTTGCTTTGCTTTGCTTTGCTTTGCTTTGCTACTAGCTTTGCTTTACTTTGCTTCTGGCTTTTTTATTTTTGCTTTTGCTTTTGTTTTTGTCCCCTTTTTTTTTCTTCCCTCCTCTCTCTCTCTCTTTCCCCCCCCCCGAAGATCACTGGACCGGCTCCGGACCTGACCTGGGAATATCTGGGGGTCCTCGATGCCTGAAGACAGAAGCTCTGCGCCCTCCCCTCACAGCAATTGCTTGAGTATTTTTCTTTTCCCTTGTGTTGGGGAGTGTCTTTGTTTATTTGTTAATAAATAGGTTTTTTCCACTTCTCCTCCGAGGAATTCCTTCTCAAACCCAGAGCTGGGGGGGGAAGGGGTGGTGGAGGTTTGTTTCCTGGGGGGCTCCTTCTGGAGACCTTCCCCTAATTTGTCCTAAACCAGGACAGTGGGACATGATATCCCAGCAGCAGAGCAGAGAGGTCACACTGCAAGCTCACGTGACCAGCAGCTGAAATCACAGTATGATTATTAACTAATTCTCAGATGTATCACCCAAAGCCAGGGGAGGAGAATGATACTGAATACACACCCCAAATGACCCTTACTGCCCTTGATGTTTTAATGTCATAAACTGTATCACATAGTACAGCAACAAAGTAATCCTGCTCCCCCTCTCACTGTAAAAGAGTGCAGTGAGGAACATACAGGAGAACATATGTGTTAGATACCACACCCACATGAACAGTCAAGAAATTGTGACCAGGGGCTCCACACCTAAGACACAAGTGCTTAGATCAACTTTGTTTCCTCTCTGGTAGATAAGGACAGCTCAGTTGCTATTTCAAATCATCATGCTCAAGGTTTGACACCAGTTAAGACTCTTGTAATTTAGGAATGGCACCCCTCAATTTAGTGTCCCCCCTGCTGAGACTCACCCTTCTCACTTGCTTTTCCTCTCCCCTGTCTTCTGCTCACAGGTGGCTGGAGAGAAGAATTAGAGGCACACAAGGCAAAGATCATAAGAATGATTTATGGGAAACAGCAATGAGATAAGAAAAACAAATAGTAGCAGCAACAATATTATCAAAAAAAGGTATAAAACAAAGAAACCATTTACACAGAGGAACCACAACAAAATACTGACTGATCAACTGTCCCACCACACCACATTTTTTCCTGCCCAGGGAATCAGTGGCCTTCTCAGAAGTGAGATAATCTGCTTCCCCTGTGTCTCTCCTGCGACTCCCCTGGTACTGATGTAAGATGGTATAGAATAACATTAGGGTCTTGGCTATGCCCATGCAACTCCAGGCTGTGCTCCCCATGGCAACTGCAGAAAATTAGCACTGTCCTCGGCTGAAACTAAGATACATGTATATTGTGATTCAAGAGGTCTATAAAATAGTTCCTGTGAATTTGTCAGCTAGCTAACAATAATATTTAAAACACGACATGTGTGCTATATATGCTATGTCTTAAACGCAGTAGGAAAAGCCCATGATTCCATATCATTAGAAGGACAGTAAGGGAGCACTTAAATTGGAGATACGACTTTGTTAGCTCACAGTAATTTGTTGATGTCCACTGTTTGGAACCATATTTTCTGCATAGTAATCATATTTATCCTGAGAATTTTGAAGAGCTATTTTTTGTTGACAGTCTCCATATAGAAAAATGGAAAATGACTCTCATAAAAAGGCTAAATGCAGGATAGTATTTTGTAGAAGTAGGACTGTGTGCTTCATGTGACTTGGCCTCAGCTGTCATCTAAGAATTTTGTACTGGTCATTTCCAGAATCACAAACTATTTTGCATGGCACCTTTGTCTGAGCAGAGGGCAGATACTCTAGCCAAAACATTCAAATATGATGAAAAAGACAATTCCTTCTCTAAAGAGTAAACAGTTTTAGTATAATGGCAGATTACACAGAGGTGTTTAGTTGAAATCTGTCATTAAGGGAGACTTTTAAGCATTAATGTCTAAGTAGAAATAGGGAACAGAGAGACGCAGACCCCCTTATGAATCTGAAGGAGATAATTTCATTGTAGAGATCACCCCCCTTTTATCTCAACTGGAAAAAAACAAAACTTAACAGGAGTAGAGCACCCATTGGCTGGCTCAGCTGCAGTCTGCTGCCCAGGAGTCACAATTATCTCTTATCCCCCCAACCCACTTCCAACCATCCACCCTGCAGCTGTGCCTTCTCACAGGGTTTTCTGTCAAGTATAAGCCTTAAACACTTTAACAGTTAAAACCCCCTAACCCACATGTCTATTATATATGTATCATAAGTTAGGGACACACTTGGCCAAAGCTCTGTTGAATTATCGTCCTTGAAAATGAGCCAATACTCAAATAATTGTCAGAGAAAATAGAGGGATAAGAGTGATGCTCACACTCCAGTGCCAGTGCTGGCTAACTAGTCTGGCTGGAGTTATCCCTCAGAATGGTCTTCAAGTGGGGAGCATTTGCTCAGAGCTGCAAAGATTTTGTGACACTATTGTAGTATGGGCAAATACTAGACCAGGAAACAACTGCAATGCAGAATGTGCCAGAAGATTTCCCTTTGCATTTTAAATACTTTTTTCTGTTATATTCATGACTGATTCAAATTCAATACAATTGAAGCTGATGAAAGCTGTCAGCTGGTGTCAGATTTGTTGGTTGCCAAGTTCAGCCAAACCTGTGAAGTTCAAAATTCTGGTAAGTCTAGATAAAACAAAACAAAACAAAACAAAACAAAACAAAACAAAACAAAACAAAACAAAACAAAACAAAACAAAACAACCAACTCTGGAAGATAAGGACAGGAAAAAAAAGTCTGATTTTTCCTCATTCTGAATCAGAATCCTTTCCTAAATAAGTTTTACTCAGCTGAGAATTTAAATGATACTGTTGGGAAATAAAGCCGCTTGCAGTAATACACTCTAAAATAATTTTTGTAACTTCATTTCATGACATGAAGCTACACAGCACATCATAAATTTATTTCCCAAAGTCTAGGATTTATGTCTGCTTTACATCCGCATCACATTATAATACGATGCTGTTTGACACACCATAATTTGTTTTTAATAATACATTATTTCAGGAGCTGGAAAAGTGTCAAGCCTTTGTGGGATTTATTTATTTATTTTCTGTGCAAAATTAGTGACTGCTCTGTTATTGCTGCAACTCCAAATTAATCCAGTTATTCTATGATTTGATAGCATAGGGGGAAGTGTGTTTAAAATTTCCTGATTTAAAAACAAGAAATTGTAAGAAAGACAGTGCTATCCATCACTGCATGCTTTGTACTTACATTCTGTTTAGTGCAAATATTTCATCAGAACAGCACATGCCACATGGTTGACTGAATAAGAGGAAGAAGGAAAGGCTTAGGGGTTCTTTGAGTTCTTGCCTGCAAACACACCTTAGAAAAGAGAAATAGGCACTTGCAAAGCAAAGTATAATTGTATTCTCTCTAACCATTATTCTTAGTTTCCTGTGTGCCTAATATTTCATCTAGTGTACGATTGCACCTTTTCTCTAGCTGTCCTTTTAATTTTTTGATGGTATATCACAACAGTAACTTTTGTGTTAAGGAGCTCAAAGTATAAATGGGTAGCATTCCATATCAAGTTTTACTGGCTACCAGTTTTTGGCTTAAAATTATCATAGATATTTATATAAAAAATGTAATTTTTTTAGTATTTTTTTTTTGCCTTTTCTTTCCCCTCATTTAGTCCTTGAGTCAAACTCTTTTTTAATTTTTTCGTTAGTGGTCTCATTTTGGGTTTTTTCTATTATTTAATGATGATTATTACACTTACCATTTCTTCAATTGCTACTACAAGCAACAGCATGAGTGTTTTGAAGCATTGCAATTAATTGTTTTCTTTAAAGAAAGAAAAGCCTAGCTGTACTTGTCTTTGAGGAAAAGAAAAATAGAAGAGGCCTGAAAACCTATTTAGTTCCTTTATAAGGATAATTTGAAAGAAAAAAAAAATCTTTGTTGGATAATGCTTTTTTCAGTCAGAGCAAATTCATCATTGTTGCTTTTCTGGAGAACTAAGGGGAACTAAACTTTCAGTATTTTACCTTTCTCTGAAACATTCTTTTGTCAGGTAAAGCATTTTAAAGCCTTTCTTCTAATGTGTATTTCTTATGGCTTTACATTTCTTTACATTTAACATTTAGGATGCTTGATACTTCATTCATCTGTGACATATGGCACACTGCAAGTAATGTGGCTTTTATTGCTCAGGAAAACACCAGAAAAGGATTGGAGCATAGTATGAGTAATACTTGAGTTATGTTCTTGCACAGCAATATCTTTGCTTCAAAGTTTAGTCAGGAATCAGGCCTGTACTCTTCTCAAGGACAAGGGGCTGTCACTGTTATCTCAGAGAAAGGTGAACAGAAACTAAAAATCATAGCTAAGTTGTGGTAGCTTTAACTATTTCAGGGAAAAGTGAAATACATGATGATGTGGCAAAGTTTATTTGCCACTTTATTTTATTATAAAGTGTATTTGCAATTTCTGGAGTAGGTGCAAAGTAAAGAACTGGAACATCCATGCCAGGTAGCTCAGACCTGATTCCCATATTCTCTTACAACATATGCTTGGAATTCATGAGTCCTACTCTGTAGTTTTACAGAGTGTCTTAGTAATATAGGCACCGAACACTGAACTAGTCATGTGGCATTTCTGAAAAGTTGCTCTTTGTTTTTGCAGTTTAAATATAAAATTATCTTGTTTCTCCTTCACTTTTGTTACATTTTATACTTACCTTTATTTACACTAAAATTACAGGAAAAATAGGGCTTAAATGCCATTTTCAAAAATTATTTAGGAACTGAATTCTAAGAGAGAAATCATTGGATTTAATTTCTCAGATAATTTTAAGTTTAATATTCAGGCTATCAAGAAAGAAAGAGTCCTATTGAAAATTTCACTTTGTTTTCAGCATTAAAAGTTTGCATGGTTTTACTCACCTTTAAAGCTAATAAATTCTAGTAGTAGTAAACTAACTGTAGTTTCCTACAGTTCTTTAGTTAGTGTGCTTGGTAACCAACGACAGGTATATATATTGTGACCCACTGAAACTTTATGACAAAGATACATTAAATACATTCTCTTTAACGCATTTCAAATTGACACCTCTGTAGCATGCTTATATTTGTATGATGAGCATCTATTTGTAACAGTTTTACAGAAATGCTGTTAAATTTTCAGTCTTGACTATGCAGTCTTTGTGCAGGTTAATGCAGGATTTTCTTTGGTCATCAGATGTGTTGGATTCTCTTATTTTAGCAATGTTTCATGTAGAAAAAACAATGAGTAATGAAGTGGTTGGTGTATCAAAAATGAACTAAAAGAGAAGCTGTGTGTGTGTTAATGCTGTGGACTTTGAAATAAAACCAGGAAATGTACTTCCATAAGGAAAATTTGAGTCCATACTAACTTCACTCTCTTGTTTCATCTTATCAGTAGTATTTTTCTACTTTTTTTTCAGTAGTTCTAAATGATTAAATGCCTAAACAGGTATACTATATTAATGCCAAATTATATCTTGATAAAAAGCATAACATCAAATTATGGTGTGTATCAATGTGTCATGAATTTTATTTATGATATGTGTCAGCAAAAATGAATCTGAGTAAGCCCAAGACAACAGAATGAAGAATTTCACAACAGAATTTCCTTGGTTTTGTGGGTTAATGCTCTCTTGTTAAAAGAGTAAGGTAATGTAGTGATTTTGCTCATTCTTGCTTCAGTGTCCTTCTGGAGTTGACAGAAGCAGAGGTGTTGGTGTTTTGAAGGTGCACAGAGAGAGTTAAAGCTAGTAGGAGAAACATTTGTAAATGTTTCAGAGAGTGCAAAGCACCAAACACTTCAAAATGCCATTTCATAGGGAAAAGATTTTTCTAGGCTCAGAAGATAACAGGAGTTCCCAGGAATTAAAACCAACCAGACCTTCTGTTTGGCTAAGATCCTCAACTCTTCTCACTAAGGCCATACATTATTTAGAAAGTTGCATTAGATCATTCTGCTTGTCACTGACCACACTTCCTAAGAGGCATCTTGCAAGCACTGGACCCATTGACAACCATAGGCAATATGCTACGCATGATAAAAACAAACATAGGACCACTGAAAACCAAAGATTGCATGGGAGCTGGAGATTCAGGTGTGCTTGACAGATAACCTTTTACGAAATATTCTTAATTATCCTAGGAGCTTAATAGGCTTGTATTTGATTTCTTTTGTCCAGATCTTAACATGTCATCTTTTATATCATATTACAAAAAACATTTCTAGAAATATCGATCAAAATAATACTTTTTATGATAGATTGTTCTCAGTCAGCTCATCAGGAAAGTGACATGTCAGGCTCTGACAGAGCTCAGTGATTAAAAAACTTTCTACATCACAGACTAAATGAGTAAGAAAATACTTTTCTACCTTCCCTCCATCAGAAGTCATTTACAATATAATAAAGAAAATTCAAATGAAGTCACCTTTGTCTGGTCCCGTTCAAATAGAAGTTTTATGAAGAACTGTATTTAATTGTGGCAGCTCTCTTGACTTTTATACGATTTTTTTATAAACATAAAAAAGGTTTCCGCATGCACTATATTTGACTCTGCTTTCAGTGAGGTCTACATATCTTTAACATAGAAAACAAAGTGCCTCACTGGGAGTAAATTTGTTCATTATCTCTTCCAAAGAAATACATTCACATGTATGTTTACATAATATAGAAAGCTGCCACAAACTTACAAACAGATATACTTATTATATTCTTACTTATAGAACAAACCCACAACTGACTTACACCCCAAGAAAATTGTTTGTTTTCCTCTGAAAATGGTGGAAAAGCTGAATAGGAGGACCTTAATCAAAGACAAACCCATTTGCAATGAAGTGAGAATTTCAACAGACTAAAGGAATGGTCTGGCAAGATGAGTTTTGAACATGTTTAAAGAGCTGTACCTACATTTTATTGTTGCATCTAAAACGTGCTTCTATAGAATTATATCTAATTCTATAATTCTAATAATTCTATAGAATTAACAACTTAATTAAATCTGTGTTTTGACTCAAGGAACCAGCTGCTGCACCACTCTGAGACTGTGTCTGCACTACTGATTTTGACAGAAGGCTTATAGGCAAAATGCAAAGATCTTGTCTCAAATCTATTCATCAGTTTACATATTCCACTCTATGCTTCATGTATAATAAGACACATTAGAATCTCTAAATGCAAAGGGTTGTTGGGAAGAACAAAAATCATTGGTTTGATGTGATGTCACAGTCATGTACTAATAATCTCATGTACTCTTCCACTTTAAAACGACAAAAATAGTTATCTGTGGTGTTACATCAGGTTTGTTTTTGAAATATTATGTATGTTTTGACCAAATTTCCATTTTCACAATATGCTGCAAGAAGATATTTTAATACACAAGTTACCCTTAGAAGTGGTCGTTCAAACCAAATTTCCTAAAAATTTTGAAAGTTTTGTAATGCAAATATCTATCAAACCAACTAAGGAAAGTATCTCATATTCTGATAAATAAATAGGGTTTATAAATAGATTTAATAAATTACTTTTTAATATGTGATATTCTCACATTAAAGATTAGTGTGAGTTGAGTTTGAACGGTGAGAAAAAACCCAAACATAGAAAAAAAATACAGCAAACTGAAGCAGTAAATTTTAAATTATTTTCAATATGCCACAGCTGAATTAATTTCAGCATGTAGATAAGGAAAATAGAAAGTTAGGAGAACCAGTGGAAGAAGGCAGGTATTCAGCAGTATCTTGCTCCTAGAATACTGAGTGTAGTTCTGAAGCATGCCATTCCTTTTCCTAAAACAAATTTTCCTAACTCTTCACTTAAGAATGTATTAATCAGAAAAATTAGATATTCATTATAGCTTTACTGGACTGTAGTGTCCTATATTAAATTTTGAGAGTGCATTTAGGCAATACCAACTGTTGGTCAGTACTTTTGATAGGCAATGGGTTTTTTAAAGTAGTTGGGGATTTAGGGAGTTTGTGGGAGAATGTTCCAAGTGTGAGTAACAAAAGGATACATGCAGGTAGCTAAGAGATGGAGAAATAAGTGTAAAAAGAAGAAATTGAAGACATTACTTAGTATTTTCTATGAAGTTACAGGGATTAAATTGCAATGAAAAACGTTTTACTTTAATGGACTTATCTGAATTTTGTACTGATATGCGTAATGGCTTATATGACCCTGGGTAAAATTTCACCATATAAAATTTTGAAATATTCAAAAAATTCTGCAAATTATAAGGCCACATTTCAGCTAGAGTCACTTAGAATATACATAGGGGTCTGGGAAAACTTTATGGCTGGAAGTTAAGAGGGACATAGGGCAGGGAAATGTGAGGTGCTTACAAGAATGGACAATTTTACACACTGTCCTCACTGTTCGTTTGTGATGAGCACAGTCAAGAAGTGGGAAGGGTGTAGTCAGAAATCTGGGGAGTCTGACAAGCAAAACCAGGTGACCGATTTTCGCCTAATAGTTAAACAGTCAACGTAGTTGAAGGGTGGAAAAGAAGGGAAGGAAGACTTAGATTAAAATATATCAGGAAAGGGAAGAAAATATTAGTATTTCTTTTTTTTGTTTTCAACAGCATTGCTCTAAAATTATCTAGATAGTGTCAATATTAATGCCACTATTTCCTCTCACATGCATGCAGCATTAAATCAGTGAAGGGGCATTGTCTTGCAGATTTTACATTAAATAAAGGGAATTCCAGATATTTTCTCAAACCTGAAATTCTTCTAGTTCTTTTTCTTTGTGGCTGTTCTTGTGACTTTTTTTTTAAACTGAGTTTTGGGTTTTAGATTTTTTTATTATAGTAATTCCACATAGTTCAGGCTTGGTTTATGTTTGTATTGCACTGAGAAAATCCCTAAAGCAGTATTAAAATATTGATAAGGAATTTAATTAGGTAAGTCTTATTTCTGTCATACTTACTTTTTTCTTGATATCCACTTGGTTTATTCAAAATGTGGAATGGAAAAATGTATGTGCTCACAGATATTTGTGATTAAGTCTTAAATTTTTAATGGAATATTTCAGACTTTTCCATTAATTACTTGATCAGTCTTGCCTAGGGTGTCCTGATCTGGTCCAAACTGGATACTACAGCCCCTGTTCTATAGTAGGAATAGTATTATCTAACTTGTTTAAATGCAAATTTTGACACCATCAAGCTGCTGCTTCCAGATGCATGATGTACACAAGTCTAAGAATGAGCTGACTTGTTCATGTCTGCATTCATTCATGTAAGATTTTTTAAATTTTGGAGACATTCACCTGTGAGCTTTGCCCAAGCAGTACTTTGGAAAGAACTTCTGCAGTGTACAAGACTGTCCCTCATTCCCAAACAGCAAGAAACTTCTACTTCTTGATGTTTTTTCATGCCCACTCCTGGAATTGGAGCTATCTCACAAAAAAACAAGCATTTAACAGAAGGAAACTTTTATTTTTATGCTTAGTATTTCAAATTGTGTAAAGTTCTGCATTTTTGAATTTGCAGTTCATCTTGGGCATTTTAGTATCAGCTGTCCAAAAGACTACTCTAAGTAGGAAATACATCAGATAACTCAATGACGTGGTCAGGCAACTAAGTTAAAAATGAGATGATTCCATTAGCAGCTGTTAAGATTTGACTAAGATTTTACAAAAATGACGTATCTGGTTTCAGTACCTTAATGATTGACAAAAAATATATTTTGTTAAATTTTCTTTCTTTGTATTATTTTCATTATATAAAAAGTGTTTCACAAATTCTTTAATTTGGCATTCATTTACTTGAAATAAAATTTTAAATATACTTTCCTGTCTATAATATAGAAGAATGAACAGTAAGAAGTACTTCTTAGTGTCATGTATGTTGGCATTTTCTAACTTATCCATGGTAAATAATTTACCTCATAATATTAAAGTTAATACAGCTAGCAAGATTTCCTTTCTTTGGAGTTTAATAAGACCTTAAGTGCTCCGTCTCTGAAGCCAATGGCTACAATTACAGTAAAGCAAAAAAGGAATTCATTATAAGCTGGGGAAAACCTTTTCCAGATGAAATGCTAAATTATGCCACTTTGAGGATAAAATCCTCAGATATTCAGTGTAAGATACTGAGAGGGATATGACACTAGACAAGCCAGCTCATACATTGTTTAGGGGCCTCCTGTCCTGTGTTGATTTGTTTGATATGTGCACTGTTCTGTTATCAGTGTTGAGCTCCTTTGTGTTTGGACGTATTGCCTAGATTTTTATCTGATGTTCTTTCATAAAAAACTAGTTTCTAACCATTATAAGCGTAGCATTCTAGAAAGAAGAATGTGTTCTTTGTGGGATTCCTTTAAAAACCCAAAATATTTCCTTTCCATCCTAATAACTAATAACTAATTCTTATAAATTGTTGTTTCCTTAATTTTCCTGTATTAATGATTCAGAAGGTGGTTGCAATCTTGAAACTTGCTTTTTGTTGTGGTTGGTTTTTTTTCTTTCTGTTTCTGTTTTTGTTTGTTGCTTCTTCTTTAATCCACAATTTTTCTAGTCACAGCTACTGTGCTTGAGGACAATTGAAATAGATGGATATGATTTCCTTTACTGTCCTTATTTATAACATCTCTGCCATGTGAAAGTAGAGATTTTCTCAAATCATTTGTGTTTGATTAGTCTGCCAGTGCCACAGAAAAGCTGAGACCCTTGTGCCCAAGCAGCCAGTGTCATTTTACAGGGACCCTTCTCTGAGCAGTCTTGTTGGATTGGAGGGCAGTTTAACTGACTTGTTCAAGGTCACGTGCAAACAGAAAGGCCCTCTCCTTTAAGGGTTTCCACACCTTAAATTGATCTGTCAGCAAAAGGAAGGTTTCAGGGAACCGTGCCAACGGTATGAGAAAGACTTCATTCTGGATCTCTATAGGCAAGCAGAAAGTTACTGCTGCTGGTAACGGTTAAAACCTTTGAAGGGCTCACAATTAACACTTTATGGAGTAACACTCTTTATTAATATAATAGAAAACTCTGACAGGTTAAGATTTTAAGATTGCCAGTGATAGTGTCTGGCTGCAAAAACATACTCAAAGCAATATATGGATAAGCTCTAATCCCTAACAAAAACTAGCTTGGGATAAACAATCAGCACGTATAGAGTACAGTTCTTATCCTGCAGCCATCCCTATGGGAGAGAACACAGGTTAAGACCGTTAACCGATCCCAGGAGTTACTATGGACTCTCTTCTAACTTCTCTCATTTTTAAAAATATTTTTGTATTATTTTTGTGTTTAGGTGGGGGTTGAGTCAATCTAGGCATACGTCATCTTCAGTTGGTGGGTGGTCATACCTTGGAGGTGGGCAACATCAGTATTACATCTGAGATAACCATTAGGATGAAGGTGAGCATCTGTGATCTTGCCACAGTTGCTGGTTCAACAGCAAGAAATCTTTTTTCTTTAGCTGAACAGCTGCTATGCACCTTATCAGCTACAAGGTACCACTGAGTTCCCTCCTCAGCACAGGTTTTGACAGAGACTGGCTATGGTGTCTCCACTCTGTTCCACCCTCTGTTTTGTCTCCCTTAGGATGTACTGTGTGTGGCATGCTGCCTGCATGTACTGCAGGTGGCATTGTGGTTGGGCATGCTGACCATATCCCATCTGGAGGGTAGCAATTGCATTTCACTCTGTAATTTCCATACCATTATAATTTCTGTTAGAGTGTGAATATAACTTGTTAGTTTAATCTGATTTTACCCCCAGTAATTTTCCCACACACCTCTGATGAAAATGAACGTGCTATGCCTTTTATTCTCATTATATTCATATTATTGTGCTCAAATAATGAATGCTATTCATTTTTGTATGTTCTTTAAAGCTGTGCAAAAAGACTGATATGGAAAGTATTCAGAGACGCATCTGTTCAATAAAATAGGGAGGTAGGTGAACACTTCCACTTCTAAAAGACAATTCCTAAACCATTTCTTCACAGAATATTTTGTCAAAGGAAAATAACATCTAGAACTGAATGAACTGTCTCACTTCAAGTATAGAATCCAGACAGAGGCAAGTAAAATGGGCTGCGGAAGAGAGAATAATTAACAATCTCATCTAACAACTATTCTAATAATGAAAGTAAGGAGTTAAAATCAAGGAAGTCAAGATGAGAGAGGAATATTATACTGCTTCTGTATTGGCTCAATGGCTTTTAAATGCATTTGTATGTACTGCAGGGTTACAGAATGGCTGAGGTCAGAACACACCTCTGAAGCTCATCTGGTCCAACTCACTGGTTACACAGGGCTGCCTAGGACTACTGAGTTCTGAGGTCTGAGTTTCTGTTAAATGAATAAAATTACTGAGGGCTAGAATATAATTTACCAGGAAGAACTAAAAATAAGCTGTGGTTTCTTGAAGTTTTAGAAAATGTTATTTTTATAGAGAGTTTTATTGCTTTGAATAGCTAAATTATTGTCTTGTGCTATTGTTTGAAACAATATTTTGTTAAAGAGTCATACAATGAGTTGCAGAACTCTGGTAATTTCCTATTCAATTGAGAGAACTTGGAATCTGTAGGCTTTTAGCAGAACTTTTAAATAGGCAAAGAGAGGCTGTCATATACTTCTAGAGAGCATACATTAAGTGAAGTTAATGTACAGTCATAGTCATTGTAAATAATGGGAACTGTTTTCCCTAGAATAGATTTTTACATTCCAGAAATGGAACTACCTTGGAATACTGAAACAATGTATTTTGACATAATAACATATACAAATATACAACATAATAAATCATTTTTCACAGAGAACATTTATCACAGAGAAATCTGCACTTCAACTTCCATATATGTTTTAATGAAAATGCCAAAGAATTCCAGAAGCCAACATTCAGTTACTGCCAGGTGGATTAGAAAAAATTAAGATGGGTTACAGTTTATTAACCACACAGTATAGCTGTAATACAGATTCAATCACAGCATTATCTTCTGCACGTGGCCTAACTACACTGGCTCAGTTGGCTTCCTCTGGAAGGTGTTCTCAAATTACAGATTCTTGTTTTAAGGCTTCAATTGTGATTAAATAAACTGATTAAATTGTGATTAAACAAACCCAAGCAAGAGCTCTTAACTAGACTGAGACAGAGAAGCACTGGCCACCAATAGCAATACTAAATGTCAAACTCTTCTTTCAAAGGGAAGATATCTGCTACCAGGGCATTCTTGCAGTAGATTACTTATCACTCTGTGCTGGCTGGTGAGGATACAGAGAGAAGAGCAGTGGATCTGGGACTGAAACTCACTCTGCAGAGAAGAAAGAATACTCACAAGTCATCTTCTGAACTTGTAAAGAAACATCAGTTTATCAAATTACTAGAAGTGCACTACTAGGATCCCTCCTCTCACACTGAAGAGACTTGTTTTAAAAGCTTAGCTGGTGAAAAGCTAAGATATCAGTTACCTTTGGAGTTGAATGCTGTATAGTGTGGACTTTCAGTGGGGTTGTCCTGGCAGTTCCAGGATTTGGTCGTGATAAGGCTTGTGGGCTCTTTCAACTCAGAACATTTTATGATTCTATGATTTACAGGGTTGTGTTTTCTTTATTTCTATAACTCATGCCATGGACAGGATAAATGAGATTAAGTCAGAAATCAGTCTATACTTTCCATTTTCCTTTCTCCTTGATTCAATGAGTAGCCTTTGGCCATCATACTTAATTCCTTGTCAACTATTTTTCAAGGAAATATTTACTTATTTACATGTAGGCTTTCTATTGACATTTGCCTCAGAGTATTTCTCTCAAATTAACTTTTCTTTGAAAACCTTATCCAACTTATAGAAGTTTGCTATCATGTTTTAAATATGGAAGCAAATAATAAGAGACCTTAAAGCCAAAAGTATCTACACTAATCTCATAATCTTTTTGGCACAAAGAGCTTTTTCTGTTAGTTTGCGGCTGGTCTTTTTTAAAGTGATTATTACTAGAGTGCTTTTTTGAAAATTCAAGCACAGTTTCTGTTGACTTCACCTGCTCCATGGACCAACCTTCTAAAAGGAGATAAAGTCTTGAATCAGACACTGATAAATGAAGACCTGACAAGTGGTAACTGATTTTCTGAACTATTAATATTCAATAAAATGCAGGCATCAGTAGTGCAAAGACAGAGGCCAATCCTTAAGTTCCCCATTTAGTTGTTTTCACCATGAACATCATATTTCTTATCAAGAAGTCCATCACTGTACAGAAAAGAGGTTATTAGGAGAAGTTATCCAAACATTCTAGACAAGTCTTAAACTTTGCTCAAAGAGTTATTATAAGAAAAATCATGGCTAATTTTAACAAGATGGTTGGTACATTTTTAAAAAGGATTTAGATAATGATTACCAGTGATATCAAAGAATTACTTTATATGCAAATATGTCCTCAATTTTGTGTTCAACTTATAGACACTATCATATGTCCTAAGGAATGAAATATACAAATAAATTTTGTGATCCATTAAAATTATTAATAGTATCATTTTTTACTGTTTATACTTCTGATGTAATTTGCTTTTCTCTTTTTTTTTAATATATATATATATAAAGTAGATAGAGCATAGCTTGCTTAAATGCTGTTTCAAATTGACAGATTTTAAATGGTACTAAGAAAACATGAAATTAACTGTAACTATAACACTTTTCATTAACAAGATCCTGAAAGAATGATTAAACAACAACTATTGATATTTTCCTTTTATGTCTATGTTGAGAAACATAATTCTAATATAAAAATGTTATATAAATAATTAACGTACTGTGTTTCCTTTGTGTTTAATTGCTTACAAATCTTTGGCATTACTGAAGTATTAAAACAGCAAGGCTTCCCCTAAGTTGCAAGTGTTCCTTAATGCAAATATTGAATTCTTTGCAACCACTGAAACAATATTCTTTGATCTGAAAGTGTGTAATATGGTTATGTTTAGGAATTCTTCAAACTTTTTCCAGTATTTAGCTATTACTTGAAAAAATTTCATCTGAAATGCATCATCTGCTTTTGGTATTGATTTTCTTGTCATCATCCCATGCAATGCCTGCAGCCTTTTGCATTCTGTACTATCACAGTTCCCTAAACTACTTCCGTGCCTTGGAGGGTCTCTCAAGAGACTGTGCCAAGGTCATCTTCTGGACTTCATTTGACTTTAAAATATTGTTATATCAAAAAAATCTGAATGAAGAATTTGTTACTTTACAATATTTAGTCAAAAAGCAGTTACAAATTCAAATTCACCCATATGTAATAGGACATAAGATAAAGTTCAGGTAAAGTGAGTGATCATTTCTGGATGATGAAATACTGAGAAAGGATAGAACTAATGTTGAGTTCTCTTTCAACAGGACAGCAGAACAGTAGGGACTTAAATTTAATCTGAAGGTCTATGAAGTAAAGCTTTAGTAATCAGAAAGCATTCACAATTTTTTTCTCAGTTGCTTTTCTCAGTGCCTTGCCAGTGTTTACTGACATGCCTTTCCCATCACAAGACTTTTAATACTTCATTTTCAACAGTTATATGAATTACCAGCATCAGTAGTCTTTGCCTTTTTCATCTAAACAGTATTCAAAAGCAATTTTTAATGCAGACTTTTTCTTTTTTTTTTTTCTTTGTGAACTTTATTATTTCTCTGGCAAGAAGAAGAAAGAAAAAGATCTTCAAAATGTTGACGTTCATAGACATGAAACACAAAAGTGCACATTGTGCATCACAGATGCTTTATATAGGTAAACATCTGCAGACTTTATTATTTCTAATATTGTTTCCATTTGCAATGCTTTGAATACTCTTTACAGAGTGAAACAGAAGCAAAATAACCTCACAATTCTTGCCTACTCTTCTTCCATGTATATCATTCTTTCCTCCCTAAAGCATACAGTGAACTTTGTATTGAGTTTGTAGCAAATAGAGTTTGTAGCAAATATACATGCCATGCAAGTTCCTAAGTTTTACCTTATTTGATAAGAACACTTGCAAAACAAAGATTAAGCCTGACCCATCAGTAACATAAAATATTTTTAAGTTGAAGAAATTGTAGCAAGCCCACATTTTTTTAAATGCTTGTGACCCGGTAAGCAAAAAATTGTTTGCATTCCCTGCGGTTTTATAAAAATTGTCAGAATATTGGTTTTAAGAGTTCAAAGACTTAACTGGCTGAAAACTGAAGAGGAAATAACAATTGTGTAATGCTAAGTGATATATCAGAAGCATATGAGAAGTTTTAAAGAGGCTTTGTGTAGAAAATAATGAGCTACAGAACTGTGTATACCAGTGTATGGCAAGAATTCTGAGGTTCTAACATTCATTCTTTGAAAAGTTCTAATTCTGAATCAGTAATGTACTCTTTGTCTTCTTTATTTTATTTTTTTTAACATTTGACTCAGTAGTTTCTGGTAATATACTGTAGTAGATCAACAAAGCTTGCATGCCTCTGCAAGGAACCATGTCTTATTCTTCATAAAAAGTGACTGAAGGGGTTACTTTATATGGGTTTTGAAAATTTTTCAGAAAATCAGCTGCCCCTCAGTAGAAATTATTGTGAGGTCTTTCCCCCAAGTTAAGAAAAATAATGAATGGTTATTTTGCATCATCTCTTTGGCTGATGCAAATTGTTTAAATGTCAAGGAGGTATGACAATTTTGAGCAGAAAATGCCAATGCATATAAATAAATTTACTCACCTGTGTCCCAAGCTAAAAGATTCTTGAAAATCTGAAAACAGCATTTCCTGGATATAGATGATATTCATGAAGTTTTTTAAGTAATTTATATGCCTGGATTAAAACAACATAGAAAATTCTGTGATGTCCTGAATGCTGTCTGTATATGTTTTGGGGGGTATTTTGTTTGTTTGGTTGGTTTTTTGTTGCTTTTTTTAAACCTGAGACCCAAATATCACATTTTCAAAATCAAAGCCATAATGGCATTATGTAATGTTAAAAGACCCACATCAACAGAGTGTTTAGCTCTTGTTTATGGTAAAATTCCAGAAATATTTGTCATATATGTCAATTCCTCTGAGACAAAACTTAAGCACATGAATGAATGTTTTATTGAATATGGCAGGCTTAATGGAGCTTAATTGTTTAATGCTTATTTCACATTTAAGTGATAAAACATTCCATCTGACCACTGGCTTCAGTGGAGCTTTCCCAGGTCCTATTTTTTGAGGTTTTACAACTGATTTTATTGACCAGCTTATAATTTTTCTTATTTCACCAATTATAGTCCTTCTGAGGAACAATGTATCAAGTACAATTCTATGGCTATTGAAACTAACCTGTCATCAATTTACATAAGCAGATCTGATTAGAATCTTCAACATGAGGATAACAAATGAACAGATTTCTATCTGAGAAAATCTAATTTTCGCAGGAATATTTCAAGTTTCAAAAAAAGATGCATCTTCACTCAAGCCAAGTCACCTTCATTACATGAGGGTGAATAAAGTAAAGATTAGCTACCACATTGTGTCAAGAATTTAGTGCAAGATAGGGCAGAGTACATGAACATGAGCTTCCCACTTTTTCAGTGAACACACTAAGGATTTTGATAGCTTCTCATGCTTTTCAAAGTCCTTTTTGGTTTATCTGAGGAGGTAGTATATATTTTTACATTTCACTATTGGTTTAAAACCAGGAAAATGTGTTTCCTTTTAATTTTGGAAGAAATTAATCCATGCATGTTTTTCAGGTTATGGTTATCTTTTCTTTTTTTAATTTAAGTAGGGGTTTGGGTAATGGACACAACTTTCATTTTTCCTCTGTTTTGAGCCATGTCATTCTAAAGTTAGTGGCCACAAACTTCTCTCCTTTGTGTGTTACCACCCTAGATATAGGATGAGATTGGTTGGATGCATTAAGGAAATACAGCAAGTCTTATGTTAATATCCTTTAGCTGATTAATTTTCTTAAGCTCAGTTTATTTTTGGTTTTTTGTACCTATTCTGAAAAAGCTATTTTGAAGCTATTCTGAACTTAGATTTCTGTCTGACAAGTAATATGCAGTGGAAATATACATTTGCAGTCATCAATAACTGAATTACTCAAATTGTTGATTCAAACATGGAGGTTTCCATTTCAAGAGCTTGAAATCATTAAATTCTCTTTAGGTATCCTGTTTCTGCATACAGATCCTTACTCTACATTCATCATAACTATTCTTTCCCCAATTTTAACAAATTAAAATTTGAAAAAATTTGTATTCTTTCTGCTGAAATTCCTTTCATTTACTGTGTGCGCCTCTCAGCTATTATAAGTTCCTTGATGACATGCTAATACAACAAAACCTTGCTTATACTTGAGACACAATTTTCCTCTTTTTTGCTGGTTTTATTACTTCTACTCCTTTTCATTAGTTGTTAATTTCTGCATTTACCTTTACCTTTTCTTTTCATTGCCAAACATGATGATTGGGAAAGTAAGTACCTGAGGGATATCCAGCTTCATTAGGACTTTGCTTGACTCAGGCACTTGATTATAAACACTTGCAAATCTAATTGGGTTAAACTTTGACTTTTCAGTATTTGAATGTAAGAAATACCCAAGTTACTTTAACAGGATAAATGTCATTACTTCCAATCATATTTTATGTTTGTAGTGGAGCAATACTTCTGAAAACTGCAGCTTGTATTAATGATGTGACACTGGCTATGACTGGTGATGGGTGAAAGCAAAGACAATCTAGGTAAGGTTATAAGAGATTAAATTTTATATGCCTGACAGGCTGAAGTTTACATCTTTTTTCCAGATCCATGAAATCTAAATGATCGTAGCACAATGAAGTATCTTACTATGTAAGATGCCTATAAGCATTTGGAGCATTTCTTTTTCTCCCTTGTGATCCTATGTGTACCACTGCATATCCTTGGTTTGCCTTTTGTTTCTCTTCTGTCTACATTTATCTTCAATTCACAGTGTGTAAATAAATGTTTTTAGCTTTCCTTTTTAAATTTTCAACTTTTTAAACTCTACCAGTAGTTTCTAATTTTCCCTTATTTTTGGTATTAGTCTTACTTTTTTATTTTTCCACTCTTACGTGACAATTTTTTACCCCAAAAGTTTATCCTTGCTTTTTGTTTGGAGGGGGTTTTAAAAACATTTCCATGGGGTTCTCTCTCTCTCTCTCTTTTTTTTTTTTCTCCCACTTCCTCCTGTTCTTTTTATTTGTTTGGATTCCTCTTTGTTTTTTAATTTTAGCTGAATGATCTATAAATATTTTGTTGTATGCCTTGTGCAACAGACATACTATGCCATGTGTTGTTTGATTATATAACTTAATGGTCAATGAGTAAATAGAAGAAAGTGGATTATTTGCAAGTCAATGGCTGTTTTAATAATAATGGTAACTTTTATTAACCGCAATTAAATAGTTTCCATTACACTTTTTGACTTATATGGGGAAGAAAATCTTTTCATTGTTTTTCATAACACAGATGACCTTGAAACAGAGATCAACAGAGTCAATATGGATGAGTTACTGAAAGTCAAAAATAATTCAAAAAGCATTTCATTTCTACACTCTGTGCAAGCTAAAAATCTGTGAAGAGAAACTGAAACATCTTAATAATTTAGAAACATTTAGATTCTTCCTTCTACTCTGCAGTCACCTCAAATGCTCTAAAAATATTAAGAATCACATGGCTTTTGCTTTCTGTCTCTTCTTATTTAAAAGTTCTGCCCTTTAATTAAAACTGGATCACAAGCCCCAGACCTTAAAAAAAATTAAAAAATTCTGAGTTTCAGAGTGTCTTGCTGCGACCGTTAACACATAGAGCTTACTGCTGGGAAAGACTGATGCTCAAAAGACAGAGGAAAATAGCACCTGCTTTCTCACGCTGGTTTATGTTTGCAGTCTTGATAAAAATGCAGGACAGCATATGCAGAAACTGTGTGGAAACACTATTCACATGGTAATTCCTTTGTATCTGAATAATATCTTTTCAGTTGCCTGAATGAGTGCCAGACTAGTGGGAGGATTCAAACATCCCTTCCCTCAAGTTAAGAAGTTCCACATATATAATCTAACTGATGTCTTAGATCAAAGACCACCACTTTGAGCACTCAAGAACTAAATGTAGACTCACTGATTGAAATCAAACACAAGTTAAACTAAAACATTTATCTTTACAAAAGAAAAGCTCAAATGAAATTTACCAAAACCTTAATTTTTCTAGATGAAAGGCAAAGGCATGGTAAAGTTTTCCTCATGTTATTTCCACTCGTGTCTAGTGACAGAACACAGAACCTGCCTGACACTTGCTAAATCTGAGTCAGATACAAAACACTATTTTTAATTAAGTTTATGTCACAGACCAATGCAAAATAACTCTACATCAAAGGTAACATTCATGATAGGAGAAAAATAAGTGTAATCAAACTGGTAACATGAGTCGGGACAGGTGGATCAGAACTGACACCGTACTTTTCTAAACTGTCACAGCATCTTAATCTTTGTTCAAGTTAGGAAAATGCTTAACCAAGTGCAAGCATTCTGTACCCAAGGCTTCTGCTTCCTATTGGATGTGTTTGGTTAAAATTAAAGCAAGTAATATTCCTATGTGAGCATGTTCAGTGTCATTTTGACGAGTTTCTTAAGACTGGCCAGTAATAACTGATAAAACAGCACTCTGACTGGAATGAAGTAGCTGGTCAAAAATCTGCAGCCTCTCATATGCTGGAAGGCTGGCTGAACATGGCGTTGACAGTTTTGGTTCCAATATGTAGGTGTACTGCTGTGCCACTTAAAATCTATTTGCAGCATCAATTACCTAAAGAATTGCACCAATGCAAGGCAAGGATGCACAAAGTAACAAGTGGTCTTTAAGGCTGCAAGTCACTAAGTCTAAGTCCTCATCTTTCTTTTTCACCTCTCAAGCATCTCCTGTTCCAACATTACTGTTCAGATTGGAAATGGAATATAGTTTAAGGTAGGAGCAAGGTGCACTTCCTTTACACTCTGTCATCCCTACCTGTTTGTGCTTGTGTTTTTTACTGTGTTTTCATTGCACTTCTGCTGACCCAAACAACAAAAGCCATTAATCAGTGTCTTGATTGCTTCATTTCAACCCAAAAAGCTAACTCAGTTTTCACGTTTTCCTATAAGTGGACAGAGTGAATCTGTCGACATCCTCTAAAAGCTTTTTAAAGATTATTAACAAACCATGCCTAAATATGTTTGTAGTTTTGGCAAACCCTTTGGCATCCATAGCAAAGCATTATTTTCTGACCAAAGCAATGAACTGGGCTGAGATTTATATAATTTTAGTTTTGTTTAAGGAAAGTTTTTGATTTTTTAACTGTTGACACTCAGTACCCCAATAAGTTTGGTTATTTTCCTAGGACTAAGAAGAGGATTAGTTCTACATAGGATTAACACTTTGAATTTGGCCCATGTTCCCGAAAAGAATGGCTCAATTTTCCTTTTAGATATACACCACATACAGGGAAAGAAAAACAAATGCTTTCAGTTTTGCTTTTTGCTTATTGAATGAAAAATATAACTTCCAAAATAACTCAGAAGTAAAACAGAAAACTAGCTCATGCAAGTCTTGGAATCTGTATGCCACAAAATTATTTTTGATTAATTTTGATAATTCAGTTACAAACAATAGACAAAACATGCAAATATGCATATGGGCAAACTTTTTGGTTACCAAAGGTGTTGAATGTGCCTGACACAGGTTATGAGAAGTGTGGCCTATTGTGAGAAAAATTACGGAAGTCTACTCCTGCACCAACCAGTTCAGTGTGTGAAGGGTTAACCATTGTTCAGTGCTGCCTGCTGGAAGGCAGAGTCCCACAGAACCCCTGACTCAGTGGCATGACTGAGAGTGCAAATGGTCCTGTTCTCATCCACCAAATTGTGTGGATGGTGCATTAATGTTGTTGACAGCCCTAACACAATATTAAACTACAATAAAGTAGATGACAAGATGCCTGTACTTTCTTTCTAGTACTGGGTAAATCAGCAGATCTTCCCAGTACAGAGATGCAGGAGGTAGTGTCAACTAGAAGTGCAGAACTCTTTGTATATAAGAGGAAATAACTGTTTTCTGCAATCTCAGGGGTAAAATGTGAGGAAAGATAATAGTCTACTGCCTTTTACAATCCTGTGCTAAAAAGCCATTCCTGAGATACATTATTTCCTAACTCAGTTTGAGAGCCAGTAAGCTCAATTTTCACAGTAATGAAGAAATTGATTGGCAGAAGGACAACATACATTTAAAGACATGGAAAAAACTTAACCAAATCTCCCCCTTTTTCCTAATCACGCCAATTAGTCGTCTCAGTTTCAAGGAAATCAGGGACTTTTAGTGATGCAGACAAACTTGCCTGGATTGCATGAAGAAAAAGGACAGAAGAGGGGGAAAATATTGCTTGAGAGGTAATATTGCCAAGGAAGACTATAGCATTTGAAACACCATTTTAACGATCAGTATAGTCTGAGACTTGAATAGGAAGAAAACCTCTCTCTACTGAATTTTTACATTCTTTAATGCTTTTCCATCTTTTGTTGGAAGGGGGTTATGTTCTACATTTACATTAAATCCGGGATTTTATTATTATTATTATTTATATATGTCTCTGCATGTTTGGAATGTTTCTCAAACAACCTTTTAGTTGTGGAATAACAAAGTTATGGCCTCTGTAATTAGATCTTCCACATTGTGAAGAGTTTGCTGGATATCGTGTCAGTCAGTAAGCATATTATTAGCCAAGATGAATTATAGATGAGGATATGGGTTTGTGAGTATTGAGGTATTATGTTGGAAAGCTGCTCTGGCTCTCTCTGTTTGTAAACATGAAGGGAAGGGATTAAATGCAAATGCATTATTTGTAGGTTAGGGTTTTATGTTTTTCATTTCAGTTGTTCTCAAAATCCCACTGACTTATATTTATTAGGTGTAGCCAGAAAAAAACAAAACCAAACCTTAACTCTTGTCCTAATGCTGATGGGACAGATTTCCTGAACTATAATCTGAGGAAAAACATATTAACTGCAATAAATAAGTCTTATAAAAGTTTTAAATCCTACCATAGCTAATCAGTTTGAACAAGACATTTAAGCTGTAAATAGCTTTTAAAAGTAAACAGCGCTGTGCACTAAATGACAGCTACTATTACATTTTCTGCTTCTGAGTGTGAGAAAATTAATATACCAAGAAAGTGCCTACTATTTAAAGACGTTTTGCTCCAGACATTTTTAACAACTGAAGTGTCTTGTGATTAAATTATGCACTGTACATTAGAAACATATGTACCACTGGAAACTTTACATGACAGCATAGTCTACAAGATCTGCCAATTTAGGATGCTGCTAAAACAGAAAACACAAGATGAGTTACAGATTAGCTGGCCTACCTAAGAAAAAAAAAGACAGAAATGGAGCAAAGATTTTCTGTTCTGCAATACTACTCCATGTTGGAGAATTAACTAATGGATTAAGATTTATCTGAGGAATTTAGCAGTGTGAATTTGGAGGAAAAAATTTAACAGAGAAATTAATAAAACTTTAGGTGATGAAGTCATATTGGAACATTATCTATAAATTTACATAACATTGGGTTTGTGAAGAGTGATTCAAGTCCTGCCAAAATTCAAGACCAAAATACTGTAAACCAGTTCCTTTATTTATCTGGCATTGTTAGGATGTGGACTTTTTGTTTGATTTTAGTAAGTTAAAGAGAAAATAATTTTTTATGCTGTCAATCAAAATGTTTTTTGTTTCATCTCTCAGAAAGTTTTTGTCTCCAAATTTCAGAATATTTATATTATAGAAATATGTCTATTTTAAGCAAACTGCCTTGTGTAATCTTATAATTCATGTTGCTTCTTTATGAGAGATGAGGCTAAAATGCCTAACTTCCCTCTTGTAAAAAAACAGTGAAATCAACAGTTGGTTTAAAGCAGGATTAAAAGGCTAACAGGGAAGTTAGCGTAGGTGTACCTTAGGTGTCTGAGCGAATAGCTGTCAGTGTTCTTTATGTCAAGTAGGTTTAAGAATACAGTTTAACTCAAAATTTTTCATTTTTTGAATATTTGTACTGACACATATTACAAAAATTTCTGCTCATCAAGTGGTTGGATGTCATGATCTTCAAGCATGGGAAAAGACTACCTTTTTCCTGAAGTGATGATGCTGACGCTTCTCAGCAGTGAATATTATCTGGAGAGTTTGTCAATTCTATCAAGGAAAATTGGTTTTCTGAGCAAAGATGTGTAAATCTTTCATCTAAAAATTGTGATTTTAACATACATTATGTTTTGCCTCCTTCCCTTTAATCTCTGGGCCACTTCCCTTTGGTGATGGTGATGAAAAGCAACCATGACTTTGCATTCCTCCTCCCTCCCACCAAACACCCACTCCCTCTCCCATTCATCTGTCTCAGATAGGCAGTATGATAGGCAGTATGAGTTTTCCTAAGATAAAGAACACCAGGCCAGTATTGCAGGAGATGTTTGGATGGTCGCATAATTAATGCATTCCAGAAATGGGGGAACAGAGATACTAGCAACTGACTGTAAGTTCACATTGACATGAAAAAGGATAAAAAAGACTGTTGGAGACTGGACCAACAGGGTAAACTGGTCTTTCAAGGTTGCAGGCAGCTTCTGGGTGCATATCCTCCTCTTTCCCCCTACCCTCCCTCCCCCACCCCACCCATCCCTTCGTCACAGGGCTGTCTGCATCCTGCTACTGAAGACCGGGAACATTTTTTTGGATGACTGAGTGAAAGAGGTAAGATCCAGGCAAATATGGAGATAATATCTCAAAAATTAACTATGTCAGTAATTTGTTGCTTCACATTTATGAATTATGCAAGGCAAAAATATGTAAACCTGTACATTGTTAGCCCAACCCACTTACAATTCTTTAGACATAGACCATTGACCAAATCTGAGATGAGGTAGACCTAGCCACCCACATCTTAGCCTTCTCCAAGTTTAGAAAGCAAGGGGGTGTCACTGATGCTCATGACTAAATAGTCTCATAATCAAGATCTGATAATCTACAGAAATAGATGATGGAGTTGTTAATCATACTCTGTGTTGGTAATATTTAGATACTGTGTTAGCAACAAATCTAATCATCCACCATTATCACGTTTCTCATGCCTCATCAAGAAACTTCTCAACTACTCTGCTTCACCTTCCTATACTTTATTCTGCTCTCACCTCTATTTTAAGCAAGTCCATCAAAAGAGATGTGGTTAGGTGGTCTTTTGGCCCCTCCAGGCCAGGCTGGGTGTGGAGTGCGGCCTCCGGTGCCCCAGGGATGGCGGTCACCGCGGGGCTGGGACACAGGCCTGGGGTGGGCTGTGCTGGCAGGGCCTCACCTCAGCAGGACATGGCCCAGCCTGCCCCTGTCCCTCACACACACACCAAGTGTTTCCAGATACTAGTCCTTACAGTCTCTCACAACACCTCGCTTCTGAATGTGGATGTTGCCCTCTGTAACTGCATACTCTTCCTGAGGGAGATGGATATTTCAGCATTACTTCCACCTGCGCTACACCCTACACCATGATGACCCATGCTTATTTTCCCTGAGATTTTTAACAATAGCAGCTATATTTGCTAATATTTGTCTAGACAATGGTTCCATATTATGAATGCAGTTCTTTTATAAAATACATATGTCAAAAAATACCCATTTTAAGAGAAAAAACCTGAAAGAAACAATGAAACACACAATGATCTGTAAGAAGCAGATTTTGTTTTATTAAAGCCTAGTAGAATAAACTAGTGACTATCCTTGAGATTCTTCTTCTTTTGTTGATATATTTAACTTTTTTTTTAACATAAACTATGATTTCTTTCTGAATAGATCATCCTCTGGAGTTAGGTTTTGCCTATTCTAGGAGGTCAAATGATTTGAAACAAAGTCAATTTTTGATACAATCATCAGCCCATTATTGGCACCCATCCTCATACAGGGCACCAATTGTAGGCATCAATGCATGGCACCACTGGATGGTGGATCAAATTGACTAACACTGTTAGTTTACTATCCTATAGTAAAACCTTCATACCTATCCCCTGATTGACTGCCACTGAAGATAGTAGCAAGCATCAGTCCTACAGCAAAACTTTCATGCCATCTCTGTGAGTTCTCACAGGCAGCTCCACACAACACTGACTCCTTCTCTCTTCCTTCTGACTGGCTAACTCCTTTCTGTCCCTCACACGACTGCCTGACCCTTCCTCCCCACAGCACAGACAGCGATCTCCAACTGTCCAGCACCCACCCCCCCACTAACCCTCAATGCACTAACTCACTTTTTTATAACACTCATCGTTACTGGACATAGCTGTGACCTATTTAAGGGCAGGGCTGTTCCCACTCTTTAGTAATTAGTACAGCTGCGACTCCTCATGAGTGAGATTGCCTTCAGCACTGTCTCTATTTTCTTAAAATCCATCCTCCCACAGCCCATTATTGGTGGCATCCATGTAGAAAACCACCCACGATAAATAACCCAATATTCTGTGATCTCAGTAAGGAAAGTATGCAGTGTTACTGTAATTGGAATTTAGGTAAATGCAGATTATTCTCTTGGATCTAATTATTCAATTGTTCTTGGATCTTACTGGATGAAACCATGAAGTCTTTTAAGGTAAGGGGTTTTTGCCTGAAGTTAAGAAGAAGGCAAAGAGAAATCTATTTTTTATAAGCCCTTATCAAGTGAGGGGTTGGCCATAGTCAGTGCAGACCTCTAAGAAGTCTGTGCTCCCTGGCTGTATTTGTTCAGTTGTCAGAAACTAACTTTTAGTTTTGATGAAAGATTAAAAAGGCAACTTATTCCTTTGTGGGTATGTTACTAATCAAATATTTGATGACAAACAAGAATTAATATTATATCTGTTTAGAGGAAAACAAGAGAAAAGAGGAAGAAAAGACCACAAGCAGTGGTATATTAATAAAACACTTATGGCTTTATTCTCTGTTTCTTCCTCTAACTGGATGGTACCTTGAAGCTGTCTGAGACATGATGACACATCCCTAGAGCAGTAAGAAGCAAGAGCCTGAAGTCTTGACTTTTTCTGAATTGACAACATAAACTAAATGTAGGTTTTACTGGACTGCTTCAAGAGAAGGTACTGGCTGAATATCTGCTGTTTATGTCATAGTCAACTTTACATTCTGTTTTCACTGAACAGGGAAGAGTAATGATGATGCTTTATGGAAACAGTTATTACTTAAGTAAAAAAGTTGTGAGAAAAAAAAAGAATGTGCTAGAAAGCAAAAAGGAGGAAATGACTCTGAGAAACTGACATAAAGATAGAAGATAAACAGAGTCTTTGTAGTGGAGGGCTGAAGGAGGAAGTACTGATTTTCATCAATATTAGGATAGTGTTGCCAATTTGAACATCAGTCAAAAAAGGATAAGACGTCCCCTTTCTCTGCCAGCCTATTAAAAACAAGTCCAAATTTTAACTTGTGTTTTCAGGGGCTGACTTTTTAGGCTTGCAAAAAGTTGTGTGTGTGAGCACGCGTGCCAAGTCGACTGTGTTATTTGTTAGATGCCTGAGATATGAGAAGGCTCTGCTTTCTTATATTATGACCAGAGAAAAGAACTATTTACTATGGAAAATGGATATATTTACCATTACTATGTTGTTTCAACTACACTCTTGGCTTCAGCCTCAGCCATGGACAGACCTTTCACTACTTAGTAATCTGAGATAGAAGGATTATCACAGAATCAATTAAGTGGGTAAAGACCTCTGAGATCACCAATTCCAACTTATGACTCAACAGCATCTTGTTAACTAGATCATGGCACTGACTGCCACATCCAGGCTTTTCTTAAACTCTTCCAGGGCCAGTGAATTTACCACCCCCTGGGCAGCCCATTCCAATGCCCAGTCACCCTTTCTGTGAAAATCTTCTTCCTAATGTCCAACTTAAATTATGCAGAATTTAATAAACCAAAAACTAGGACTTTTAGTTTGTTAAAGAATTTATTCCTAATGAATGATCTTTCCCCAGCCCTTTTGCATCCAGATGGGTTGCAGAGAATCCATTTATAACAGAGTGACATTCCCTTTGGTCTAGTATATATTGTGAATGTGTGGTTTCAGAACTACAAATAGGCTTTATGCAAGGCTTTCTATACAAAAAAATACAGCAGATGAAGGAGGATGAGATAAGGATAGACCTGGGGGATTCTTCACTGCATTCCTCTTTATTCTGTAGCCACTGCCCACCACAGATCCATACTTTTTTTTCACACCAGTGAGCTTTTTCTTATCAGCTGTCTCATGTACTGGCTTACGGGAGACTAGTCCCTGGATAATGCATAAAAAAGCTTAAAGTCCATAGTTATTTTGTCTGTAACACCTGAGCATATTTTGAAGTTTTTCACTTATAGAACCCCCATAAACATTTTTGTTTACCTTGAAAGAGCTGATCATTACATTTTCTATGACATAATAATGTCTTCTGAGTCATTGCAGAACCATTAAGTTTCTGAGACATATAACTAATATTTGAATTTCTGCTGGAATGTGAAACAAAAAAATCCCAACTTTCAAAATGTTTTATTTCTAAATGGATTTATTTGGATTCTTTATTCTTACAAATCACTACTGATGTAGAATTTCATTATATTTCTGAGAAGTTTTAACTGCTGAAGTTTTGACTGTTTCCTTAATAGTGAAACACTTTTAGCAACTTGAACAAGCCTAATGCTGCCAAATTTTGCCCTTCCTTGACCTATACTTTTTCTGAGCCTGACTGTGTTTTCGCTAGAGAATGCTGAGATCTGGATTTCATTGTCAAGGAATACCTTGGAAGGTAAATTTTTCCACGTGACAGAGGTAAATGTTTGGCTTTCAAGGCCTCTTTATTATAATTCTTGAACTTTTATTTTCAAATAGGGAACAGAAGGAGTAATAAAAATGTGCAAAATGTATGTTCTGAGGGAGAGGTGAGTAGGTAATATATCACAAATTTTAATGTGTGTACATTTACGAGGTAACCACATTTTGGAAAATCTGATGCAGTTCACTCGTTGATGTTTTCTTTTTACTTTATTCCCTCACACTTCTAAGAAAGAAGCACATATTGTAATGGAGATCAGAAAAAGATGATTGACTGAGGGCTTTATGTTATTAGGGTATGGACTTATTCACTCCTGGGTCAGTCATAGGGACAGTCAGTAATGGTACACACCTGAAGTCACTTCTCTCTAATGAAGGCTAGATACAACATATAAGTGAACTAAGAAAATTTTTATTCTTCAAGAGGAAGCCCACTGCTTACTTTCCAGCTTTCCTGACAGATGCAAGAGAGGCCAAGATTGAATGGTGACTGACAAAAGCGTATAAGAAACTGTAAGTCCTTGTACCTTGGGTGAAGTACTTGGATCTTGGGTGATGGAGCATGCCTCTTTGAGGCATTTTGATGGAGAGATAAGTGTAAGACAAAAGCTCAGCAACTTACATATTTGTCAAGCTGATGAAAAACTAAAAGACAGTTGCAACTGATTGATAAGTACTAGTAGGGTTCATGAAGATCTCGTGAGGTCTCTAAGAGGAAACAGGCTAGTTTTCTAAATGTGATGTTCCAGTGGGCATCACAATGGACATAACATTTTCAGTATACTGAAGAGTTGGCTGTGAGCTACTCTAACCTGAATGAGCTAGTACACTAAATGTGTTGCATGACTCCCGTCTCAGTTAAAGCATATATGAGATGTCAACATCTAGATGACAACAGGTAGTTTAGACCTCAAAGGGGAAAGTAATACCCAGAAGCTAATTCTCTTTTCCTATTTACCTTACTTCCCATCCCACACAGGGGTATTTTTGTTAAAATAATGTACAGCACACATAATACAGACCTTGGGAGTAGAAAAAAAGTGATCAACTATTATCAAAAAATCCCCAAAACCATCTGAGGGGGTTTTTGAACAAGGAAGTAAGGCTACATTATCTAGAGTTTCATAACTGTAGCAGAATTGTCGATTTTTTTCTGATAAAATTAATAGTAGTACTCCTTTTTAAAAAAATCATAATTTTGAAACTATTTTTTAGTAAAGATATTTAGGAGGTCTAAATTATTTTATGTGAACAGTTGTTAGAAATCTGTGTGAAATCAGAACACAGATGAGAATTTAAATTTGAACCATCTTGTTTGGAAGACTGCAGTCAAAATCAAAGCATTAAATCAATCTAAATATGTAATAGTAGTGAAAAGTCTTCTTTCAATAGTGTATCCAATTTTCTGCTGCAAAAATTTTTTAAAAAAATATTTTTTTCTACACTTGTTAATTTCTCCCAGCTCTATTCAGACAAAGTGCTAGGATTAATTTTTTCCTCTACCATTGCTTCATTTCAAAACTTTTTCAAAGACTGTGTTTTGTTGTTCTTGCCATGAAATGGAATAGGCCACTTGCCCATCTCAAAAAGAAAAGGGAAACATTTTGCCTTATCTCCACAATGATTTTGGACATAAACATTTGGCATTTACCCAAGTATCTTTGACTGTTCTTTGTGATCTTCACAAAGGTGAGGTGATTTTAAAAGAAAAGAGGTTGAACTCTTCTGATTTTAGAAGGGAAGAAACTAAATAATTTCCTGTTTGTTAGTTTAACTGTTAGGTTATGGAAGTGTTTTGCTGAAGTATTGATCTTCATTGCATAAAGACCAAATCTCTGCTCCTCTCTAAACACAGCAAACTAAAACTAAATCCTAGAGTAATACTCAGATGCTCCTTGAGTTCTGACAGCCTTCTCAGAGTTTACTCCTCCAAGCTGAACAAGCCAAGTAACCTCAGTTGCTATGTAGAATTCCTTCTATTGCAGCCTTTCAGCATCTTCATCACCGCCCTCTGAACTTATTCTAATACTTTGATATCCTTCTTATATTGCAGTACTCAAAACTGCACACAGAACTCACAGTAAGGGAGATCCAGCAAAGAATAGAGAGGGACAATCCCCTCCCTCAGCTGTCCAGCAATGCTGTGCCTGATACACCCCAGGACATGGTTAACCCTCCTGGCTGCCAGGGAACTGCTGACTCAGATTCAACTTCCTGTCTACCCAAAACCCCAGAAATCTTTCTTTGAGGCTGCTCACCAGCCTCTTGTTTCCTAATTTGCAGGATTAACCCATAGAGAATCCTGCATCTATTGGGTAGGAAGGGACTTTTTAAAGGTCATCTGCAGGGAGATCTACTACTAGATCAGGTTGCTCAGAGAATCATTCAACCTGATCTTGAATGTTTTCAGCTATGGTGCATCCATCACCTCTATGGGAAACTTTTCTCATTGTCTCACCACACACACTGTATAAACGTTCTTTGTTACAGCTAATTTAAATTGACTGTCTTTCTGTGTAAAGCCTTTCCCCTTTGTCCTATCACTCCATGCTCTTGTAAAAAGTTTGTCTCCCACTCTGTAGAGCCCTTCTAGGTACTGAAATCCTGCTATAAAATCTCCCTGGACCCTTCCCATCACTGGGCTGAACAGTTCCAGCTCTCTCAGTATGTCTTTACAGGAGATATTCTCCAGCCCTCTGATCATCCTCATGGCTTTCTCTGGACTCACTCCAGCAATATGATGTCCTCCTTGTGTTTGGAGCTCAGAGCTGTATGCAGCACTCCAGCTGAATTCTCACCAGAGGAGAGCAGAGGGGCAGAATCCTCTCCCTCGCCTTGCAGGCCATGTTGCTTTGCAGCCCAGGGTGTGTTTGATTTTCTGGACTACAAGTGCACATTTTCAGGTCATGTCAAATTTTTGTCCACCAGCACCCCCAAGTCCTGGCAGGACTTCTTGCAATCCCTTCATCCCCCACCCTGTGTTGATACCAGGGGTTGTCCTGACCCATGTGCAGCACCTTGCACTTGGCCTTGTTAAATCTCATGACATTCCCATGGGCCCAGTTCTCAAGCTTGTCCAGGTCCCTCTGGATGACATCCTGTTCTTCAGGCTTGTCAACAGCACCACTGAGTTCAGTGTCATCAGTAAATTTGCTGAGGGTGCACTTGATCCCCTTGTCTATGTCAATGATGAAGTCTTCAAACTGTACTGGTCCCAATATGGACTGCCTTTGTCACCAGTGACCATTGAGATACTGAGACAATGACCTCTACACTCTAAGATAAAATAACATTGTCTAAACCATATATTTATTGAATGGTCCAACCAACAAATCCATCTCTTTCCAGAACAGGATGTTCTGTGTTCTGGGACTGTATACCAAAGACTTTACAGAAGTCCAGATAAATGAAATCTGTATTTTTTCCATGTAAATGACATCAGTAACAGTCCACAGATATAGTCAATCCATCATAGACCACTGGTTGGTCAGGCAGGACTTGCCCTTCATGGAACCACACTGACTACCTCTGATCACCCCCCTGTCCACCCTTAGCACAGCTTCTAGAAGGATGGATTCCATTATTTCCCAGGAAGAGTGGAGAGGCTGACAGGGTGGTAGTTCCCAGGGTCCTCCTTTCTATCCCTTTTGAAGATGGGCACAGTATTTACCCTTTTCCAGTTCCCTGGGACTTCACCTGACTTTCATGGCTTTTCAAGTATCATGGAGAATGGCATGGAAACTACATCACTGATTTCCCACAGGACTCTGAGATGAATTCCATCAGTTTTCACAGATTTATGTATATTGAGGTTTCTCAGGTAGTCATGGACCTGATCTTTACTTACAGTGGGACTTTGGTCCTCTAGTTCTTGTCTTGCATTATATCCAGTTGATAGGTGTGGGAAGAGGTGTTGCCATGGAAAACTAAGGCAAAATTTATTTAGTATCCCTTTTGTTCTTGGAATAATGTTATTTTTCTTTTTAAAATATATTACAACGGATGGATTTAGGAGCAGTAGGAAATGGTGATTTCTTTTCAATTTTATATCAGAAGAAATGACAGATTTTTTTACCTGAATGTCAAGGAACAAGCAGCTTGGACAGTCACATATTATTTCTTTGTGTAAATGACAGGACATAAAATAGTGTTGCCAGCAGAAACTGAGCAGAACAAAATGAACTAAAAGGTAAAATCTGAAACTTAGCAATGGGTAAAAAAGTCACAGAATACATGGTGTCTGGTCAGTAGCTTCCAAGAGATTTCATGTTTCTGGAGTCCTTGTGTCTCTGAACAGAGTAAAAGCAAAAATGTCATCATGAAAGGGTTGGCAGATGGCTTTTATGAACTGTAGAGTAAGTTTGACACATAATGCTTTTGAAGAACACTGTACGGAATAAACTACGCTGCAATATTTTTTAGATTAATTATTGTGACTGTGATCTTCCACTATGGTTATAAACATTCTTTATATAATTTGGGGTTATGTGTTTTCCTTTTGAACTTTCCCTTTGACAATAACATTTTATTCTTAGCATGCAATTTAGACAGCTTATGCTTAATGAAATGTGGCACACTTTTTCTGGATCTGACATGTTTTGTATTGTGTGGTCTGTTTCTTGTGTTTCAAGATGTCTGTAAAAATAAAAAGTAAGGAAAAGAGCTTGTGAATTTTTTTTTTCCTTTAAACCATAATCTCATGCATTACTGAAAATATAATTTTAAAAGCATACTGTAATCTATCACCTCAGTTTCTTTTTCCATTAATTGAGATTAAAATATATTTTCAAACACTGATTGTGATGTGATCCATACCCTCATCCATAATATCCTTAGAAAGTAAATTAAAGGTAAAGACGCTTTGGACATTTGCTGTCTCTTTAAGCTGTTGTTATCCATTGATCACAGTTCGTGCAGTACAGAATAGAAGATCAACATTTTAAAAGAAAATTTAGTCATATTTCAGAGCTTTTGGGAATAGTTTTACCTTCTTGCTCCTAATATGTACAACTTCTCTGCTAGCACTGAAACATGATGGGATAGCTACCATTTAGAATTTCATAAATACAAACTGAAAAACTTCAAATTAAAGAAAATTAAAATTTTGCAATATCAAACATCAAAGTGCTCAGCTTTATCCTGTATTGATTCTGTGAATTTATTAAATTTATCATGGAAATAAGTTTAAGGGAGATTGAAATAATTGCTGTTAGAGATCCAAATTAATTTTAGATGGATATTATTCTTTGTTTATCTGCTTAATTGGGATCAGATTTTTCAGTATTTCACCTTTTTACAAGAGCTATCTTTATGCTAGCTATAACACATATCTATAACCTCTATGGTGTGCATGTGTTTCATTTTGGTATGCATCTTCACATTGTTTAGTGAAACGAATAAATGAAAGGGCTTTATTTTTCACATACTGATATATGTGGTTTATACTTTGTATGTTTTTAATTTAATAGCGCAGTACTTTCCATTAAAAGATGTCTCTCATTAAAAGAAATGCTGTTATGGAACTCTGTGCATTAAGCTTGATTCTCTCTCAATTTAAAAGAAATACTTTGGAAACAAATACACCAAAGCACAGGGAAATGGTTAGTAGACACTGTTTTTTAAACAGATGTGCAAATTCATGTGATGAGTAGGACATCTGGGTCAAATAAAGCACCCAAATAATCTTGAATGGGGTGGCAGATTTTGTGTAAATGACTGTACAGTCATTTGTGTAAATGACTGATCTATATGCAGCTTTCTGGCTTTTCTTTAATAATCATTTGTCCTTTTCCTGCTACTGAAGAAATTTTCAATTTTTTTTTTTCTGAAGCTGACCCTTTAGATGGGCAAACTGTTTCATTCTTCCTCTGTAAAACTTCCTGGTTAGCAAGTGATATTCTTACTGTCCAATTAAAATCCTATATACATCTTCTATTGCCAAAACCTTGCTTACACTAAAACTAGTGTAAGTTTTTCAGCTATAGGAATGAAGTTTGATAATCTCAGTCTGGTTCCTGGTGAATAGCTGTTCATATTGCAAGAAAACTTCTTAGCAGATACTACTGACTTTCAGATGTGTGGAGAAACTTTTGTAATGATACAACAAGCTGAAAGGACAAAAATACAGAGCTATTCACTCATTCTTCAAAGTTACATTTTCTAAGACAAATGCAGTAAGTTTCCCATACATTTAATGTGATTTTTTGCTAATGTTTCAATTACCTTGTCAAGTTACATTTCTATTATAAGAAAATTGTTATTAATTATATTACAAATTTAGCACTCTCCTAAGTTCAATATGCATGTAGAAAGTAAGAAAAACCACAATTATTACTTTCTGTAAAATCCCTGGGAGAAAAGATCTGAATTTCTAATCAATCTACTTATCTTTCTTTGAATACTTCCATATCTCTATCTGGAGCAAATCATCCAGCAAGTCATACTTCCAGGCTTAGTCCCTCATTTTACAACTAATTCAAATAATCAGCACCCTGGACCCATGAGGAAATAATTCCACTCCAATTGAGGGTTTTAAAGGAACACAATTAAAACAATACAGAACTCATACTTATGTGGATAATGTTGTTAGACCCTCTAGTCTAAACTTCTTTTAAAAGATGAATCTTGCTTGCTTTTTATCTCCTGAAAATGTTGGGGTTTTTTTTTTGCTTGTTTTGGCTATTTTTATTTATATAAATAGATATTTCAGGATTTTAATTAGTTGAAATTTCATGGCTACAAGGAAATGTTTTGTGTCTTAATATAAATTTTCTCATGCTGCTTTGAAATTTAAAGCTGTCATGTAATGGCATGTTGCTTGTGGTAGTAAGTAGTAGGTTTATTTTTTGCTTTGTTTTATTTCTTTTTTTTTGATCAATAAGTAAATATTAAATTTAGATTAATAAATCTAAAATTAACAATAGTCTTCTGGAGGCAAAGGACTATAGATTCTCAAGTATGATGTGGATTTAGAGGTAGTTTAAAAATAAACTACTTTCACACCAGCTCGTAAGGATATTCATTAATCAAACCTAAGATGTTGCTGTTGAATATGGTAATTTTAAGAGTTAAATACACCTTAAAACTGTATTATTATCATTCCTGGTTCAATACCTGTTTCTGAGGTTTGTGATTAGATCCTGCAGAATGACAAATTTTGTAGGTTACATAATTTCTGACCCTGTAGTATTGAGACATCAATCTTTGGGTTACTGACATTTTAAACTTGGTGGCAGTTTTTGACTTTTGTCTGTTTTGCCAAACTCAGTCATTACTTTTAGAGCCAGCTGGACAAATAAAGCAGGTCTGTCTGGCTGTTCTGGCAGGAATTTCTTCCCAGCTGGTCTGTCTACAGTTGGTTTCTGCTAGATCTCCAAGTAATTAGCAATTTGGCCTTAGTGAAATGCTGTAACATCCTTTTACGTGTGAGAGGTGTGCCTTTTATGTGAGAGGAGGTGTTCTAACCAGTTAGTAAATCACTGGTCCTTTCCCACTGTGGGGCCTAATAAAGATAATATGGTAGATGGCACCTACTTGTTTCCCGACTGCTTGATGTTCTGCTTTCCTCTCCTCTAATTCCTATGAGGGATTTTTTTAGAGAGCTGACCAATGTCCTGACAGAGCTTAATGGCACAACTTACACAGTAGATACTTTTTTCTTTAAAGAAAGAATACTAACAAACAAACAAATAAATAAATAAATAAGGAAAACATCAAATGCCAAAGAAAACAAGACCACCAAAAACCCCACCAAACCAAAACCAACATTTCTCCCCACAACTCCACGTCAACATGTCCCCAAAAATTATTATTTTCCTTTCCATGAACAAGTAGATGCACATAGGAAATTCAATATGCATAGCTGTTCATGTAATCCCTACCTAAAGTTAAAAGTTTAGCTTTCCTATCCAAATAGTGGATAGAGCAAATAGAACAGTCTCTCTGACACTTGAAGACAACAATAATTCATCTCCCTCACACTGTGTGGATATATTTTCAGTAGAGAAGTAGATTCCATAGCCTATGAATGATGCTTTCCTAAAGCCACATGTTGGAGAATGGTTAAAAACACTCTACGAATGCTCAGGCATCTGTGGATTGTAACGTGAACATTTTTTTAGTGTAATAAAAGGCAAAGTTTGTAGGGAGAGTTGATAGCATTTATCTGATTTCATCTTTATATTCGTGGAAAACAAGCACCCTATAAGCACACTAAGCTCATCTTTGGGGAAAAATTATGCTCAAAAATAGAATTTTGTATGAGTGAGTCAGTGGAAATCTGGAGGAAAATTATGTGTTTAAAGGAATTCAGGTGCACAGAATTTTTTTCACCGTCAACAGAAATTCACAAATATGAAACTCGAAATTTTTAGGTTTTATTACATTTAATGTAATTTTATAGCATGTGGTTTACATCAAATACAAACATAGTAGCACACAGCTGGAAATATCTGGTAAGGACATAGAAATGAGTTATTAAAAAAGGTGATAATTGCATTGGGATGTGAGCCTTTCACATTCTGACGTCTAAATCAGACTGACTTTTGTCTTCAGTGAAAGCTTTGTATATGCTTAAGATGGGAGAATTTGTCCTGCTGTGTTTTTCTATATTATCATGCATTTTCCAACAGTAATTAAGGGCAGCCTCTGTTTGTCTTTCAAAGTACAACTTTGCCACTCAGATTTCATAAGTTTTGGCTGTGTTGTTGCTCAGTGTGGAACTTGGGATAGAGAAGGAAAGATTCACACATGCACAATAGAGCTGCATTTTTTGAATTGAAAAATTGCTGTAGATGTGCTGGAGGTGGGGTGAGGAGGAGGGACAGGATATGCCAATCCAATAGCTAAGAATCTTTTTCACATAACCATATGACACCACATCACAAGAAGTGTCATATATCCCCGCATCACAAGTCTTTGAGAAATTATGGCATACACTGATATATCCCACTTGAAGTGAAAGGAAGACGGCAAATATATTGACCTTATACTGACCAACAGAAAAGTTACTTTACAGGGACTGTGGCCCATAGATCCACTCAAACTTATTAGTTTGAGTGCAAAGTCATTGTTTTAAAATGTCCTGCTTTACAGTCTGTCAAAATAAGCTGTAAAACGTGTACTGTAAAAAATTACCTCTCACTTTGTATACCAGAGTTTGAAAGGCATTCAAATTTATAGTTTTGTTTAATTAAAGTGTTATAATTAGCCTACTAATATAGTCATTCACTCATCATGTAACTGAATTTCAAGATGCTTCACATGCACATTCCTAATTAATTATTTTGTATGCTTTTGTAGATCTTATCTTTTTTTTAATGGATATAATAAAAAGTTTATTTTTGTCATTTACGTTCTCCTCTTATGATCTAAGTATAGATCAGCATGTTGAACTAACTGAAGTCTTTAGAAAAGGCTATGAGTTCAGCAGAAAAATTTCTTTTTTTCTTACAAAGTTAGAAGTCTACGTTATATTTTGATCAGTGGATTGGTGTATAGCAGAACAACAAAAAAGATATAATTAAATCTATTCATGACAGACTATGTACTTGTGCTAAGAAAAAGTATAGCATGTTTATCACATTTTCAAACAAAATTGCTGATGTTAGAAATCTGAGGATGTATTATGTTTTGTTTAGAGTATTAGAGGTTTAAGCCATGAAGTTATGGAAGACCCCTTTTTTATTTTTCCAGTGATGGTTGCTTCCACACTTACATCTTATTCCTTTCATTTAGACCTGTATACATCATTAGGAGCACATATCTCCTTGTTTTCCTTCACCAATGACTAGGAGATGGCTAGAAGTGTGAGCATTCTTCATGTAGTCATGAGTTTTGGTCATGTTTGAAATATGAAGATACCCTTGAAAAATACTTCCTCATTCTTTTGTTGATTTGTTCTTTGATTTTTGGATTGGTTTCTTTGGTGGTTTGTTGTTTTGGATTTTTTTTTTTTTTTACTGATTCTGGTAAATTTATGATTGTACTTATAAATAAATATTTATGTGTAATCCTGAGTGCAAAGGAACTTACATGCTCATGTGATTCTCACAAACTTGCAGTAACAAAAGGAAGGCAGGCTTATGACTTACTAAAATAAAAGGCTAAAGTTCCTGTTGACTTTTATTACAGTTTCTTTCATATTTGAATACTTAAAGACTATGTAAATATTATTTACATTCTTTAAATGCAACTGTGATTTTATTTCTATTCATAGCAGAATCTTATCTGACAACTTTTTTTACCCCCACAGGTTTTGGATTATGTTTAGGAGTATGACCCAGTCAAATATTGGATTATGGATGTGTTATCCACAGACAGCTCTTTGTAAATACATACTGTGTCATACAGTATCTTCAGTGTATGGAGTTTGTTCTGATTAGAATTCAGAGTGAAAGAATGGCTGATTAGCTTGACATACAGAACAGTTATGTGAATGGCATGATGAACATAACTAGGGAATGCTTGCGCATTATTTCTTGTAAAATAAGTAGGAGAAAACCTATCAAAATTAACAGGCATCAGTTTTTAAGCCAAAGTACATTTTCTATGGCACATATAACTGAACTGTGGAACTGAACAGCACAAGATTTCCTGCAGGTCAGAAACACAGATAAGCTCAAATAATGAGTAGGTAAGCCATGGAATAAAACTCTAACATGAGGCCTATTAATCTAAATATTTCTAAATAACCATTACCTCACAAAGATTAACAGTTCAGATTGTCAGAAAATAAACCAGTGACAGTAATCATGGCATCCTTTCTTGTTCTTTTCTTAAGTCTTTCTTAAACACATACTCATAGCTAGTGTTAGAACCACCATTTTCAGATTAGACTGCCTTTTGATCTCACATGTTGCTGGACACCTGTGAACTGCAGAGAGCTGCCCTTAAACCTGGAGCATTAGTTAAGTTAGCAACCATCATGTGTGCTTCATTTTTAATCCCATTGGAAACTTTCAGAAAGCAATGACATATTTAAGGGTGCTCGCAAGCAACACAATGATGAAAAGAAGATTGTGTTATGAGAATAAAATCAGAAAGAACATATCTAGTTCATCCACTAAACTAATATAAAATCACTGGTGGGATTCTCTGAGCTTTGAGACAGGCAGTGGAGAAACAACACCAAGAGAGCATGTTGAGTTTTTATCTGAATGAAGCCCATACCTAATTAACATGCACATCCTTCTCTGTTTGTGCCCTTGTTTGCTCTGTGTAAACAACTTGATATAGCTGGTTTCCCCCTGTGTTCAAACAAGCAAAAACCTTTGATACTATGAAGAAAATTAGTAACAGGTGAAAGACCATGTTTAACAATGTTGGGACAAAACAGCCGTTTGCTTTAAAGTATTTGTCCTCTAATCATCTTTAATTCCTAACAGATAATAACTGTTGTCTGTCAGCAGAACTCACATATATCAATTCCTCTGAAGCCCCTTGTAGTAAGAATACACAAGAAAATAAACACTTTTGGAATTTTCATCATATCCACTAAAGAAGTGTGAGGGAACATATGAAATTATTGAGATTTACATAGGCACATTTGGCTTTCTTTTCATATTTACTTGAACTGCACAAGAAAAATTGAATTGGATTATCTCACTCTAAGGATAAACTATAATCAGAATACATATGTGCTGTGATCAAATGCAGTTAAAGTGTCTGTGGTGTAGAAAGAGATTGCAATTTACAATACTCTTGATAGATTTCAATTTTGGATTATTCAATTTGTGTCTTTCTGTGTGCTTTGTCACCATTGCCTCTACTTTTTTGATGTTTGTTTTCTCATACACAGAGAAGGTGGAGGGTTTGAGGGTTTTTTGAGGTATTCTAAATAGGTTCCTATCGATTCCAAAAAGTCATCTAAAAGACAAATATTCTCTTCAGATTTAAATTTCCCTTAAGAGCCGCATTTGGCTTCTTTTGTATTCTCAATATAGAAAATATTCACTCAATTTTTCCCCCAATGAGTACATTTATTTTTCTATTGTTAAAATAAAAGATGCCTGATAAAACTGATTAGATGATCCATAGCCAATTTAAATTGGAAATCTCACTTTCTGTGACACCATTATGTTTGTTTTCAGAAACAGAGGTTTCTACTGAAGATTGTTAGCAAGAGTTTAGCAGTTGTTCCTAGCTGGTGAGCTCTGCCAACAAAAGGAAATCCAATCACATCATCATGCATTCTGAAAGGACTTTTTAAGACTAGTATTTCAGCCTAATTCATTGCACTAAGAAATGATGCAAAAACTCAACACAAAATCAGCTTTAAGACGGCCTTTCATTTCTAAGATACCATTTCATTTTCATTTTAAGACACAATTTCATAGGTCTTGCTTGGTAAAATTCAAGGAAAGGGAAGGAGAGCTTCTTAAAAAAATAAAAAGAAAAAAATAAAAACCATTTCCTTGTCAACTTCTTTTGAATAACTGCAAAGAAAATAATTAAGTGCAAAATGCCTGCTTTGTAGCTAGTCTTCTGGAGAGTTTCTGAGCTGCTTGTTGAAGACTTTGATACCCAACTAGCACTTCAATTGGACTACAGAACTGAAGCTTCTAGTACAAACCAGAAATTGATTTGCAGTAATTTAGCCACAGTTCCGTAAGTGGCTGTGAGTGGCATTGGGACTTTAACAAATTCAGCATACTTTGCAAAATATATGAGAATACTGGTTTTAGGTCTGAAATTACACTGTGTAAAAGTTTCGTACGCACTCTTTGTTCTTACCAGTGTACAACCTCCCTCTCACCCTCCAAATCCCCAAACAAACAAAAGAACAAACAACCACCCCGAAACCCATTCAACCAACCAACCAAGTAAGCAAGAAGAAAACCCTAACCAAAAAACAGCAACAAAACCTAATTTGATTTTTTCTTATTATTTACATGAAAAATACTGAAGCCATTACAGAATTTTAATAAAATTGTGTATGGCTAAAATTGACAGAAAAAAGACTGCTGGTAAGAGCATCAGTCTGACAGAAAAGATAAGAAATGTTTATTTAGTGTTTCTCCATCAGTAAACAAAGATACTTTCTACATAAAAATTAAGTGTTATTCTGTGTACGATAGCATGTGAGACAAGCATATGTTGGGGTCTGAAAATAAGATGGCATATTGCTCTAGTATAAAAGAACTTCATTTTGGCATGTGGAATGTTCAGCTTTTCTTTACCAATACACTTCTGTGAAATGTTTTGCAAAGTTTAACTTAAACATATTTATTTATATAACATGTGCTATTTTCCAAAAATGTTCCGTAAATTAAATATGTACCTCAAATGCACCTGGGATCAGAAACCCATAGACCAGGTGTTGAAGAGGAATCCACTTTTATGGGGAGAAATGAACTTGTCTATTTGCTTACTTAATTTCAAAAATAGACTTCAGCATTCTAACAGACAGATTCTGAGATCAAAATAAGAGGACTGTCAGCAAGAAAGCTGCTGAGGTTTTTTTGTTGTCTTTACATCTCTCCACCATGGGCACACTGCATGCCACATCAGAAACATGAGCAGACCGGGGTTTCAGCTTTGGAATTTTTTAGCTTTGGATTTTTTAGCTTTTTGATGCAAGCTCGTTTGGGGCAAATGTTTTATTTCCTCCTTTGCACTAACATGAAAGCAGTTGAAGTCTTTTAAAACCAGGAGAAAAAAAGAAATAAAGACTTTCTGTGTTAACTAAGATATTAAATTAAAAATGAAACCGTTTGCTGCATGAAACTTAGAATAGAAAACATTTTTTGATGTTATCTTGATGTGAAAAACCAACCAAAAAATCATAAGAGCTATTTATCTTTTCACTTACCAACTTCTCTTCTGTCCCTTCCTACTATCTCTCTTCCCCTCATCTTTCTCTCTCTCCCTTTTCCTTCAGCTGCCCTTTTTGTTCCTGGAACATTCTGTTTCTCTTATGCACTAACAAGTTTGCTGTGGCCTTGTGTCTCATTCCCTTCCAGGCTTGCAGCTGTTTTGGCAACAGAAGAAAAAATCCCCATAACAAATCAAATAAAAACCCATTCTGTGAAGAGGAATTGAAAACAGCAGGCCTCAAAGAGGACTGCACATGAGATGCCTTGTTCTGGCTTTCAACACGACTCAAATCAGAAACACATTACCATAATCTGAAACAGCCCACTGCTAACACAAGACAGATGGTGGGTAATAACCCATGCATCATTAATAAATAAATTCCAGCATTAAAGGCTTTACAAAGTATGACAACATTATCTGGGCAAAATTACTGCCCCTTTTCCACCCCCAGCATTATTTCACTCTCTTGTGGGTCTCTTTCACTCCCTCTCTCTCCCTTTTAAAGTGATTGTTCTTTTGAAGGAAATTAAACATGGTACAAGTTTTAATCACATGAAAGCTATCTTAGTGTGTAAGTCTGAAACTCCTTAAGGGAAAAATAAAATAGCTGCCAAAGTGTAATTGCTCCCATGTACTTCTATTGGATCAGCAAATGATGATTTATTGCATTGCCATCCACTAGCTGTCTTTGGCCTCTCTCGTATTCTACTATTTTATTTCACTACAAATTTTAGGCAAGAATTTTGCATTGTGTTTTCTACTAAATTGTAGGATATATGTATAATTTCTCAGCTTTCCTTCTACAAATCGTGCCATCTGTCTTCTCCCTTTTCTTTCTCACTTGTTTCAGAGATAATTTTGAGTAAAATATATACCTTTAACACATGTGGGAGAGTACTTATAATATAATAAGATGGACCTACCACAACACATTTTTGCCTGGTCAACACGAACATCACTTAAAAGGGAAGTGAGAGCAGACAGGATGAAATTTTTGCAGTTTGTTTCACAGTTATAAGTACAGAGCTTGAATCCCAGGTGAATTTTGAAATCTGTGTTTCTAGAGTTCAAAGTGTTACACCTACTACAGGGCTGCAAGTCTGCCATAGACTAAAAGAAGACCTGAAAGTCCATTTGTGTCTGTGTGGTGGGTTAATCTTTACTGGACACCAGATGGCCACCAAACCATTCTTATCACTTCACCTTTTCAAAAGGACAGAGGAAGAAAACACCTTTAAAAGATCATGGGTTGAGATAAGGAAAGAAGATCACTCATGATTACACTGAACCACAGAATATTCTGAGCTGGAAGTGACCCACAAGGATCACCAAGACCAAATCATAAGTGAATGGCCTACACGGTGATTGAACCAGCAACCTTGGTGATGTTATCACCATGCTCTAAACAACTGAGATAGTCTCAGCGTCATGGGCAAAACAGCTTTGGCTAGAGGAAATTAATTTAATTTATCACAAATTTACTTAGTAGAGGAAGAAAGTGAGAAATAAGAAAAAAAGCAAAAAAATCTTTCCTCAATCTCTCCCTTCTCACAGGCTCAGCTTCACTTCTAACTCCCCTACCCTTAGTTCCCTACTTGGGTGTGCCAGAGGGATGGCAAATTGGGGTTAAAATAATTTCACAGCCCTTCATCTGTCTCTTTTTCCCTCTCACTCTCTTTCTTTGCACTCACCTCAAGCTCCCCCCATGGGAGAAAGCCCTTCATGAACTTTTCCTGTGTGGGTCTTTTCTGGGAACTGCAGTTCTTCAAGAACTGTTTCAGCATGGATTCTTTCCATGGGACGCAGTTCTGCAGGAACACACTCCTTCCACATGGGACCCCCATGAGATCATTAATCCTGACAGCAGGCCTGAATCAAGAGGTGCTCCCTCCTCTCCATGGGCTGCAGCTCTGATCAGGCACATATCCCTGTGTGTGCTCCTCCAGGTTGCAGCTTTCTTCAGGACACAGCCTGCTGCAGCAGGGACCTCCATGTGCTGCAGGAGAATTTCTACTGTGGTGCCTAGAGCCCCTCCTTCCCCTCCTTTTTCACTGACCTTGACGTCTAGAGAGCTGTTTCTCTGACATATTCTCACCCTTTTCTCCCAATGATTTTTATATCTTCTTAAGTACATTATCACGGAGTGACTTCAAACCTCACTGCAGGGTTCAGTTTTGGCCAATAGTGGGACAATCTTGGAGCTGTATGGCAGTAGCTCTGCGTAGCCTGGGGGTAATTGCTGGTGTCTTCTCACAAAAGCATCTCTTGGAGTCCCTTCCTGCTGCCAAAACCAGCAAGCAAATTCAGTAAAATATAAAAACTACCATGACTATCTGTGAACAGAATATATTTTACTCTAAACATTATCCTGACTTCTGTTTTTTTCTGTTGCTTGCTTTGACAATTCACTAATGAAAAAATGCCTGTAAACAGAGCTAAGCATGAGCCATAGTTGGGAGGAGTGGGTTGGCTAAGATTCTACCCAAGTAAATTCTAGTATGAATATTTAAATTTGGAATATCATAAATCTCATAAATAATTTAGATACTCTCTACATATTAATTATATTTAAAAATTCTTGATACAAATTGTCCTTTTACAATTAGTACAACTAACTGTTATTTCCCATTGCAGCAATGATTTAAATTCCTCCCGTTCTATATATTTGTTTGCTATTCCTTCACAAGACAGATAGATGCAGATTTTCCTATATATTGAAATATCCCAAATGAATTTTTTCCCCAGCTGATTGATGGCATTGTATAACTTTCTTCCAAAAGGACTTTTACAGGGTGCAAAAACATTTCTGCTTTGCATGTATGCTGCAGCTATATGATGGTGAGTGTCCTTGGTTATAACTGTCCTTGTGACTTGCTACCTTAATTCTTGCAAGGAAGACAGCCCGAGTAGCTCGAAAATACCTACAGAAAACTTGTGCACAACACAATGTTATGGTTTCTAATTTTCCTGGGATTTAATGAACATTACAGTCTAGAACTGAAGTTTACCAGACAATCTCATCTACAGCATACATTTCTAACATCAGTAATGGAATCATATTTATTCCCAGGGTTGGTTTCTTTGATTGTTGCTTTGTGAGGGTTTTTTTGGTGTTTTTTTTGCCTTTTTTTTTTTTTTTGTGGGGGGGGGGGGGGGGGGTCGGTGCTTATGTGGTTTTTTTTTGTTTTTGGGGTTTTTTTTAAAAGTTGCTTTAACAGTTAGATATAGCTATATGAGAAACCTTCCTTACACAGGAGCAATAAATAGAGTCTAGAAATCAGCAAAAGTAACTCCCATATTCTAAAGGCTCTGATGAGCAGGTGTCAGTCAAATATGTACTACACTGTTCACTTACTTCTTGGCTCAATTTTCTGAGTTTGTTCAGTTTTAGGGCTGCTGCAGCATTAAAGTAATCTGCAAAACCAGAGCTTTTCCTATATCTTTAATCAACTCAAAGCAATAGGAGGAAATATTTAAGATAGTAATGCTATGCTATATTGAATCTATATCCATATTATAATTCATCTTATTAGAAAAAATAAAAAGTAAAAGTAGTCTTATGTTCCTTTTAAAAGCTACTTGGAGATGAAAGAAGGCAGAAAGGCAGGAAGGCAGGAAGACAGGAAGGAAGGCTAGTTATGAGTTTTCCTGTGGCTAAAATACTGGAAAGGAGAAGACCAGAAGAAGAGAAACTGTGTGTGCAAATGAAATAAGTACATTTAATTCCATAACTTTTGACTGGTATTCTGCATGGGAATTGAATCAAATGTGGTTTCAGTTTTAATCACTAGTAGTAGAATGACAACTAACCAACAGAAAAAAAACACAAAAACTTTCCTAGAGAAAAGGCCTGGCCTTTGGATAGGCTTTTTAAGGGCTTTCATCCACATACTTGACTCTATGCTGGATTTGTATAGTCAAACTTTGGTAGCAGGAGGCGCTGCAGGGGTGGCTTCTGTAAGGAGCTGCTGGAACCTTCCTCCTTGTCTGGCAGAGCAAATTTCTGGAAACCTCATAGATAGATGTGCCACTGGTCAAGGCTGGACCAATTAGAAATTATAGTAATGCCTCTGTGATAACATATTTAGGAAGAAAAAACAATGCAGAGTTATAATTGAGGCCAGAGAAGAGTAGGTGAGAACGTGTGAGAGGAACAGCCCTGCAGACACCAAGGTCAGTGCAGAAGGAGGGGGAGGAGATGTTCCAGGTGCTGGAGCTTTTTCCCCTGCAGCCCATGCTGCAAACCATGGTGAGGCAGCTGTGCCCCTGCAGACCCTGAAGAACCACAGGGATGCAGAGATCCACCTGCAGCCCATGGAAGAGACCCACACCAGAGCAGGGGGATGCCTGAGAGGAGGCTGTGACCCCATGGGAAGCGTATGGAGAGGGGCCTGTCCTTGAAGGACTGCACCTCGTGGAAGAGTAGCCCTCTGCAGCAGTCTGGGGAGCACTGTTGCCCATGAGATGGGCTCACACTGGACAAGTTATTGGAGAATTATGGGAAGAATTATTGGAGAATCATGGGAAGGCCTGGAGCTACGCTGGAGCATGGGATGGGCTCCTCTCCCTGAGCAATAGGAGAAATAACATGTGATGAACTGACCATAACCCCTATTCCCTGTCTCCCTGTGCTGTTGGGGTGGAGGAGGAGGTAGAGCTGGGAGGGAGGCAGGTGTTTTGAAGGTCTATTTTTACTTCTCATTATCTTGCTCTGATTTTCTTAGTAACAAATTCAATTAGTGTCTTTAATTCTAGTTTGTTTTGCCCATGACAGTATTTGGTGACTAATTTCATCTGGTCATTATATTAACTCAGGAATCCTTCATTTTCTTTACTCTCCCCTGTACAGCTGCAGAGGGGAGTGATAGAGAGGATTTCGTGGGTGCCTGGCATCCAGCCAGGGTCAACCCACTATAGAGTCTTAGGAAATTCAGAAAACAGAACAATGTTCTTTCCTAAAAATATTTATGACTCCTTCAAAAAAGGTCACTGTCCAGACCAAGCCAAAACGTAACAGTTCAAAACTTGAAACTCTTCAGCTCTGTAATAGTTATATCATTACAGTAATACAGATATTACTTAAAATACTGCTTTCAAAGAACTCACTGAAAAAATATTCACACTTATGTAAGTAAATGTTCTCTAAATTTATTTAAGAGAATTTCATTACCCTGTTAGATGATAGAAAAGACTTTTAGAACAGTTTTCAATATCTTTAAAAATATAGATGTTTTAAATGTAATGCTGCAAAGAACTAAAATAGAAGAAAACATTTTTTTTGTGTCAGCAGGTATTGTATATACTAAAAATTTCTGCTAGAACTTCATGAGAGTCCCTGAGGGTCTGACACTTCCTGTGAGAAAGTATATTAACAGCTCTTTTATCTCACAATATAGAATTTTACTTCAAGAATATTTTTAGCCTGAAGACTACACTGTGATTCATTGGGAACTTGAAAGGCTGTAGAGTTGGGTAGAGAGAGAAACCTAATGAGGCTCAACAAGGGCAAGTGCTGGGTCCTGCACCTGGGGAGGAACAGCCCCAAGTGCCAGCACAGGCTGGGGCTGACTTCCTGCAGAGCAGCTCTGTGGAAAAGGGCCTGGCACTCCTGGTGGATCACAAGCTGTCCACGAGCCATCAGTGCCCCTGTGGCCAGGAGGGCCAAAGGAATCCTGGGGTGCACTGGGAAGAGTGTGGCCAGCAGGTCGAGGGAGGTGACCCTTCCCCTCTACTCAGCCCTAGTGAGGCCACACCTGGAGTGCTGTGCCCAGCTCTGGGCTCCTCAGCACAAGGGAGACAAGGAGCTGCTGGAGAGGGTCCAGTGGAGAGCCACAGGGATGGTCAGGGGTCTGGAGCTTCTCTCTTATGAGAGAGTGCAGGAGCTGGGCCTGTTTGGTCTGGAGAAGACTGAGAGGGGATCTCATCAGTACATAGAAACATCTCAAGGGTGGGTGTCAGGACCATGGTGCCAGACTCTTTTCAGTGGTCCCCAGTGACAGGAAAAGGAGCAATGGCCATAAAATAAAGCACAAGAAGTTCCACCATGAACTTGAAGCAGAAATTCTTTACACTGAGGATGGCAGAGCATTTGGAAAGCTGCCTGGGGAGGTTGTGGATTCTCCCTCTTTGGCAACATTCAAAACCCAACTGGACACATTCCTGTGTAACCTGCTCCAGATGATCCTGCCTTCGCATGGGGGTTGGACTGGGGAGGGGTTGGACCAGAGGTCCCTTTCAACCCTAACAATTCTGTGATTCCATGATTTTTGGTAGTAGCTGGGTAATGGCAACCAGGATTGTCATCCTGTGTTGTAAATTTCTGGACATGAGAAGAAGATGATTGCTTTCACAAATGTGGAGGTAAATGTCAGAAATTAAAGGGACTCATCTATTAATTATTTGCCTACATTTATGTTTATGTAAAGTAATTTTAGGTTTCTCTAAGGCAGTAACCAGCATAAAACAATCTACCTAAGCAATAATATAATGCAGTGGAAAAGTGATTACAAAGTAAATCAAGATTTGCCTAAAAGTGGTCATTTTTATGGAAAAGATTTTTTTTTCCTAGATATTTTGGTGCTTAATGCTGGCTTCTTAACAGTGACTCAGTTCAACATATCAAGCATACTTCAAGATCCTTTTATGGATTATTTTGTCAAACTGTACTGGGCCAACTGAGGACCCTTCACACCAGTTTGTTCCTCTTCCAGTTTCACTTAATTTTCTTGAGCGATGCAGAGGATTCAGGGGGCCTCCTTCTCTAGGGAGAGATTAAATGAGAGTGTGATATGTCTATCTGTGCCTAATTAACTAATGAGCATTTTCTGACATTAAGCAAGAATATCTAACATTGTTCATAAGAAGTAGAGCAACAAAGCTGTTCTTATGCATTATAAACAACCTTGTGAGATGCAAGCTATGGTTCAACAGATTGAATTTCCCTTAGTATGAGTGTCTCTTATTTTCTAAGACAAATACTTTCCAGCAGACTTTAAAACTAGAGTCAGTACTACTACATGTGCCAATGCTCAGAATTTCTTTTAGGATGTTACGTTCTTTTTCACAGGTATGAAGGCTAATGTCTCAAATTAAATATCTCTTCCTAGTATGGAATCCAGAATTTTTTGTATTAAATATTGGGGACTCACATTGAAAATGTGAAACAAAACCAAATTATTTTCCTAATAGCACCAAAATGTTATCAACCAACAAAATTCCACAGAAGTAAATGCCATTTTTCTATTAATGAGAAGAGCTACACTGTTCAGGAACAAAATTTAAGTATTTTAGTTATATTTATAATATTATAATATTGAAATTGAAATTTTTTTCTTTTAACATTAAATTTCTATACAAAGGGGATGCATGAAGTACAGACTCATTTAAGTAGAATAGAAACAAAAATATTGAAAAAGAAGCAGTTTAAAATGTAATTTTAAATTGATACAAAAAGTTCATAATATTAATAGCACATGCATTTTTGCTCTTGAGCAACTTTTGCATTATATTCTTATCACTGGCTCAGTTTTCAGTACTTAAGTGCTTACAGATGCCTGCCAAACATTTGCTGTTTATGGAAACAAACTGGGGTTTTTTTTTAATTTCAAAAGCTGCAAATAAATTTAAGGTATAAAAGAAAGATAAGGGAAAGCGTAACTCCAATTATCAGCTGGTATGCTGAACAAATAAATGTCATTGTTTAAAAGAACAACATATCTTTCTACTTCTAAAAGTTAACTGAAATCATATGCATACCTCAACTAATTTCAAGGAACACAAGAATAAAGGAAGCTAGGGCTAAATAATGCTTAAATTAGTTATATATTGCAATTCATAAGGTTTTGGGAAATTTGCCTTTGAATGTTAAATGCCTAGCTGTAGCAATCTATGAACCATTAACAAATATCTCTAGAAAGATATGGATGATGCTGAGGTCTCAGAAGAGCAGGGAAAGTCAAATGCAGTGCCTATCATTAAAAAAAAAAAAAAGGGGAGGAGGACCTAGACTGCTGTAAACTGTTCAGCTGGGCTTTAATACTGGAAAGCTACTGAAAAAAATATTGAATAATCAATTTGTAGGTTTTTGGAGGATAATCAGGTGACAAGGTATGGTCAGCAATAATTTGTGAAGAACAAATGGTGTCAAACCAATTTAATTTTTTTTCCTTCTGGGTACTAGCTTTGTGGTTAATGAACAGTCAGTAGAAATGCTGTTGCCCGTCTCTAATTTTCAAATGCACCACATCTTTTATAAGCAAACTAAGCAATTATGGCTTAGATATTACTACTTTTAGAGAGGTCACAGCTGGTTAAAACCTCAAAGGATCATTGTTTGGTTTCAAACATGATTGAGTAAGGATTTTTCTTTATTTTATTTAATACTTTTCTCAGTATTTTTTTTATTTAAGCTAAATATATGATTGATGGAGTAATAATAAATCAGGAGAAGTTTACATATGACATCCAGGACTGTGAGATGGCAGGCCCTTTACAGTACAGAATTAAAACTGAAATAAATTGATTTTGATAAATAAATTAAAATAATAGAAATTAAATTCAAAAAAGGTAAGAATAATGTGCTAGATTTAAAAAGACAAAAAATCCGTTTGAAAAATAACTGCTTATAAAGTAGTGTTGCAGGAAGAACACTGGCATATTTTGCACTGTGGTAAAAACTGAACATAGATCGACCACAAGATGACATTAAAAGACAGGCTGCTTGGTATCAATTTTTCATGACAGAAGTGCTAAGATGGAAGAGGTAGTTATTCTCCTCATGTTGACAGTCATGATGTGTATCACCTGGTACAGTATACACAATATAGGCCACACAGATTAATATATAGTTGATAAAATGAATATGCTCAAGAGAAGATGGACAAATATATTTACACGAATGTATATCAAAAATAAGGGAAAAATCAGAGGGATTACCTTGTGGGAAAAAAAATTGTTTAAGCAGTGCCATGATCTTCAATTATGTAATATTTTTTTTGTTTTAAAGAGAATGATGAGCAGCTGATCATCTAAATCTTCTGACACAAGGAAAAATAATAAACAAAGGGACTATGCACTTGTAAGGAGTATTTTCTAATTGGAATAATTTTGGAATGGAAAAAAATTATCTAAGTGTGTTCAGCCCCTGTCATTTTAAGGATTTAAAAGTAGGTTGAGTAACATCTACTAGCTATGAAACAAGCAAAGATAAACCACCCTTAGTTCAAGGGTGGGCTAACCCCAGCACTAGTAAGGTTTTTCTGAGATGTGGCAGTCTGCAGTATGAATCACTATTCTAATCAGAGGTCAAAGTGGGGGCATTTCTCCTTCACTTTTGTCAAAAATTTCAAAACATTACAGCTGACTATGTCCTTTGCATATATTCCAACCACTTTTGGAATACTTTTTTATGAAATCTGCAAAATATCTTAGACCATTTCTCTTTTCATCAACTTCCAGAAGTTCTTTACTTCTTTTTGAGGGGAAAATGAGAATTTCTCCCTGTATTGCTAGGATTTTTTCATCTTTGTGAAAAGACAGGAAATTTTGATGGGTAAATTCTACAAATAAACATATTATAAGAAAGTGTCCCCAAAAACCCAAAGCACTTTCTCTGAAGTACAGGGAAATAATATACTGGCTGTAGCTCAGAGCACTGAAGTAGCGGTCTCAAACTTCATAATTTCTTGAGAAGACTGAGAAGAAGGAATCACTAACTACACTCCAATCCATGGTGTCAGTCAAAAAAAAAAAAAAAAAGGACGAAGGGAAGGACCAGTTGGGAGAGTTATTTACTTATCTTAGTACACATTGACATACGAAACTCTTAATGGATATTGGGAGTTGTTGACTTTCCGGTAGCATTTTTATTTGCAGACACTTGGTAAAAAAGCTACTTGAATGTTCTTTAAAGTTACACCTACCTTAAAAGTAATTAGTACTCCATTTAAGTGTAGTTTACGCCAGAGAAAATCTCAAATGATTTAATTAAGTCCATCATTCTAGATAACATTTTGCCAAACAATATCTGTAGAGAAATATTTGTCAACTTTTTGGCTTAAATTTTCTCTGAACAGTAATTTCTTGAGTTCATTTGTCTTAATCTCTCTGTACATGGATCATAGGACGTGTATAATGTTTACTGTACAAAATTTTGCCTGAAAGAAACGCAAAATTTACATGTAGGAAGAGGAAGCCAGGGAAGCTAATCTATTTGAGCGTAAACTTAGATTTGGATAGTGCTGCTTGTTGATTTGTTCCCTTAATTTTTTCGTGTTTTTCAGGAGATAATTAATCAACATTAAATTTGTGATAGATGGGATCCAAATTATATATGCTTGTTTTCTGGAGATGCTACTCCAATGTAAGAATACACTTGGGTACTCATAACTTTTTGTTTTAGAAGCACTTAAGAGTGTAGGAGGTTTGCTTCAAAAGGGTTTTTTCAATTCCTATCTTTTTGGCAATATTGCTAGGCCTTGACTTTGTGCAAAAAAAGATTAGAAATATGTTTTCACGTTTTATTACTAATACCATTATCCTGAAAGTAAAAAAGGAGCCTTGAAGCTAAGCATGTACATCAGTCACAGCTGATGTGATAAGAAAAATGGAGATGAAGAATGAAGAGTGAATGAATGATTTGGATTGTTTCAGGAAAAAGAGAAAAAAAACTAGACAAAAGAAAAATGGAGTCTCTCCTAGTATCAGTATGCTATTTATTTGTTAGGAGGAATAGGGTTTCTGAGACATTATTTTAGTATCAGCACAAGTATGTTAGAAGACTTGCTTAAAAATGTTAGTTGGCAATACATTTCTATTTAGTATTTGATGACTTTTCCAGTAATGTGAAGTACATACAAGTGAAAAGAAAAGAAGAAACTTACAGTCAGAAGACAGTATTAGTAAGCACACTGTAAGGAAGAAGTTAGTTTTTTCAGAACACGTAGAAAAGAACTCATCTTTTTACCTCATAGGTTTGTGGTCTTAGATGCATATTTTACAGAGCGATAATAGTGTATGTCCTGTGAGCTCTGAGCTCAAGAGCATAAATAAGACAGGAAGCATGAATTAAGACCTCCTCTGATATTTTATGGTGAAATTCTGGTGGGATAAATTATTTATTTTAAAGAATATATATGGAAATATAACGACATCATCCCTACTAACATACTCCTAATAAAGAGATGCAAACATAAGGTAAAAAAAAAATCTGATTAGAGTTTTAAATTACTGTTTCAAAACTATAATTACAATAAGCTGTATAATTATAGGACCATAACTAGTAGTGAAAGAGTACAAGTCCAGTGAGAGGAAAGATGTCTTTATTTATAAGTTGTCAGGGAAGTCTGTTGGTCATGCATAGTCCAAGTGCCACAGGAGTGTTTCAGGGATAGACTCTGGACAAAAATAAATAACATTTCCATATCCTTCTAAATCGAAGGGATTCACTTGGAAAAAAATGCTTTTTAAAATGCTCTAGATTTCACTCAAGGTTGAATTTTTTCTGCAAATGCTAATAATGTGTCTTTTGTATATTGTCAAAATTGAAAGAGCAGCTGGGTAAAATACCTTGTCTTTGTAGCATATATTGAGGAACTAGGGAGTACAGGAATGAAATAATTTACTGCTGCTTTTTTAACTTCCTGAACTGATCTGGACAGTTATATTTTGACTTCAAATAAAACTTTTGGCTTTTAGCTTTCATTAGGCACTGCAAGGTTTTCCTCATCTGTCTATTTCTTCATTTAATAAAAGAGTATCCCCATGCTGAAGAGTCTGGCGATCCTCCCACACTTTTGGTGGGCTCATCCTCTCACTTTCTGTTTCTAATTTCCTGTCCAATACAGCACAAACCTGATTAGCAGTGTTATTTTATAATTTAAACTACAAAGTCTAAACCTCCTAAAGGACTAAATTATTATCATTTTCTCTCCTTTTAATCTTTCCTTTGAATAAAGCTTTCTAAAACTGTACTGAGTATAATTCAGGGATACAAAGGTCACTCTGGTGCATATAATCAATCCCCTACTGAAGATATGATCTCCTTCTTTTATGTTAAGATATGAGAAGAACCAGGGAAACCAAGGGAAAAAAAAAAAAAAAGCTCAATTCTGTTGATTAACTTTTTAATTATTTAAATCAAAATATTTCTTTCTGTGTATTATATCTGTTGCAAATATCAAACACTTAGAACTTTTTAAGTGTGAATTTTTTTTAGACTCTTGAAAACCTTAAAAGAGGAAATATTTATTTAACAATAACTGTATAGGATATAGAAAGTTTCCTTTTTGAAATCCACTCCTTACAATCCACAGATAGACAGCTTCATGGAGTGATCTGTTCAGAAACACAAGCAGATGCTAAGTAAGTTCACTGAAAATGAAAAAGGAGATTAAGAATAATTATTTCCATTATTATAATACTTACTCAAAAATTCTCTGAAATTCTGTATATTATTTATTATTCTAATGTCTGCATGGGACACAACTGTACTGCAAAGTATTTAATTGTGAGGAAAAAAAGTGTGTGGCGAGAAGGGGTGCTCAATTTGCTGACAATAAAATAATATTGAAAAATAATGACATTGAAAATTAAGACTGCTATTATATCTCTAATGCAACTTTCTACAGATCTGTGTTGCTATTTGGGGTTTTATACAATACATTCCACTGAAAGGCAACTGCTTATGGGTCACTTCAAGAAATTATGAATTTTCACGTTCACAAGTGTGAAAAGAATTTCAGTATAAGATCTGTGAGTCCTAAAGCTATGTTCAGATAGGTGTTTTGAAATATGAAGTGGTTACTCAGGTTTTCTTGAGGATAAAATTGTATGATGAAGTGCATTGGTTTGCATTTGAAATAAATTAGTTTCATTTAATATATTTTAAAGATATTAAAGAGAAAGCTTTCATGCCTGTGCTTGTGACTTTGAGGCTTTTTTTCTGGAGGTCAGTGAATCTATGAGATTTGACTTAAATAAAAATGTGACATCTGATATATATTATATAATGCAACCTTTCTATGTTTCTAACCAACCATTTATTTAGTTACCTTATATTGAAACCTGGAAAGTGTCTGCTCTTTAGTAATTTATGTGGATCACTGACATGCCAATCTATGATGCTTCAATGTCTTGGTCAAACGCACACAAAGTTTGAGTCTTTCCACGGCTTCTTAGAAATTGCCCACAGCAGCTTAATTAATATTTTAGGTCACGTTTGAATTTCCCACGATTGTTTTATTTACTTGACCAGTGAATTGCAGAGTAACCGCTCTAAAAATCCTAATACTGAGTATTTTAAATATGCACCTAAATTCACATTACAGTGGCTTTTTTATCTTAATGTACAATTACAGAGTCACAGTGCACTTAGAATTGTGGAGTGTGTCAATTTAGCAGTGACATTTAACATCCAAATAATACCCAACTTCACAAACATAGTTACTGAAGCTATAAATCTGTTCTAACAACCTGAAAAATTCTACCAGATTTTCTTCTATGACTACATTAGACTAATTATTTTCAGAACTATGTTTTTATGAATTAATAATCACCATTGTATTTAAATAAATAGGAATGCAGTACACTAACTTTTTTTCTCTTGCCCTTCTCTTGTTTTAGAAGTGGAAAATTAAACTAAAAGTAAAATAATTTAATAAAGTTTATTTCTGTATGGAAAAACTCAAAGACATCTGAGATTACAGTCAACTGCAGAATTTTACATCTTGTATAAACCCTGGAAATAAAGACTTGGAGAGCCTTAGCTAAAGCTTTTAGGAACTTAGCACATTAGCTCTGTTTTTGTACTATGAGCTTGAATTTATGTAAAAAACATGAATAATAGTAAGAACATATCTGAAAGATCAGATGGGCAATGAAGTTTTTTTCCTAATTTGGTGGCCACTGGTGGGCTGAACAGGAATGTTTTATAATGTTTTCATCTCACTGAATAAGAAATAAATCCCAAACTACAATCCCTAGCACTGTAAGTAATGTAAGTAATAATACAATGTCTTTGATCTTTGCTATTTGGCTAGCACATGATTATCAAGTGACAGAATTTGGCCTTTTGCTAGCATATGAATAAGATTCATTTAATGTCTAAGACTCTTTCTTTAATGTCTTAAATACATGATAGCAAAGCTAAAGAACAGAAGAAAGTTCACATGTATTTCGAACAGAGACAGCACATCATTTGTGATTTAATTTAAGTACAAAATGGGAATAAGTGATATAGTTCATTTAAGTCACCAAAACTAGAGTTGAATATCATCTTGAACATTCAAGTGAAATTCAAGTAGATAAATGTCTTTTGATATATAAGGGGACATTTAAAATGTAAACAAAACAGTCATATAGTATAATTATTCACTGTGTCTGGTGCAGTCAGCATTGGTTTTTACTTCAGGTGAAGCTACTAATTTGCAGACCCAAATATGGCAGTGTGACTTCAGGGAAACACATTTTATGTTCTGCTTCATTGAAGAGTGTTAGAAATTCTATGCTACTGAGTGTTTATAGAGTAGATTGTTAACAAAAAAGAGTGAGTGTGGAAATAATGGTAAATAGATGACAACCAGTATTCTACCCACATCCACATATCTGGTTATTTTATCACTGAAGAAGTCAGGTTGGGCAGGTCTATTTTGCCCCTAGCTAATCTGTCCTGGCTATTTTAAATTTCCTTCTTCTCCCTTGCCTGCTACAAAATGTGACTTCCTTGGAGATGACACTGAGGCCCACAGTTCCACTTTTTTCTTCATGTTTTATGTTTTGAAGATGGATGTAAAATTTGTCTTTCTCCAGTTGCCAAAGCTTTTCTTCAGTCTCCATGACATTTCAAATCTAACACAAAATTACCTAGAAGGCACTTCGGCCTGTTACCTCAGTCCTCCTTGTACTGCCCATCAGATCCCAGAGACTCAAGAGGGATGATGTTTCGCAAGCAGTTTTTGACTCAGCCTTCACTCTTGTCTGGTATCTCCCCTCCTCCTTGAGCCCTGTCACTAAACTGCAAAGCCTGTCACAGCTTGTCAGTGAGGACTGAGGCAAAGAAGGCAGTGAGTACCTCAATGTTCTCTCTCTGCTGTCTCTAAACCAGCAGTCTGCATTCTGCAGTATTGACATTTTCCCTTTGTTTAGCTTTTTGCTACTCACAGAGCAATGGAGACTCTTGTTGCCTATGATATGCCTTGGAATTCACCTGAGTTTGACTTTCCTGAAGCCATCTGTGCAACTGTGAAGGGCAAGGTTTCTAAACTCTTCTTTAGTAACCTGTCCCTATTTCACCCCTTTATGCTGTCTTTTTTCCATTGGAGCTATGCTGAGAGTTTCCCACTTAGCCAAAGCATCTTTGATTTTCTGAGTATTGGGATAAACTGTTTTGGTTTGTCATTCTGAACTGTTTTCTGAAACTCGAATACCATCTTCAAGTTTCTGAATAAGATGAAATCTGTTCTTGTGAAGCTCAGGTTCTGAGTGCTCCTTTCTCATTCCTTTCAGGAGGATAAAGACCAAGACTTCATGACCACTGTAGCTGAGGTTACCATTGATTACCACATGTCCATCCTATGCCTCCTTGTTAACAAACAGTAGGTGTGCGTCACCCCTGTTTTGCCTTTCCAGTTTCTTTATTGGGAAGTTCCCTCTAAAACTCGCCAGAGGTTTTGGTTACTTATGTCCTGTCAAACTGTCCTTCAGGGAGGTGTCCTCTGTGACAGACACCTTCTCAAACAATTTAAAGAAGACTTCATCCACTTCCTCCCCTGAACTGGCTAGTCTGTAACTCATTCCCACCATGTTAGCTTCATCAGTCTGACCCTTTTGTCAAAACTGAAGAAGTATTTCATATTTCTTGGAATAAATGGGTTAAAACAATAAAATTTCATTATCATCCTTTACTTATTATTACTGGATGACAAAAATTTCACAATCAAGGAACACGTGAATGTGGTAGGTGCAAAAAAATTACACAATATATACAAAGTTATAAGAAAGGTAACCCATGGTATTTGTCTCTTGATTTTTGATTAGTCATAGTTTGGATTAGAGACACAGAAAGTTGTGTCTATAGCCAATTGAGCAAGCTGTAGCACAAAACAACCTATCAGGTAGGAAACTTGTTGTTCAGAAAAATATCAGTCTAGGATTTTGCAACCACTGAACTTGGGTTCAAGGCATATGTAAATGGCTCTTGTTTGGTAACATCTCACAGTAATTTTTAAGAGTGTAAGTGACTATTTACCTAAGGAATATTTGACTGTTTCTGGTGCGTACTCACTACCATGCTAAGCAGTCCCACTCATGTTAGTCACATGGTCCTAACTGACATAGAATAAAGTCCAGACATTTTAATTTTCACTTAGCAATTTTCCCAAGAATGGTAACTTTTACTTTTCAATTTTTGTGAAAGTTTTGAAGCTTAATTTTTAGAAAATTTTCAGTTTTAAAATTAATACTGTATGTGGTAGGAAAAAACCTGAAATTAAAATGGTGGTTCCTTAAACATAACTTTATCTCAGAATAAAAATGTTTTGCTCAGTGTGGGTTTTTTCCTGCTCTGGTGATTAATGAAAAAAAGAAGAACCCAAAGATACATTTGCAACACTAGTAATTATAAAGTACGGTTGTTCTTATCCAGCTATGAATATTATCACAGTAATATTCTTTTTTTAAATGGCTTCATGCATGTAAAGATTGTTCTATATATGAAAAAAAGCACATCGCTTAATAGCAAGAATTTAATTAATTCCTCCCATAGTGGAAGTAAGAATTTGACAGCCCCACTCTAGCTATGAAATATTCAGTAAATTTAAATTACTCTAAATATTCAAAAGGCATAAAATATGCTGGAAGTAAGAAAATACAATGCTAGCTGTACAAAGACCAATAGATGTAAGTTTGTTCTAATTGACTGTAGATGTCCTATTCCAGGTAACTGGAACAGCCCAAAATTAATATAACTTAAAGAAAGCTGGGTTGGTTCTGACCCTATAAATTATCTCATTCAGTCTTTATTGTGTTAACTTGTGACCATAACAGAAGCCAGAATTACAAGCTGATAAAAAAGAATTAACAGAATTTCTGTGAACTATAGATCTCTTCACAGATTTCCAGACAAGTCGGGGAAATTAGCTTGAGTCAGATAGACCCTTTACTAGGGATAAAATGGCTGGGTTGAAGGTTCATTGTGTTTTGCATCTGCCATCTAATAAAATTTTGTGTCCCTCAGGGTTTCCACATGACCAAGATCCATCACTTCTCATCATTTTCAATACCGAATCCCTGGACACGCATGCAAGAACTCACAGTGTGGCCTAAGTTCAACTGATAAATTCCCTGAGGAATGAGGAGGGTGTTTTGTTTTAGTCAATCAATCTAAAACTCACTTATACTTTAAAGAACATGGGGGGAGGTTTTAGGCTTAACTGGTTTTATTACAGAAGCCATCCTGAGCATTCTGAGAAATACTCTGACTGTTATAATCAGGGGAACAAAACCAGGTCAGTGAGAAATTGAATAATATAATAGAATACCCAGTGAAGTCTTATGGGATAGAAGCTCAATAATGATAACTTCAGTTCTTTTGCATATTCTTTCAGCATTTTCCTACATAAAATAAAATAAAATAAAATAAAATAAAATAAAATAAAATAAAATAAAATAAAATAAAATAAAATAAAATAAAATAAAATAAATAAAATAATGAATGCTCAAACAAACCCAAACCTTTAGCCTTAACTAGTACTATAGCACTTTCCAGAATGGACTTAAAAGTGCTACATGAGCAAATAATTTTATTTTTAAAATGAACCCCAGTGAAGAAGACAAATGCTAATATCCATGCTCTCTCATGCCTCATTGTATATTTTCAACACTCAGAACATATCGTATGAAGTTAGTAGCAATTAGCTGAGATTTTTAGCATAGTTTTCATTCTTTTTCTTTAGAGATAAAAATGAGAATTCTCAGTAATGCCTTATATTCACTAAATGGGAGATTTTTTTCTCTGTAAAAAATATGGAAGAACTCTCTTTTAGACAATGGCAATTTAAAACTTGCTTCAAGGAAAAAAACAGTATGAAGTGAGATGACAGGTCAAAAATATTTCCTATAAGACCATTGAAGTGGCCAATTTTAACGCAAGTATATGCTAGAGAACATGAGTGACTGAATTTTGTCTTCTAATGCTACACTGAAAAATAAAGCCGCACAGGCTGGGAAAAAAGAATGAACAACAAATAGCATAAATAAAACTCTTTCAAAGAAGCTGAAATTGAAATAAATAAAACTGAAATTGACCCTTCTCTCTAGAAATTTCAGAGAATGCAAAATTTTGCCTCCAAGTAAATGGGCTTATGTAGGAGCATCTACTTCAGGGATATTTCAGTATGTGAGAGTATAGGGCTAGGCCTTCTAATTGGAAGACAAGATAAAAATTATTTTGAAAAATCTTAATGCTCAGTAGTTGACTTACTTAAGGCTGTGTTTAATTTGCCCTTGGTGAAGCCACATCAGCTATCCCTGAATATAAAGTGGCTTGTTCGTGGGGGTGCTTTTGCCAGCTAGCAGATCCCCCAGGCCAATTTATAGAAGTTTGTGGGTCCTCCAAATAGCTGGCTGAAGCACGGATTCAGGCTTGGAAATGAAGAAGCGGGTCCTGGCTTGGGTAGGTAAAGGTGTTTATTTCTGTCCTGGCCCCAGGTGCAGAGGGAGCCATGTCCTCGGGAGCCAGGCCGGAAGCCAGAACACCCGAACATGTGCTCGGACCCCTGAAGTACCCAGGGAATGGGCCTGGGCAGGAAAGGAACTTTGGACCAATGGGAAAAGGGAAGGGGGTGGGGTTACATCAGGAGGAAACCAGGTGTGGGGGTAGGAATGGTGGGGTAGGGTGAAAGGAACGTACCATTACAAACAAATAACAAGATACAATACAAATTCAAAAACCTGAAACTCGTGCCGCTACACCTGAAAACTTCCCTGTCTTCCATATGCTTTGACAAAACTTCAGCAGCATTTGTTCCATATCTTATCAGGCATGGAGGTGAGGCTGCCTGGTTGATAGTTTGTAAGGTCGTCCCAATTACTCTTTTTAAAACTGGGTGCTGCGTTTCCATTTTTCCAGTCACCAAGAATGCCACCTGACTGCCATGACTTTTCAAATATGGTGGTGAGTGGCTTGGCAACTGCATTCAGCCAATTCCCGCAGGAGTACATATCTCACCAGGTTCCATAGACCTATGACTATTCAGGGTCCTCAGGGGGTCATGAATCTGCTGTTCTTTTATTATGGGAAGGACTTGATGCTCAGGGATGTGTAGACTGAAAACTGAAGCAAAAATCATAATGACAACTGCAGCCCAGGCTGACAAGGACCTTGACCTCTCTAATTAGTTTATGTATGCTGGGAAGCAACAGATCCAGTAAGGGTTTGTCTCCAGTTGGGTTTCCACCTGCATTATGAACCTATCTTCAATTCACCCCAAGGGTTTTTGGGGAAGTTAGCAGCTTGCTGTTCCATTTTGTCAGCAGAAAAGTGTCCAGACTGGGTACAGCCTGTGAGCATGATGCTTCCTGTAGTTGAATTTCACTGTCAGGCTACCCTCAATTTGGAGTAAACACAAGCCATAAGGTTTCATTTATTGGCTTGGCCTATAATTTTCATCCAGCTCTCAATCTGTTCCACACTATTTTCCAAAGACAGTTTGGTGAAATCAATCAATATTTTTTACAAATGGGACACCTCTAGTCCCCTGCCCCTTCCAGTTCCTGTGTTTTGATCTGCTTATAAGCCATGAGTTGCAGTGCTCCAGCTGTGTGTTTCATGCCATGAAGTTTAACTGATGACAGCTAGGTAATATCTTTCTAACTTCTGTGCATGAACAACTCCTCTGGCTCTTCCTCATTGTTTAATAAAATTAATCCTTATATTTTAGTGGCAGTTGATGTTACTTAGAGATGTTATTTTGGATCAAAATTTCTTCATGTTGGAAAAGAATACTCTGAAATTTGTTCTGTAGCAAAATAAAATAAATATTTAAATACTTAAATTTCATACAGAAATGTGTTCCAGAAAATTTCAATGGGAAAATTTTGGGAGAAGACATTCCAGAAAGATCTCAATCAGTGTACTAGAAAGACACTTAAAAATACTAAATTACCATCTCAACAGTACCATATCACAGAATCACATAATGGTTGAGTTTGAAAGGAATTTCCAAGATCATCTGATCTGATAACCTTGCTCAAGAAGGGCCATCTATGAGCTGTTGCTGAGGACCATGTCCACGCAGATCAATGTGTTTGCATTCTCAACATTAAGGGAAAAAATATATGAGAAATCCAAATATACACAGTTTTTATCACAGAGTTAGTAAATTGTTTTCTCCAATACAAAAATTCATAAATTAATATTTGCATGCAAACAAAAAAATAGCATTTACCTGAAAAAATTAAGTTAAGCTGAATATTTTAAATGTCAAGTATTTCTATAAATAGAAGAATTTATTATACTTGGTATTTGATATTTTGTAAATTTTTCTTATGTTAAATATCATATTTAATTAATTCAGCTTCCTAGTGTTGATCAGCATGATTTGTCTAGTTTTTTTAATATATATTTAGACTTTTTATATAGTTATCATTTTCAGATTTCAATCTATAATTTCTTCTGTCCATTCCACATGCAGACTGCTTAAGTAACATTGTTGTATAGTTATCAAAAGAGAACTCAAGTGAAAATTATCCTACATGCATGACACTATAACTGAAATCCTTGTTTAATTGCTTACCATAACATTATTACATTAATAAATCAGCTATTTTGGATTTAGTGTTCAGATAGACAAAATTAATTGTCTGGAAGTAGCTTTAGAATTCTAGACTTTGCTTTAGTCTTTGAAACAGTCGTTGCTCCTTACCCAATTTGTGATGCTCAACCAAAACTGGACCTGAGTCCTTGTGAGCATATAAATCTCACGAAAGACATAGAAAATGCAATTATACAGTAAATTATGCTGTAAAGAAGAATTCCTCTCAACGCTTGCATTTAAAACTAATTTGAAGTTTCCTCCATTTCAGCCATATTATGCAAAAATCTTAGTAATTTGAATTTTTGCACTGGTTACTAATTCTCTCAAAAAGTGTTTACAACACTTGAAAACCATATTAATTACTTAAATGGTCCTCCCTATTAATTTTTTTATTTGATGAGGTGCAGTTATCTTTCAGCCAGAGACATGACTTTATATTTCTGTCCAGTTAAAAATTTTCAAAAGTCATGGTAAGGAAGGGCATGGGAAGTTAAACCATGTGTGATAGTTAAATCTGTCAAATTATATATGTTTAAATGTTTCCTCAAAATGGCCATAACAAACTCTGGTTAAAATATATGATTTCAAATTGCCACATAAAATGGATAAACCTCAATTTCCTTGGAAAAAGATAGGCTTACAGACATACTGTATTTATCTCCTGGCCTGCTTGCACTTCATGGTGCAAAAAAAAGGAGGTTGCATTTCTGCAGCACACTGCTCGGGTTCATTAACTGTAACAGCAGGGCTAATTAACTCAGATGCAGAACCACACAGCTATGGATGTTCTGCTTTTGGATTAAGCATTGACCTTAGTGTTTGCAGGGTACCATTTTATTCGTTTAAAATGCCTGTGAAATCTTCATGTAAATGTAAGTGAATTGATAAGGAAAGAAAAGAGTCTGCAGTTGTCAGTAAGGTAAAAACTACATCTGTTGTTATTTACTGTGTTCATAGGGTATTATATAGCACAGTACATTCATATTAGAGATTTGAATTTATCTGTAAGGCTTGAATCACAAAAGTTTGTGCATCAGTTGTTATCATTTACTATTTTGTGAGATACATTACTTTTCAATGGATTTCATTAGCATTTTTTTAAAGAGAAAATACCCGTGAATCTGTCTGTGAAACTAAGGGTGGAGGGAGAATATATGTTTCTGTTTCATCTAAGAAAACAGGGTTTTTATCTTTAGCTAGTATGTGTATATATATTCACACATATGCAAAACCTCTGGAAGTGTTCAAGACCAGGTTGGATGGGGATTTAAGCAATCTGGTCCAGTAGAAGGTGAATCTGTCCATGGCAAGGAGGTGGAAATTTATCTCTCATTTCTCTTCCAGGTCAAACCATTCTATGACTCTATAAAAATTCATGAGAGCATCTCCAGGAACAAACTTACCTAAATGAAAACTGGTATTCATATTGATTTGTTTTTTTTTTTTTTGATCCAAGGCATTTTCAAGCAAAAAACTTATTCTAATTTGCTGATATTCCCCATTATTTTGTTTATGTAATCTGTCATAACAGTCACAGAGTGCAATTTTAATACATCACATAATAAAATAACAAAATGAAGTTTCAGAAATTTCTGTAGTGAAGTTTCAGAAATTTGTAGATGATAGGATTCATCATCATTTCTAGTCCAAAGTCTCAGTACATAGGGGCAGATGTCATCCACCTCCCTGCAAGCCAGACATCCCTACATTTCTGCCTGCAGCGTTTGCTATTCAAGTACCTCAGTGCATACTCATGATTTTTGTGCTTACTGCTTATCTCAAGGTTTGCTGATCTTCCTTCACCTTCCCTTTTTCAATTCTGCACTTTTCCTCTTTGTCATTTCTTGATTTATTTAATCTACTAGGTTAAAACTCTATCAATGGATCTGAAAACTCGGTCTTCATTTACTTGTTGCTATTTTGTGCCATAGTCTACACTTCTGAATGATCACTGAATGATCAGTGTAATCATTCTATTTTCATAGTTTCATTGTAATGCCAACAAATATCTGAAGCTTTTCTGTGTCAGGGTTTGCAACGAATTCATGCCTAAATACTTGTGAGCTTTTAGTGGTTTTCTAGAATTCTGTAGAATTATAGTCAGGATGTACACATTCAGAGTATTATACATCTGAAATGCAAGGATCCATTTGATAACTCTGGAAATACAGAAAAGAATAATAATTTTGCAGAATGGCTAAATGCATATGTCAGAAGACAGAACTTCATCTGCCTAAAATTCCTTTTGCTAACCTGATTTACACTATCAGTGATCCTTAATTTCTCTTTTTCTTCTCAGCAAATCTCTATCATATAAGTTAACAAGTTAAGAATTCATCCTCAGATGTATGAATTTAACCACTTCACTTATAAAATTCAACACATACAACTCTTCTGAAACTGTATTTCATATTTATAAAACTGGCAACATTAATGATTTATGAAAAAGTACATTTTGCTTTTAGGTGTCTATTGAAAAATTACTATTTTACTTCCTCTCCCCCACCATCTACCTTATTTCAAAACAATTTTCAGTAATTCAAGTGGAAAATTCCTGATCTGAGTCTATAAAAGATATATATTTTTTCATTGTGGATAAATAAAAAAATGGAATCCTTGAGTAGAGATCAAGCAAAGGAAATCCATTCCAGGAATGTCAGAAGAAAATGGAAAACAAACAAACAAACAAACAACAACAACAAACCAAAAAAACCCACCAGAACAACAACCAAAAAGAAAACCCAAAACCAACAACAAACAACAAAACCAAAAATCCCATCAAAACTTAGGATAGAAGATGCAAATCAGTACAGTTCACTTTTTACAGCAAACAACCTATGTAGTGAAAAGAAACTTGGTCTTGCAGAAGTTAGCCACAGAGCTTCCATTAACCTTGATGGGTCAACTTTTTTTTTTTTTTTTTTCTATTTGTAAACTCACTGTACAAAGAGTAAAAACTCCTTACTATATTCCTGAAAACAAGGCAAATAGGCCTGTCACTTGTTTTGTACCTGGGGAACTATGGAATGAATAAGAGCATATCTACCTGTCACAGAACATAGTAGCAAATTGGCTCCTGGGTAGTAACATGCCAGGGAATTAACTTGATCCTTGAAAACAGGAACCACATGCCTGTGCTGATACAGCACTTGTGCTTCTTGTTGTGAAGTGCCAGGCAGTTGTGATGCAGCAATGTGGCTAATGGTTGTATGCTACTGCTTCTGAAATAGTTGAAGGGTGTCCCGGGTTGACGGTGCCTCCTATCCCAATCGTGCACCTTTATCTCTGTGTACTACACTGTTATGTCTAACAGCTGCCCCCCACACCCTCGGCGGGCTGTTTTGCCGCGGTGGGGCTACTTGTTCTTTGGGCTTTTGCTGCTGGCTTTGCCTTGCTGCTGCTAGCTTTGCTTTGCTGCTAGCTTTGCTTTGCTGCTAGCTCAGCTTTGCTGCTAGCTCAGCTTTGCTGCTAGCTCAGCTTTGCTGCTAGCTCAGCTTTGCTGCTGGCTTTGTTTTTGCTTTTGCTTTTGTTTTTGCTTTTGCTTTTGCTTTTGTTTTTTGTTTTTGCTTTTGCTTTTGTTTTTGCTTTTGCTTTTGCTGGTTTTCGCTGCTTTCGGGGTTTTTTTCCCCTTTTTCTTTCCCTTTTTCTTTCCCCCCCACCACCGAAGATCATTGGAGCAGCTCCGGACCTGACCTGGGAATATCTGGGGGTCCTCGACGCCTGAAGACAGAAGCTCTGCGCCCTCCCTTCACAACAACTGCTTGAGTATTTTTCTTTTCCCTTGTGTTGGGGAGTGTTTTTGTTTATTTGTCAATAAATAGGTTTTTTCCACTTCTCCTCCGAGGAATTCCTTCTCAAACCCAGAGCTGGGGGGCGAAGGGGTGGTGGAGGTTTGTTTTCTGGGCGGCTCCTTCTACAGACCTTCCCCTAATTTGTCCTAAACCAGGACAAAGGGTAACTATTGTACCAAAAAATGTTCTACTGATTTGTTTTTAAACACGCTTCCTGACAATTGAATGAGCACTCAATAATTTTTATGTTGAGATGTGATGGGTTGACCTTGACTAAGCCACCAGGTTCCCATCAGACCACTCTATCACTCCACTTCTTCAAAATTACAGGGAGAGAAAATTCAATTTAAAAAAAAAATAAGTGTTAAAATAAGGACAAGAAGATCACTTAACAACATAGTTGCAGGCAAAACATGTTTCATTTGGAGAAATTAATTTATTACACATAAATTTTAATAGAAAAGCATGGTGAGAAGAACAAAACTAGAAACATCTTTCCCTCAACCTTCCCTTCTTCCTATGCTCAACTCAATCCTAACTCTCCCTAGCCCCAAGTGATATGGGAGGATGGAAATTTTGTAGTTTCAGTCAGTTCAAAGTTCTTCATCTCTTTCTTTCATTTTTCTTCGTGCTTTTTCACTGCTTTGGTGTAGGGTCCCACCCATGGGATACAGTCTTTCATTAAATTCAACATGGGTCTGTTGCGGTTTGTCTCATGGTGGGGGCTGCTACCGGCTAGCAGTGAATCCCTCCAGACCACAGAAACATCTCGTGTGGGTCTGTCAGCTCAGCAGCTGCTGTGTGGGTCAGGCTTGGAAGAAGGAATCGTGCTCTCTCTTGGGTTAATAAGGATGTTTATTCAGTGCAGCCATGTGGAAGGGGTTTTGCCACAAACCCCTTCTCAGCATGGTGGTAGCATGGTGAGGGCGAGGAGAGAGAGAGAGTGGACGCAATGTGTCCCCTTTTTCCCAGGGCAGCCCTGGGCGGGGAAACACTGACCCAGTGGGGAATGGAAGGGGGAGGGGTTACATCAGGAGGACCCACAGGGGTAGGAATGGGTGGGGTGGAAGGAACATACCGAATACAGACAAATAACAAATACAATACAAATTC